>OU612045.1:98930902-99343211 GCA_914767935.1 Coremacera marginata
ATACGTAATTATAGTAACCCAAATAAGCCAAGTTGGTCTCCAGCTACTGTCAATAAGAAAATTGGTACACAATCATATTTATGTTCATTTTCAAATAATGACAGGGAAATTAAAAGACACTTAGATCAGATTCGTGACGTAGGTAGTAATATCAATAACAATGACAACAATAACACTCAAACTGAAGCATCAAATAACACCATTGATCTGAATGAATGCTCTCCAAAGATTGAAATTAAAGAAGTTTCTGGTGACAGAGAGCAGGGCGTTACTGGTCAAGCAATCAACAATGATTTCGAGGCGGTGAGTAAGGACACACCAAAAAGTCAATTAAGACCTAGAAATAAGGCGAATGTAGTAAGGTAAAAAAAAAATATTTTAGTTTAGTTTAGTTTAGTTTAGTTTATTTGGAAGTCTTTGAATACAAAAATTCTTACAGACTATATTAGTTAAGAGAAAAATTAAAGTTAAAATTTATAGTAAAAATATAATCTTAAAACTAGGTTAAGTAAATACTATTTACAAAATTCTTAAATTTTTGTTTTGGAGCAAAGAGATCAAAGTCATTAGATTCACTCAGCTCATTGAATAGTAACAAAGCTCTTGTAATTGGCTCATTTAAGGCATAGTTAGTTCTACAATATATTGCATAGAATAATTTGGAATTTCTTAGATTTCTTGATGGAATATGAAAAGGTATAAGCTCCAAGAGAGATTGACAGTCAATTAATCCAGAGATAATATCATGTATAAACATCAATGATGCAATTTTCCGCCTGGAATCAAGCGATTTAAGACCCAAGAGCATTAAACGAGAGTTATAAGGTGGCAAAGGGTCACAAAAGTTAATTGACCGCAGGGCAAACCTCGTGAAGTTTTTTTGTATTTTTTCCAGTCTAAAAGAGGTAGACATATAGAAAGGGCTCCAAACAATGGACGCGTACTCCAATCTAGACCTCACAAACGCATTAAATAGCATTATTAGAGTGTGTGGATCAGAAAAGTCTTTGCAATTTCTTCGGATAAACGCTAGTAGTGAGTAGGCCTTAGGAATTAAGTAGTTGACATGGTCAAGAAACGAAAACTTAGAATCAAAAATAACACCGAGGTCTCGAAAAGAAGACACAGTTTGAATCTTTGAGTCAGAAAGAAAATAAGAGTTACACAAGGTATTAAGTGATAGTTTGGATAGAGTAAGATGAAAGCATTTAGAAAAGTTTAAAGGAAGGCCATTAGAAACACTCCAAGCCAAAAGCCTGTTAACGTCATCTTGCAAATTAACAATGTCTAAAGAAGATGATATTTTTTTAAATAACTTAAGATCATCTGCATAAAGAAGAAAGTGAGAGTTTAAAATATGTTTAGATATATCATTCATGAAAAGAATGAAGAGCAAAGGTCCAAGGATACTACCTTGAGGGACACCCGAGGAAGCAACAAATTCGTAGGACTTATTATTATTTAGGCAAACAAAAGAGGTTCTAAGAGGACTTAATCCAGCTCAAAAAAGTCGAATGAATTCCCATAAGCGATAGTTTACAAAGTAGTAAACTATGAGACACTCTATCAAATGCTTTAGAGAAATCTGTGTATATCACATCTACTTGATATCCCTGCACAAAAGAAGATACAACATACTCAGAAAAAAGAGCTAAATTTGAAAGGGTAGAGCGCCCAACTATAAAACCATGTTGTTCAAGGCAAATATAGCGTTTAATCAAAAAGCTAAGCTTCACTTTTATAATACTTTCAAAGAGTTTTGAAGTATTGGATAGTTTTGAGATTGGCCTGTAATTCGCGACATTATTTTTAGCACCCGATTTAAAAACAGGAGTAATGGACGCAATTTTCCAACATTTTAAAAATGTTCCTTCAGAAAGAGACTTATTAAAAATAGCACACAGAGGAGCAGCTAACGTATGTGAGCATTTTGTAAAAATAATTGATGCTAACCCATCAATATCTTCTTTAAAAGAAGTTTTCATATCCAAAATGGATTCCCTAACCTCGTTAACTGATACTGATAAAGACCCAATATCAGTAAAGACATCAACAGTGTTCAAAGCATTAACTGATAAATCATCTTCAACAATGAAGTTGGACTTAAAAAAGTCAGCAAACATGTTAACTGTATCAGAAATATTCACCGAGAGCTTTTCATTATAATACATTGAAGTAGGTATCTGCGAGCCACCTCTTTTAGACTGTATAAAATTCCAAAAAGATTTTGGGTTTGATTTGATATTAGTTTCATATCGCAAGATATATTGTTTATATAAAAATTTATTGAGGAAATTAAACTCACGCATATAATGCAAATAGTTTACTTTATAAATAGGCTCATTAGTGGCCTTAAACAGTGTTAAGAACTTATTACGCTGATTTTTAAGCTTTTTAAGACCCTTAGTGTACCAGGGAAGTTTATGACTGATTATAGTTGAACGCGAAACACAAGAATTGCACATAGTTAAGACTTTAGTCTTAAAAAGATTAAAACTTATCTCTGCATTATTGCCACAAAATAAATCAATCCAATTAATATTAGAAAACAATCAATTTAAATCATTAAAGTTACAATTATTAAAATTATACCTTTTTCTTTCTTTTTCTTTCTTTATTTTTTTTTTTTTTTTTTTTTTTTTTTTTAAACTTTTTTTTCTTTCTTTTTTTTCTTTCTTTCTTTCTTTTTTTTTTTAAAAGATTAAAACTTATCTCTGCATTATTGCCACAAAATAAATCAATCCAATTAATATTAGAAAACAAACAATTTAAATCATTAAAGTTACAATTATTAAAATTATACCTTTTTCTTTCTTGATTACTATCATAAAATTCGTAAAATTCAATATTAACTAAGAGTGCTTTATGGTGCATACTAGAATTAGATATAGGATAGAAACATTCAGATATCTCATGTTTAATATTAGAAGATATGTAAATAAGATCCAGCAATTTATTTAAAGTATTGAAAATATTATTAATTTGATGCAAACCAATACTACAAAGGCTATCAATAAAATGTATTTCAAATGTCTGGTTAACATAAGTTGGGGTTAATTCGCCGGCAATATAAGTCCAGTTAAATTAGAAAGGTTGAAATCACCCATGACACAAAGATGAGAGTTATGATCCATTGAAGAGCTTATGTTCGTAATTTTATCGATATGTGCCAGGTATATTAAATCATCACTATTTGGTGGAATGTATGATGCGCAGATATAAAGAGAACCAGTTCTAGTAACCAATCGAACACAGATTTGGTCGAGCAGAGAATTGGAATCAATAAGCGGCTGAAGAGAAGAGCAATGAATCCTCTTAATGGCAATGAGAACACCACCACCACGAGTTAGCCCAGTTTTAATTGGATCTCTATCCTTCCGGTAGACATTAAATATATTTAAATCAAAAAATTCACCATCGAAAAACTCGGAGTTTAACCAAGTCTCAATTAAGACATAGATATCAAAATCTTCGTGAGATGTAAAATTATGTATAGATTCAGACTTAGTTCTGATTCCAAACATATTCTGGAAATAGCATTTTAAATTTTTATAAAACGTGCGCACTGATTGGATTGTGCGAGTTACTTCACTGGTTTTTTTAATCTGGTTCTCTGAAAATTTGTAAACATTGACACCTTGATATTCTCCTGCCAGAGCGATGGATCAAAAATTACGTCAATGTACTGCTCAACGACTCCGAGTTTAAAAGTGACTCTTTTTAAATTTTCAATGAGAGCATCTTTTTTTATTAGTTTAATACAGCTTAAGTCTTTTTCCTCAATAGGTGAGTGTCTTACAACGTAGTCGATTATATCTTGTTCAGACACATTTGGATTAAAGGCACCAATATGCACATACGCCATTTTTGGGATAACATTTAGTTCATAGCTAACATTCTTACCAACGACATATTTAGCACGCTGAGAAGATTTTTTATTCTGTACTAAATGCCATTCATCATGATTACGTTGTTGAGAGTTACCAGCAACAACATCAGAAAATGATTTTGAATTAATGGAAGCAGAAACCAAAGAAGATTTCGGAGCACCAACACCAACAACATCAGCAGCATCAATATCCACACAAACACCTTGCTTAGAGAGCTCAGAGTTAACAGTGGGAGTATTTTCAGCAGGCACAGAAATAACATTAGCAACAGCATCAGCAGAATTTCTTGAAGCAGCAATCAAAGAAGATTTAGGCGCTACAACACCAACAACATCAGCAGACTGCATATCCGCATTCGCAGAGAGCGCAGAGATGGTAGTAGCCAAAGCCCTTGTGGGTGAAATTTCAGCAGAAACAACAACAACATCAGCATCATTGACAACATCAACAACAATAGCCGGAGAGACAGCCAAAGAGACACCAGAAGAGTCGTTCATAGTATTCACTGACAATGCACTCCCAACAAAAACCGGTTTTCGCTGCCGTGAGCGCGTTTGAGTTGCGCCACTCGAGATGACTGCACTATTACCTATTGGTCCCATTGGTTTACGGGCGCGGAGACGAGGCAAATTCAGAGAGGCAGCATTATCATTAGAAGGCGATGAAGAGACAGGGTCATCAACCTTAGCACTGAACGACTGCATTAGCAGAGCTTTAATATCTTTAGCATAATTTATTAACTTATTCATAGTTGATAAAAAGTTAGAACGTTCACTCAAATATTGATCACAAATAAAACGAAATGTTTAAGTGACTGTCAATAATTTCACATTGTGATTTATTTAAATTAACACATAGTTTGTGATATGTATTGGTACAAAACTTGCACTCAATAATTTTATCTATTGTTTTTAAACACTTGTTGCATTTCCCGCACTCCATGACAAAAATGTCTGATTAGACTCGCGACTAAACAGAGACTGAAATAAAATATATAAATATATAAATATTAAAAAATAAAATATATATTATGGAATTTTGTATATGGAATAATTTGGAATTTGAAGAAATTATTTAAGAATTGTAAAATTATATCTTACGATTTTACAAAACAGATGTATCAAATGCGTTATAAATTAGTATAAACTATTATGATTATGTAAATATATTTTTATGAATTAAACAGCTTGAGGAGGAGCGTATTAGGTATTAGAATTAATATATAAATCTGGCAACTCTAATACATGTGAATGTAATTCTAGTTATAAGAAAGAATTGAAGAATAAAGATCATTGTCTGAATACCACTGAAGTGAAAACCACGTTTTTTATTTCGTGAGTGTAATACACTACAATTATGATAGTCATGAAGAGGTTCGAGTTGCTGTCAAACGACTCAAAAACAATAAAGCAGTGGGTGCTAACGGCCTGTGAGCTGAATTGTTTAAAACCGACGGCGATAAATTGATCAGCATCAGTTCATCAGCAAAATATGGCTAGCGGAAAGCATTCCTATACATAAGAAAGGAGACCAATCAATCTGAGCCAACTATCGAGGTATCAGTCTTATTTCCATCGCATATAAGGTTCTTTCAAGCGTACTGTGTGAAAGATTAAAGTCGATTACAAAAACACTGATTGGACCTTATCAGTGTGGCTTTCGACCTAGATAGTCCATCATAGACCAGATTTTCACGCTACGACAAATTCTGGAAAAAACTCACGAAAACCAAATTGATACACATCATCTCTTTATACAGCTGCGTTCGATAGCCCGGGAAAGGATTGCCTATACGCAACAATGTCTCAGTTCGGTATACTAACTCTGCAGGATGACGTCGAGCAACACATGCAGCTCCGTCAACGTAGGAAATGATCTCTCCGAAACCTTCAATACCGAAAGAGGTTTCAGACAATGCGATCCACTATCTTATGATCTCTTCAACATCATCATGGAGGGGATCGTACGAAAGGCCGGTCTGCATCATAATGGCATAATTTTCTACATAAGTGTCCAGCTCCTTGCTTCCGCTGATGATATTGACATGTCGGCAGAACCAAAAGAGATGTTACCGCTGCTTCAACTGCTATCGAAAAGAATTGAATCAAAGTGGGTTTGACGATATACGAGGGTACAAAAAATATATGCTGTCTACAAACAGGGGAGCGCGGCGTCTAGACTCACACATTTCATCGGACAGCTATAACTTTGAAGTAGTCAAGAGTTTATATACCTTGGCCATAAATAACAACAATGTCAGCCTGGTGATAAAGCGTAGAACAATTGCTAAAGCCTGGTTTTCACTATGTCAGTTGTATGATGACAAAAAACTAAATCAATTAAAATATCACCTAAATAAAAGTATTCTATATTTTTTGTATAGCTCAATTCCACAATTCAGTTGTTTTTAATTTTTCTCCATTGTCAAACATAGAAAAAATGACAACGTGTTGGCATTTTTCATTTGATTGATAGCAATTGACCTTTGAAATTGACATAGTGAAAACAAAGCATAAAGGTGCTGCTACGGGCTCAGTAAGCAAGTAAGTTCCAGAGCCCTCTCTCGAGCGGCAAAAGTAACACTCTACAAGACGCTGCTTCTACCTGTGCTTCTTTATGAGGCATGGATAGTTTCGCAAACTGACTCAGCTGCTTTGGGGGTGTTCTTTACTCTGGGTGAGAAAAGTTCTTTGAAAAATCTTCTGTCATGTTCGAGTCGGCGATGACTATCTATCCAGTGTTGACGTTTGGATACGAATGTATCCTTTTGGATAATTTTTCCTTTAAAATATTGATGGATACTTTTTTTTTAAGCCTCAGTGTAAATTTAGGATCTATATGGATAATACACAACAAAAAAATAATAAAAAGGAAGGGTGTGCTGAGGGGACGAGTTCCGAAGCGCTGGAATCCCAAAAGAATTTAGCCGTGGAAGGGTGCGAGGAGCAGCAAGGTAATCTGCCAGGCCTGGTGGACGATAGAAAGGAGTCGAGTTGTCTGCCAATCCTATCGAAGCAGCAGCGCAAGGAAGGAAGCTGAATTCGAGGCAAAGCGCACTCCATGCGAAGCCAAAGCGGAGGAGGAAGCGAAAGAGGGCGGGCACAATCGTTGGGGAGACTGCTTCAGAGTCCCCCGTCAGTAAAATGACGGACCAATTCTAAAGCATGTCATGCGACGAGTCCACCCTGGAAACGAACGAGCAGAGAAGATACAGAGATTAGCCTGGACCTTCCGGCGAAGTCGTTAAAGGGATGACTCAAGCCTGTGAATCGAAAGGTGGACAGCTTACGGTTATAAGCTCTTTGGCTAAGGATGGGGAAGGTGGGCATCCCGTAAAGGTTGATATCCTTCCACATAAAGAAAGGACGATGGAAGCTGGTGGATGACCCTCAAAAGTCGATAGCCAGGTGATATCGTGGAGGACTTATTGCCAGGAACTAAGTGTTGCGGCCGCGAAGTCGAATGCTTCAGCTGGAGAGAAATGCAACCCCGAAGGGGTTATTGAAAGCGGCTTTGCATCCTACGCTACGACCTCCTAATGGGCATCGTTGATTGCTCCATCGATGGTCAGTTGGGAGAGTCTCAGTTAGCGGCCTTTAAGTCCGCTCTCTTGGAGCCTCTCGACACTATCAATGAAAGTAATGGCGATGTAGGATTTGTTGGCAATGCAAACTTGGTGGATGAAATTATTGTACTTAAATGCAAGAACCCATCATCCAAGGTATGGCTGTGCCGAACTGTGCCAAAGCTCATGAACCTATGGGGAGGGACTGAGTTGCGGGTCGATCGACTATACGCATTGAAGGACGTTAGAAGGATGTTTGTCTTTGTTTACAGTACTTCCGAAAGCAAGGAGGTCATCGTTAGGAGGTTGCAGACATAGAACCATCAGAGTTCTTCTCTTGCTTTCGTTTCGTATGGCTGCATCGGGAACAAAAAACATTGGACTTCGCTAACAAATACACATTCCACAACTATTTGACATTAGTAATTGACATTAATAGTAATAAGGTATATACCAAGATATACCAAGATAATAAACAAATGATTCTGATACTTTGAAATACAATTAATTGTTCTAAATTATGCCGTGCGTTTATGGTAGTAAAGATGAACGCAGTCACATGAAAATCAAATGTTTTAGCAGCAATGAGTTTTTTCATTGCAAGTGTTTTAATATTCAAAGCTCGGATATCGCATATTTAGAAAAAATAATAATAAATTTCGATGTGATAAGTGCAATACTGGAAGACGAAGCTCGATTCGTTTCCCCCCGCATATTTCTTCTTCTGTGACGGTTGATGCTGGTAGTCTCGTGGCGGGTGACACTCCGCTGGCTTCTAATTCTTAGCTGTCATCTAGCTTGAGTCCAATGCTACAACCACAACATAAGCTTAAACTGTAACAACAACAACTACAACAGCAGCATCATAATAAATCAGCATTATTCACAGCAGTTGAAAAGTAAAGCACAAGAAACTCTGCAGCAGCTGACTTTTGAACAGCAACAAGCAAAAAGTCAACATAAAATAATACAACAACAACAACAACTTCAGCAAAGAACTCAGATTGGGCTAAGCTCCTCCGCAGATGAACTTCTACACAATGGTTAGTCATGAAATGTGCCCGTAAATCAGCTGGAAAACAAAACCAGCACTTACAACAATGTGTGCAGAATCAAAAAATACAGCATTAACAACAACTACTACAATAAGCATAATGGGGTTAGCCCTAGCGCAGACTAGTTTTCTGTATGTGCTAATGAGTCATCACAGGAACTCGAAAAATAGCAGCCAAAACTAAACAAGCCACAACAGCTACAACAACAAGTGTATAGGAAGGTTGACACTATGTCTGAAAAACCCTGCGATGAAACTCCTGGTTCGGGGCTGGTGGAGAATTCTACAAACGATGAACCACCAGGGCGAGTAGTGGGCCCGTGCGAGGGAAACTTCGTGGTGTGTCAGCTCAATCTACACCATAGTAGGGCAACATCACCAATGATTATGCGTTGCATGGAGGATGGAATTGACATAGTATTGCTCGAGAACTTTGGATTCTTCACAATAGAATTAAAGGTCTCTCAGAGCGGGAGGCCACACTGTACCAACTGGTAACAGATGGCAGGCGGAGAACCTGTATCTTGGTGAGACATGGTATACTAGCTGTAAAGATGCCACACCTATCTTCCCCGGATCCCACCGTTGCTAGAATCGGGGATGGTGCAGGTGCTTGTATGGTACTTCCAAAAGTACTGTAAGGAAAGGAACATTGGAGTGATGATAGGATGTGATTCCAACGCGCATACTGTGTGGGGAAGCACGGAACTCGAATCTCCGAAAAAGAAGGCTAGGAAGTTCTTTAATCTGCACATGAGAGGGGAAACCACAGAAACATGGGCAGACTACAAGGCACGGAACTGAAGAACCTCATAAAAAAAAAAAACGAAATGGCCATTTCAGCCTTTGAAAGGACTTTGACCGAGCTTCTTATGACCAATTTTGTTGTGTGTGATGTGAAATGTTTGCACACAACTGATCGAGAACTTGACCTACATGTTTTACGCCGACTCCGAACGGCTTATGTTCTCAATAAGCTTTTCATGGCAGTTTTTACTCTATGAGGTTTGCCATTGTCTGCAGAGCGGTGACGGCCGAACAGAAAAATTAATTCAATTGAAAAAATTTTCTGTGTCGGATGGAGGATTCGAACCTGGGTTCTCTGGCGTAAGAGTCACACACTCTACCCACTACGCCACGGCCGCCACCTCACATGACACCGTAAAAGACAGTAGTGGACAGACTTCTGCTCTGGGATGGAAACTATTTCAGAAGCATGTAGGCTCCAGAAAATGGTTTCAAAAGATCCATTCTCCAAAGTAGGACTGATGCGAAAAACGGATGGAACCATGGCAGAGAACTTAGAGGAGTCGATGCAAGTTCTGATGGTGGTGCATTTTCCTGGAAGTTTTAGGTCTGATGACCCGTGGGCACACTTGAAAAAAGTGATGCATTGGGTTGACAGACTGGAAGCCGAAAAAATTATCACTATGGACGGGGTGAGGAGTGCCATACGCTCATTTGCTCCGTACGAAACATCAGGGATAGACGGTATATTTCCGGCTATGATGCAATGGGGGAAGAGATCTCATTGTACCTAGGCTATGGGGTATATTCGTTGCTTGCCTAGTGACTGGGTACGTTCCGAGAGTCTGGAGGGATTCGAAAGTTGTTTTTCTTCTGAAGCCCGGAAAAAAGGATTGTGAGAAGGCGAAGTCGTTCACACCGATCAGCCTTACGTCTTTCCTCTTGAAAACGATGAAAAGAGTAGAGGTTGACTGTTTTGAGAGCATTTTGCTGATGCATAATCCTCTGAGTGCTCTTCACGAATTAGTTAGAGCGACTGAAAAGGAGTTATTTACAGGAGGCATCGCGATGGCTACATTTTTGGACGTCGAGGGTGTCCAACAAAATTTGCTTTGGAAGACTGCGGCAAGCCCTGACAGAGCGAAAAGTATGCCCAATGTTAGTAAATTGGGTAGGCAATATGCTCAGGCACAGAGCGGTCAACATGCAGAATGGTAGAGTCAAGATTATAGGTAGAGCAAGTAGAGGATGGCCCCAGGGCGAGTTGTTATCTCCAACCCTGTGGAATTACTGGTTAGACTGGACGAATCGGGCATATACACGATAGGGAATGCAGAGTGACATTGAGTTGGTGGTCTGTGGTAAGTTCACTGACACCATTTCTGACATCATAAAGGGATCACTACGAATGATGGAGGAGTGGTGTCGAGAACAAGGCCTTACCGTAAGCGCAGGAAAATCTGACAATACTCTCTTTACTAGAAAGAGGGTAGGCCTGAGAGAACCACTCAGACTTTTTGGAGCTAAAATCAACATGTCCACGAAAGGTAAATATCTAAGGGTAACCCTTGATGGCAAACTGAACTGGAACGAGCATGTAGAAGATAGGATTCAAAGAGCTAAGAGGGTTATCTTTCAGCGTAGACGCGTTTAAGGTTTTAAATGGGGGCTAAACCCAGTCTATGAAACGGGTCTACACTATGATGGTTAGACCTGTCATCACGTATGCTTCGGTGATTTTGTGGACAAAAGTCAGTTAGAAAACCATTAAGAGATTGGAGAGAGTCCAACGGCTTGCGTCTGCTGGAATAACAGGTGCAATACGCACCACTCCAACAAGAGCAATGGAGGTTCTGTTAGGTATGCTGCCTTTGGATTCTAACAGCCCTCAGGATGTTGCAAAATGCTACGTGTCATGAATCAACAGCCCTACATGGTCATATGCGTATCCTTGATATTGTACATAGAGACGTCAGGAAGACGGGTATGCCTATGGACGGAAGGCAGAGAGTAAGGAAAACAGAAAAATGTTATAAAACTGTTATAAAAGATGGAGACGTCTGTGAAGAAATCGCTGGTGAAGATATCAGTATACTCACAGTATATTCTGATGAATGGCAGAGACGGGGCAGACGTTTACTCAGAAGAGTTGAGCCTATCCTGTGTACTGAGATAAGGGAGGTTTGTGTCTGTATACCAGGCGGAAATGCTTGGTGTGGTGCATGCACTGGACTACCTGATAGATGACCGGGTCAATGGCAAGAAAATTGGCATTGCCCTTGACCATCAGTCGTTGATTAGGTGCATGCAGCGTAGAGACATCACTTCCAGGTTGGCCATAGAATGTCTTACCAAACTCAATAGGTGCGCTCAGACAAATGAGCTCACACTTATGTGGGTGAGAGGACATTCTGGCCCAGAACAGAATGAAAATGTTGATTCTTTAGCGAGAGAAGGATCAGCAGAAGACTTCTGTTGGCCAGAACCATGTATCGCCATAGGCGACAACATGGTGGCAGACCTTTTTAAGCAATGGACGGACTGGGAACACCGTACAAGGTGGGAATAAGCTGATAATTGTAGGCAATCGAAGGCGACCGTGCAGTGGTCTCGTAGTGAGGCAGCAAAAGTTATCCGTTACAATCGAAGGACTTTAAGCTGTCTTATTGCACTGGTAACAGGAGACGGTCCCTAAATTTACCATCTCAGGAAGATGGCTCTGACCGAGGCCATGCGTGTATGTTATGCCTAGAGGAGCCGGAAACAGCAGCACACATTCTGTGCCAGTGTCCGGCGGTGGCAAGCATAAGATTGACCATTCTGGGACGTCCATTTATTGACGAACCGAGATTGGTCAACTGACCTACAAGGACATGCTTGAAGTGACAAAGGATACTTATATAAGGAGCATGTTCACATATGAGTGCTCCAAGCAGTAGCATCCTTTGTCCAATAGGGGACGAAAATGGACCCACTGTGGTCCGCTTTGGCTAATCCCCGATTTATTATATATATCATGCATACTTTTCTTTACTCTGATATTCATTTAGTATTAGGCCATATTTATTCATTTTTCTTTTCTTTCTTTTTATTTAAGTTTTCCGGAACTTAATTCATGAATTATTACGTTGACTAAGTAAATTGTGTTACTTTAATGTATCTTTGAGAATTCGATTTTTTTTTTCTCTTTAATTTCCCTTCCAATTGACTTTAATTTCATTGATTTATTTGCTTTCCTTTTCAAACTTTTTCGGAACGTATATTGGTTCTGAATTTTCTTAATTATTTTAATTTGTGTTCTCTCCTATATTTCATTTTTCTTCTGAATGAACTATTTCATTTACTTTATTTCTATTCTTGTTTTTAATTTTATTTAAAAAAAAATATTTTTTATTTTCCGTAAGCATAATATAACATTGGTTTTGAAATTATTTTTTTCCTAATTTGGTTTCTTTGAATTTTTTATTAAAAGAAATTATATTTTTTTTTCTCTTGTAATTTATTAAACTATTCTGCTTTTTCCATTTGTTGGAAATATTATTTATCTGGCACTTGTTCTCTATCTAATTTTCTAGTTTATTGATTTCTTGTTGGTCGGCAAGCATTACCGTTTCTTTGTTTTGCCCTTCTAAAACTTCTTCAGGTTTCTCTGAATTTTCTTTATTTTTCTTTATTTTTTCTTGTCCTTCGTGTTGGACCCTGTTTTAATTATACCTATACCATAACCCTGTTGCGGTATTTTTGTTTTCTTAATCTCTCATTAATTTCTTTATATTTCATTATCCCATAATTTATCCTTCACTAAAATTTTTTGAATTTACCGTTGTTCTTTTTTTTACTTGCTTTTTCTTTACAATTCTTCTCTTCATTCAAATTTATTTCATTATTATTCTTTCTTTTACTTATTCTTTCTCCATCAGTAATTTTTCTTTCATTAACTCATTTGTCTTTCTTACACTTTCCCTTATTACAACATTTGCCTAATATATTTGATCTCGTCACTTAATTATCATTATCAAAATCATTTATTTGTCGATAATCATTTATTTTCTTAATTGCTATGAAACAATTTAAGTAAATTATTATGTATCTTCATTGATTTATTTCTAATAAAAATTTCGGTTGTGACTGCACTTCTAATACTTACCACATCATATGGCCCTATCCATGTCGGTGAAAACTTGTTTTTCCTACACTGATTTTTTATCAGTACCTCATCCCTGATTTTAAACTTTACCTGATTTAAAGGAATATCATATTGCTTTTAAGAGGCTTCTTTCGCACGTTCCTGATTCTGTCTTACTAACCCATGTGCTCTTTGTATCTGGTACTTTAATACCTTTGAAGGATCCTCGGCATTATATACCGGCCCACATTTGCGTTTCAAATTGGTCGGCATTTCGGAGTCAAACCCGTACAATGCTTGAAAAGGCGTCTGTTTTGTTGATACATGTACTGTCGTTATGTACATGCATCACACTTGCCAACCATTGATCCCAGTTTGACCCATCTTCTTTCACGAAACTCCGCAAATATTTCACTACAGGTTTTCTTGCCGATGGTATGGTGCAATGTGCAGTTTCTTTATACCTAACATTTAACATACGCCCGAGAAAAGACGTGAAATAAAGTTTGACCCATTGTCGGTTATCAACACTCTTGGCACATTGTGACGAGTCACAATCTCGTTAAAAAATGCTTTTGCCACGGTGCTTGCTTCCGCATCTGGTATTGCAACACAAGCCATGTATTTTGAAAAATCGTCTTGGAATTTTAATATATATGTATTACCGGTTATTGTCTCTGGCAGGATACCCACCATTTCTATATAAACTTTATCGAAAGGTCGTGTTGGTGTATCCGTCAAGACCATCGGCATTTTAGTTAACCTAGAATTTTTGTTTACTTGACATTTCTTTTAACATATTCTTTTATTTGTTTCTACATTCCTTTCCACCTGTATTCTTTTCTTATTCTAAATAGTGTTTTCAAGGCTCATTGATGGCCTCCTAATAGGGAACCGTGAAAATCTTTCAGTATTGTTGTTATCTCTTTTGGGTTCGTTATAAGTTTTCCTTTTTGTTCTCTACCTAATGTTTATTCTTCCTGCGTGCTTTCAATTTCTTGGATATTCTCTGAGTTATCCTCTGGCTCGTTTATTCTGGTCCTCGATCTCTTTTGTACTAATCTTATACCCTGCTCTCGTTGTGGTATCCTACTTAACGCATCTGCATTTAAATTTCTTTTTCCTGGTTTATATATTATTCCAAAGTCATACTCAAACATCTTGTGTCTAAATCTTGCTAATCTTGATGTCTGATCTCCAGATTTTCTATGCCTCTCAAGGGTTGGTGATACGTGTAAATTTAAAATGGTCTACCTAATAAATATGCTCTAAAATTTTTTGTTGCCCATACGATTGCTAAAAATTATTTTTCTATTGCCGAATACCTTTTTTCTGCGCTATTTAATGGTCTATTTGCGAAGGCAATTGGTCTGTCTTCTCCTACTTCACCCTGTGACAAAACTGCTCCTATCGCTTCCCCACTTGCGTCTGTCGTTAGTAATAATGGTTACTCAAAATCGGCATAGGCTAACACGGGTGATGAAGTTATACCTTCTTTTATCTTTCAAATGCTTCTTGACATTTTTCTGGCCATTGAAACTTTGTGTCTTTCTTCAATAAATTGTTTATGGGGGATACCAATTCTGACATATTTTTTATGAATTTCCTCTAATAGTTTGCTAACCCTAAAAACGCTTGAACTTCCTTTCTATTCCTTGGCATTGGAGTATTTTTTACGCATTCTAACTTTTGTGGGTCTGGTAAAGCCCCCAATTCTGAACATTTGTGTCCTAGGTAGGATATCACTCTACGAAGAAATTGACACTTTTCCGTAATTAACTTTAAACAATTTTTCCTTAGTCTCTGAAATACTTGCGCTAGTCTTTCATCGTGCTGCTGCAAGTTTTTGCCATAAATTACTACGTCATCTAAATATACAAAACAATCTATTCCCGTCAGTATATAATTCATCAACCTTTGGAGAGTGGCTGGAGCTCCGGTGAGTCCAAATGGCATTCTATTGAATTCGTAGTGCCCAAATGCCGTACTAAACGCTGTTTTTTCTCTGTCATTTTTGTTTACGAGGACTTGATGGTACCCGCTTGCCAAATCTAGAGTTGAGAAATATCTACAGTGTCCTAATTGATCTAATATTTCATCAATTCTTGGTATTGGAAAAACTTGTTGAATGGTGGTGTCATTTACCTTTCTAAAATCTATGACTAACCTCCACTTTTTCTTTTCATCACTTGCTTTCTTTGGCACTAATAGTAATGGCGAGTTCCAAGGTGACTTGCCTGGCCTAATTATGTCGTCTCTCAAAAGCTGTTCTACTTGGTTCTGAATTTCCTCCCTGTGAGCCTGAGGTAATCTATACTGTTTCCGATTTTTTGGCGGCTGATCTGCTTGGAACTGAATTTCGTGTTTTAAAACAGCAGTATATGATAATTTATCTCCTTCTAACAGAAAAATATCATGGTAAGAAGTTATTAAATTTTCTATTGAACACCGTTCCTCGTTATATAAATTTGTGTCCAATTTAATTGTTTCTGTTAATTTTTTAATTTTTTCTCTTACATTATGTTCCCTTACGCTGTATTTCGTGTGATTATCTGTTTTAGACATATTAAAATTCGAAAATTCTAGTTTATAATTTTTCGGTATGGTCGTATCCCTTTCCGTCGCATTCAAAACTGATACGCATGCTGTATTGTTAACTACGTTGGTTAAACTTTCTCCTAAATAAATTCCCGGTTCAATTTCTTGCTTATGTACCACTACTGTTGAAATCTTCGTTTCTATTTTAATTTTTACTATTTGTGTCGATCTTGCTTTAATTATTTTCTCTCTATTTTAAATTTTTGTAATTTTTTTTATAACAGTGTTGCCACCTACCAAAATATATTTTAAAGAGTCTTAAACATGATTTAAAAGTGTTAAGGGGTCACTGACTTCGAATCTGATGTCAGAATTTTAAAATTTAAGATGGTTAATAGTATTGCCACATAAAATTTTTTTATTTTCACGAATTCGGTGCTGGAGCACAGTAGGTAAAAATGGGTCGCTGAATCCGAATTCGTTGCCAGATTTCCAAAATTGTGTCATTTTTTTATAATAGTGTTGCCATCTACTAAAATGTATTTTCAAGAGTTTTTAACATAGCTTAACAGTGTTTAGGGGTCACTGACTTCGAATCTGATGTCAGAATTTTCAAATTTAAGATGGTTAGTAGTGTTGTCACCTAAAATTTTTTTATTTTCCCGAATGCGGTGCTGGAGCAAACACTAGGTAAAAATGGGTCGCTGAGTCCGAATCTGTTGCCAGAATTTGAAAATTGTGTAATTTTTTTATAAAAGTCTTGCCATCTACAAAAATGTATTTTCAAGAGATTTTAACATGGCTTAACAGTGTTTAGGGGTTGCTGACTTGGAATCTGATGTCAAAATTTTAAAATTTAAGATGGTTAGTAGTGTTGCCACCTAAAATGTTTTTATTTTCACGAATTCGGTGCTGGAGCAACCAATAGGTAAAAATGTAGGAATGTACAATAGGAATGTATAACTTATTTGTAACCATATGAATCAATTGACTATCCAAATATTATATGTGAAAATGTAAGAAAAATAAGCAAAGACCTTCAAAGTTTATTAAATGTGAGCCGCTGTTTTTCAAATATAATACAGACTAACCGCGCTGTCAAGCAAAAAAAGCCGCAGCAGCAACTACGCCGCGATAATAAACAACGAGCAGAAAAAGAAATCGTCTGATTTTAACATTATACATACGCGAGCCGGACCCATTTTTACCGCTTTTTCGCCACAACCCCGAATTCGTAAAAATAAAAAAATTATGTGACAACACTATGGTATTAATCATTTTGAATTTTAAAATTCTCACATTAGATTCGAAGTCAGCGACCCCTTAGCACTATTAAGCGATGTTTAAAACTCTTAAAAATAAATTTGACTAGGTGGCAACTCTTTTATAAAAAAATTAGTCAACTTTGAAATTCTGGCAAGGGATTTCGATTCAGCGACCCATTTTTACCTAGTGCTTGCTCCAGCACCGAATTCATGAAAATAAAAAAATTTTAGGTGGCAATACTATTAATCATCTTAAATTTTAAAATTCTGACATCAGATTCGAAGTCAGTGACCCCTTAACACTTTTAAATCATGTTTAAGACTCTTTAAAATACATTTAGGTAGGTGGCAACACTGTTATAAAAAATTACACAATTTTAAAATTCTGGCAACGGATTTTGATTCAGCGACCCATTTTTACCTAGTGTTTGCTCCAGCACCGAATTCGTGAAAAAAAACATTTTAGGTGGCAATACTATTAACCATCTTTAATTTTAAAATTCTGACATCAGATTCGAAATCAGCGACCCCCGTATAATTTCAAAACATGAAGTAATACTAAAAACAAAAAAAAAAACATTTCAGGGTCCACCCTAATATCAAATTATTTTTAAAATTTTGGCATAAGATTTGAAATCAGCGACCCTCTTTTACAACCAGAACATGTACTAAGCTTGAAAAACAAAACAAATAATTTTTATAGGTTCAGCCATGAACAGAATTAGTATCAACGGTGATTCTAATACTCTTAGTAGTTCAATATATTACGAATACTCGAAATCAAAACATAAAAAAATTTAATATTAATGAGTTTTGAGCTGTTTTGAATGAAACAAATATGAATTCTACTTTCGAAACTACTTATACTTATTCATACTCATTTTTGAGTAAGTGGCTCATGATTCAAAAATTTGATTCACTTTGTTTTAAATCAATCACATCCGAATAATGCTTTGGAAACTACTTATACCCATTTATACTCAGTTTTGAGTAAGTGGCTCATTATTCAACAGCGTGATTCATTCCAAATTTTTGATTGGAATCACTGAGCTGTGAACGAATAGTACTCGAGTACTACTTATTTTTAGTATTCATTGCAGTTCTCTGCTCCACAACCCAATTGTTTCCTCCAACTCTGGACTAATACTCATCTTCTCCTGGATTAGATATACCCCACCTTCTACTCGCTTAGAGATACAAACCTTTATAATTTCTTTAGGGGTTAACTCTTCCTTTACTTCCACTGACTGAGGTGTACAGATATTTAAAATCTCTTTGGATGCCAAATTCTCTTTAATTACACTCTCTATTGGCTTAGATGTACAGATATTCACAATCTTTTCAGACGTCGAATTCTCTGTTACTGCCTTTAGCGGCCGTGTTACTCTCTTATCTATGTGTTCCCAGCTTAATGGCCTTTGCTGGGCCCTTGATTTCTCTTCGACCCTGATTTCTCTTCGCGTAGCAATCCGTGTGTGCTTTTATCTCTGAATGGGCTTACCGTATTAACTCCTCTATTATTTTTACTCTCAAAGCTCTTTTCTTGAATTTGTTTATTTCTAGGCCTGAATTCTTGGGTACAATTCCACCCTTTTTCATGGCCATATTCCTGGCATTTCTCGCAATATGGAGTGATTTTTCTTGTAAGACACTCATCCCTGGTATGTCCCAATTTCCCACAGAATAAACATTGAATTCATGTTCTAGCATCTTTGTCCGGCAAACTTTGTTTTCTGTTACTATTATTTGGATAGAATCTATCTAAAGGGTGGTTAAATTTTAAGGGCCGATGTTGAATGTGAACCACACCTAAACGTTAAGTTTTTTCTGCATTTCATTTGACATTTCTCAATTTCAGGCAAACTCAATTTCAACCATATAAAGATACACAATTGAGCAACACGTTAAAGTTATTCAGGCTTATTATGAATATGGGCGTTTAAATCAAAATGCATAACGTGCACTTCGTGATTTTTTCGGTCAATTTAATCGTCCAAATGTGCGTACAATCGGAAAAATCGTGCAAAAATTTGAGCAAACCGGGTCTGTAGGATATGTGAAAACACCAGTGCATGCTCGTACAGCTCGTACTGTAGAAAATATTGTATTTTTTCCAAAATGAGGCCGGTCAGGCAGTTACTGTGAATGGTGTTCGCTATCGTGAGGTGATAACGAACTTTTTATGGCCCGAATTGGAAGATATGAATGTGGACGATATGTGGTTTCAACAGGATGGTGCCACTTGCCACACAGCTAACGAAATAAAGGCTCTTTTGCGCGACAAATTCAATGGCCGTGTTATCCCACGTGGGGGCGATGTCAATTGGCCGCTAAGATCATTTGATTTGACACCGTTGGAATTCTTTCTTTGGTGTTATTTGCCAATAGGTAAAAATGTAGGAATGTACAATAGGAATGTATAACTTATTTGTAACCATATGAATCAATTGACTATCCAAATATTATATGTGAAAATGTAAGAAAAATAAGCAAAGACCTTCAAAATTTATTAAATGTGAGCCGCTGTTTTTCAAATATAATACAGACTAACCGCGCTGTCAAGCAAAAAAAGCCGCAGCAGCAACTACGCCGCGATAATAAACAACGAAAAATCGTGCAAAAATTTGAGCAAACCGGGTCTGTAGGATATGTGAAAACACCAGTGCATGGTCGTACAGCTCGTACTGTAGAAAATATTGTATTTTTTCCAAAATGAGGCCAGTCAGGCAGTTACTGTGAATGGTGTTCGCTATCGTGAGATGATAACGAACTTTTTATGGCCCGAATTGGAAGATATGAATGTGGACGATATGTGGTTTCAACAGGATGGTGCCACTTGCCACACAGCTAACGAAATAAAGGCTCTTTTGCGCGACAAATTCAATGGCCGTGTTATCCCACGTGGGGGCGATGTCAATTGGCCGCTAAGATCATTTGATTTGACACCGTTGGAATTCTTTCTTTGGTGTTATTTGAAAGAGAAGGTGTACGTCGATAAGCCAGCCACAATTCAAGAGCTAAAGGATGAGATAATTCGGCACATTAACGGCATAAAACCTCACTTATGCCTCAGCGTCATCGAAAAGTTGGACCATCGGATGGAGGTGTGCCGCCGAGGTCGCGGCAGCCATCAGTAGGTTTTACGTTAATTTATTTTAATTATGATGGCTTAGATAAAGGAAAGGTGAGATTTGTCCACCAGACAGAATGCAATTCTTAGTTTCTGGCTTTTAAATCTGGACGAGGAATTTGGGAAGGTAAACGAGCTGTGGCCTGTTTGGTGGTTATAAACAACTGAATGATTTGGCGCTGCTTGTTGGCGCTTTTATACGTTTTCCTTGTATATATTGTAAATGCGTTTTCTCGGAATTTAAGTGACTTACTTGTGGATTCTTCGGTGGTGTATACTGAGTTACTTATCGTGATAAGGTTGGTGGCGCGTACTGTCCTGTGAGGTGAGTACTGGGAGCGTGTGTCCTGCCGGCTGTGTAGTGTCCTGTGAGGTGTCTACGGGGTTGTGTGTTGGCTTCAACTTGGATTTCCTTGTTGCTGTGAGCATTAGAAGTGTTTGCGGTGTATCACTGAATCGATCGAAATTTGAATCTTTTATGTCTTTTTGCTAGCACTTATATATATATATTTTCTTAGCAGGAGCTGCACGTCCGTTCGCTTTGCTGGTCATCATTGCACTCCCCGAATGAGGCAAAGCTGTGCGCTTGTATAGCGTTGGTTCTCTCAATCTAGCTTTGAATTTGAGTGAAACCTTTTATTTTCTCGTATGTGTGTTGAGTGAATGTTTGCAATTGGTGGTGGCGTGTGAGTTTAATTTATCTGTCGTGTGTTGGTATGCGTTGCATGTTAGTTGAGTTCTTCTAGATTGTTCTACGGTGAGTGGGTTTCGTTAAGTACCCAGCAGGTAATTCATATGCATTGGTAGTTTTGTTTATGGCTATGTAGTATTTTACTACTATTTTAAATTGAATGTGGCGATTGCGAGTGGAACTAAATTAAATGAATTTTAATGAGTTATAATGAATAATTATGAAATTAATGATTATTTAATATAAGTTTAACTCCTTATATACGGTATGCTAACTAACTTAACATATCTTAACATATGCAATATAAATAGATTTATTTATTATTAAAACAAATGATACTTGCGGACGTCCAGTTGTGGGCGGTGTCTGCGTTCCATTTGCCTTTTACGTTTTCCACTTATGGTGTGGTACTGGATGAAGTTCTGGTAGTATCGGCGTGTGTGGGTGACAGGTGTGTTTCGTGTACCTCTTGCTCGTTTCTGACCTTCCCTTTTCTTCTCTTAGCGTTGTAGGTCCGATTTCGGTGCGTATTCAGTTTATGACTTGGGACCACCAAAGTTAATATTTTTATTAAAAGATGTCCAATGAATTTGGATCTCAAAATTGCTTTAAAAAAATTTTTTTGTTCTACTTTCAAAATGGTGGCTATATTTTCTTTGCTACGTATACTGACGTTATAAGGAAGAGTGCGGCATCTACACTTTTCAAAATTATCAGGAAAATGCCTAAAAATAGAAAGTTAATATTTCATGAACAAGGGATGGAACAATTATTATAATATAGTTTGCCAGAATTGTTAAGCCCAGAACAATATGAATTACAAAGTTATTTTAATGAAATTACCAATCATGCAAAAACCATGGCATACAATACTGTAGTTGCCGCTTTTGCTTGTTTCTTCTTCGAATTCAGGCAAATGGAAAAATTTAAAAAAGCCGTATCTGCATTACTTTTTTGCTTCTATAAGGGAAAAAGTTTGCTTATTTTTATTAAAAATGTCATCAAAACTATTTTACCGATATAAAGAATCCATATTAATAGAGTAAAACCGAATGTAAAATATTTATTTACAATGAATTAATGGAAAAAATTAATTTGATGCAAACTCCTCGTATGACTCGACAGAAAATTGTGTTTATGAAAAAAATAAAAAACAAAGGCAAAGTGCGGTGTCCACTTGAAGACACGGCAGTTTTGACTCTGTTTCTGCAGAAAATGCGTTTTATCCTGGAATGATAGCTTCATTTTGTGTAAATGCGACAATTAAGGTCAAAATGTTAAGACTTGAGGCCAAAAATTTACGATTTTTATTTTATAATCCTAAAAATGTTGGATGGCAAATAAGGAAAACACAATAAAATCAATTTTGATTTTCATGCTAGAAGCCACACTTTTCCTTATGACGGCAGTATAGCGATATAGGCGTTTGTGGTAAACTTATATATTACTCAGCTCCTATTGCACATAGAATGATGAATTAAAAATCATAATATGAACACACTTTGGCCTTTAATCTACCTTATAAAAAATGTTTATTAAATAATTTCTTCATATTAAAAAAGTATTAAATTTGTTTGTTCAAAACGTGATATTTTGCAACTATAAGAATTTTTTTTTATAGAAAGCAGTCATCCTTTTTTTTTAGAGTACATTTTCACTAGTTGTTTTTTCAACAGGGAACAGGGGGCGAACCTTCACATGGCAAAGTGTCTGACCGCCTCAACCTGGCGAGGCCAGCATTATCCATGTCGAAATCGCCTCAAGTCGACTCAAACCTCCACGTGGTGTTCCCTGGGCAACGGCAAACTGGCATCCGTCAGTTTGACGGCTAATTTGAGCGGCGGGTCACTCCATAGACCTTAAACATGGAATGTGCGCAGGGTTTGGGTCCCGCCACATTACTATTGCCCAATGAAAACTAAACCAGCCTCGGATAAGAACCCCAATTACGTTGACGACCACCGCAAACGAAAAACGGACAATGATTTACGGATATGCACCTGGAATGTCCGAACCCTTTATAGGGAAGGTGCCATTATCCAACTGGCGGAAGCCCTCAAAACAATAAAGGCTGACATCACCGCCATCCAGGAAATGCGATGGAAAGGGCAAGGCTGCTCTAAACAAGCACACTGCGATATCTACTACAGCTGCCATGCGGAGAAGCGCGAATTCGGATGTGGATTCGTTGTTAGCCGGAAACTACGCCACCTTGTTTCCCGGTTCACACCTGTGAACGAAAGATTGGCCACGATCCGCATCAAGGCAAAATTTTTCTACATAAGCTTTATTTGCGCGCACGCCCCGACGGAGGAAAAGGACGAAGCCGTCAAAGACGCTTTCTACGCTAGTCTTGAGGACGTATATGACCACCTTCCGGTTCATGACTTGAAAATAGTCCTCGGCGATTTTAATGCGAAAGTCGGAAGGGAAGGCATCTTTGGCCCCACTGTCGGTCAGTTCAGTCTTCACGAGACCTCTACGAACAACGGTCTAAGACTGATCGACTTCGCCGCGGCACGAAACATGGTAGTTAGTAGCACCAGATTTAAGCACCTCGACATCCACAAGGCCACCTGGCTGTCCCCTGATCAAAAAACGCGAAACCAAATTGATCATATTGTAATCGACGGAAGGCATGCCTCTAGTGTTCTAGATGTGCGTACATTTCGGGGGGTCAACATTGACTCCGACCATTATCTTGTTGCAGCCAAGATCCGCATGCGATTATGCAATGCAAAGAACATACGCACAGGAATGCAACGAAAGCTAGATGTCGCTAAGCTGCAATTACAACGGACTGCCGAAGCCTACTCCGCTCAACTCTCGGTTAAGCTCAACCAACCAACCTCTGGACTCGACGACGCCGGTGGACTTTGGGCGCATATATCCCACTCCATGCGCGCTGTCGCTGAAGAAGTCATTGGTTTCCGGCGCCCGCAACCTCGGAACCAATGGTACGATCAGGAGTGTCGCATCGCGACTGCAGTAAAAAACGCCGCATACAGAAAAACGCTGCAGTCAGCTGCAACGCGAGCCGTGCGAGAAAACTACCGCGAAAAGAGGAAGGAAGAGAGGCGCCTTTTCAGACGCAAGAAAAGAGAGCAGGAAAAGCGTGAGCGTGAGAAACTAGAGGTATACCAGGGCAAGAAGGATGCACGAAAATTCTATCAACAGGTTAAGCGTCTAACCCAAGGTTTCAAGCCCGGAGCATCCACTTGTAGAGACGAAAATGGAGATCTGAATACGGATACACAGTGTGTACTTAGATTGTGGAGACAGCACTTCTCCAATTTACTTACTGGCGACGATTCCACCAATGCCGCCCATGGAGAGCGCAGTGCAGTGCCACCAATCGACGATGACGGAGTGGAAGTATCACCACCTAGCCATGAAGAGGTTCGAGTTGCTATCCAACGACTCAAAAACAATAAAGCAGCGGGTGCTGACAGCCTGTCAGCTGAATTGTTTAAAACCGGCGGCGATGAATTGATAAGGCGCATGCATCAGCTCATCAGCAAAATATGGCTAGAAGAAAGCATGCCCGACGATTGGAACCTCAGTGTACTGTGCCCTATACTTAAGAAAGGAGACCCAACAATCTGCGCAAGTTATAGAGGTATCAGTCTTATTTCCATCGCATATAAGGTTCTCTCAAGCGTACTGTGTGAAAGATTAAAGCCGATTACAAAAACACTGATTGGACCTTATCAGTGTGGCTTTCGACCTGGTAAGTCCACCATAGACCAGATTTTCACGCTACGACAAATCCTGGAGAAAACCCACGAAAATCAAATTGACACACACCATCTCTTTGTCGATTTTAAAGCTGCGTTCGATAGCCCGAGAAGGGATTGCCTATACGCAACAATGTCTGAGTTCGGTATACCTGCAAAGTTGATTAGACTTTGCAGAATGACGTTGAGCAACACACGCAGCTCCGTCAAGGTAGGAAATGACCTCTCCGAAACCTTCAATACCGAAAGAGGTTTCAGGCAAGGCGATCCACTGTCTTGCGATCTCTTCAACATCATCATGGAGGGGATCGTACGAAAGGCCGGTGTGCATCGTAATGGCACCATTTTCTATAAAGGTGTCCAGCTCCTTGCGTACGCTGATGATATTGATATTGTTGGCAGAACCAAGAGAGATGTTACCGCTGCTTTCGCCGCTATCGAAAAGGAATCAGCAAAAGTGGGTTTGACGATAAATGAGGGTAAAACAAAGTATATGCTGTCTACAAACAAGGGAGCGTGGCGTTTAGACTCCCCGTACCCACCGATGACTCTAGAGTCATTGAATCATAGCTTAGAATCATATGCTTGGAATTCAGCAGTTTTTCTAATAAGCGATGAGTGAAAGCAGCGGAACTCGTCGCTCATCGCTGTTATGAGAATGCTTCGCGTGGATGTGGTTGTTGTTGTGCGCAGACGCAAGCACTCACACTTGGTTTTTGACGAGTGATTTAGAATCGTAAAAAAACGATTCGCTCAGGTTTCTGATCCAAATGTCAAAAAATCTACTCCATATTTTTTCTAGATATTTAAATTGAGCCCTTTGTCTCCCTATGTGTCCTAAAATTATGTGGGAGGGGGCGTGAACGAAATTTTTTTTAAATTTTGAATATAAATATATATCTCGCATCGAGTTATTTTGAAATCGATCCATTATGAAAGCAAATATGGCGTTTGAAATTTTCTTGGTGTATGGGTGGTAGGCGTGGTTGTGGGCGGATTTGAATTTTTTTGCTCTGTTTGCTAATATTCTTGATTACAGTTCACATGCCAAATTGAACTCCTGTGCGAATATTATTTCTATTTATTTATTGACATATTTTGTATGCAGACGGACAAATGGTCCATTAGAGAGATTTGGGGCTCAATTTGAATTTCTGAAAAAATTCAAAGTAGTTTTTTTGACATTTGGAGCCAATCAACAACCATCCATCATTGAAATTTGAAAAACGTCAAATAACGACCACTCTAACATACATATTATGAGGCGCATTTTCATGAAATTTGAAGGGCTGTATCTTTCAAACGAAGCAAATATAAAACTTAAAATTTTAACTGCAACATAATGCTATTATGTTCTTTATTGTGAATAAATTTTTTAACCTGTGCTCTCCAGAGATATTTGACCCCAAAATCAGCAAAATTCAGCAAATTTATCAAAATTCAGCAAATTTATCAAAATTCAAATTTTGAAGAGACTGAAAACAAAAAAGTTGATGAGTCAGAATGTTAAAAAAATGTATGGTTAAACAAAATATTGAAATGCACTCTAGAAAAATAATTTATGACTGCAACTCACTGCTTTCTATAAAAAAATTCTT
This sequence comes from Coremacera marginata, assembly GCA_914767935.1. Classification (NCBI taxonomy): domain Eukaryota; kingdom Metazoa; phylum Arthropoda; class Insecta; order Diptera; family Sciomyzidae; genus Coremacera; species Coremacera marginata. The sequence goes on from OU612045.1 coordinate 98,957,244, forward strand.
AAAATTGCAAAATATCACGTTTTGAACAAAAAAAAATGTAATAATTTTTTAATTTTAAGCAATTACTTCATAAGCATTTTTTTAGTCAGATTAAATGATTTTTAATTCATCATTCTATGTATAATAGGAGCTGAGTAATATAAGCTACCACAAATGCCTTTATCGCCATACGTAGCAAAGAAAATATGGCCGCCATTTTGAAAGTAGATAAAAAAAATTTTTTGAAAGTATTTTTGAGATTCAAATCAAAGATTCAAACAAGATTCAAACTTTTATTAAAAATATCAATTTTTTTAAAATGGTCGAGCAACCAGTGTTGGATCAGTTAATTTGCACTGACTCTAGTTAGAAATTATTTCCAATACAATTTAAATTTGTTTGCGTTTTAATAATTATTAACGTAGTATAAATAGTGTGTACTGCTTTAAAACCTGTTATGACTTGGGCGGCTAAATTATTATTTATCAATATTTTTTCTTTTTTGAGAATTGACGCAAAAGATCTTTGTTGCCTCTTGTAAAATTTAAATAATATGATTATTATTTCTTTTTGAATTAATTATTATTCCTTACTTGCTTTTCGACCTTTTTTAAATTTATTTGTTGAATTCTGCGGGCTCAAGGTCCAAAATATTAAAAATGAAAAACTTTTGTGGTTTTAATTTTTAATTTTAATTTCCAATATTTCGATCGCCGTCGGCAATCATCCTCAGGGAGCAATAAGCAATTTCATCGTGACAATATAAATGAAATCAGGACTATATTGAGGAGAAATGAATTCCCGAAAATGGCCACAGAAAGCTTAATCGACAAATATTACAAAATGAAAAACAAGGAAGATAAAGAAGACTACAACAGCAAAATATTCAAATCTGTGACATACGATCCAGGTCTATCGGAAAGAATTATAAATTCAAATTTGTATGACAAGGAGAAAATAAAATTAGCACTAAAAACTAATAATACCGTAAAACAATTGTACAGCAATACAAAAATTGATAAACTTGAGAAATCTAATGTAATTTACAAAATTACATGCAACGGTGACGGGTCCAACGTATGTGACCAGGCATATGTTGGGACAACTAAAAACAGACTACGAACAAGAATTTCTTCGCATCGATCGGACCAAAAAACTCGCAGATCTATGGACCAGAAAACAGCACTGGCAGCACACCGTGCCGAGCATGGACACACACCTGGTTTTGACACTGTGGAGATTTTACAACAAGAGAAGAACTACTTTAGACGATGTAATGTATACATTAGAAATGCTCCACATCATAAGCTTACCGGAAGAGAAGAGACTGAACTTCAAAACAGACACTGACAGGTGCGCACACATATACAGAAAGTATGCCAAATATAATAATTAAAAACTTGACAACAGAAGAAGTGGATGTTTTTTGTAAATTTGTTCTTTTTTCATTAAAAATCTGTGATATAAATGTTAAATGTCGTTCTTATATATTAAGTGTTTCAATTCTTAAAATGTTTTAATTGTTTAAATTGTAAGTAAAATTATTTCAAGTGAAAAGTATTGTTAAAAATATTGTAAAAGGTTTTTCCAGTTCTCCCTGAGGATGATTGCCGACGGCGATCGAAATATTGGAAATTAAAATTAAAAATTAAAACCACAAAAGTTTTTCATTTTTAATATTTTGGACCTTGAGCCCGCAGAATTCAACAAATTAATTATTATTTATTTATTGAAGCATTCATAAGTACACTAAGAGCTATGCTCTTTTAAAGTACAACAAAAACCATAAATTAATGAAATTAAATTAAATAAAATTTAAATTTACAAATAATAACAACTCAATTAAGACAAAATTGAAATGAAAAAAGTAATAAGAATAAACTTAGCTTTAGACAATTGTAGGCATGCGTGGGTGTGTAAGAATGTGTCCATTCATGAAAACATTCCATTCTCATACTTTATCATTCCCACACTTTGTGACTTTGTTTTTGCAACAATAATCTAACGCCACTTGCGATAAACTCAGCAATCACTTTATGCTGACTTGACACACACGCTTACATACACTGCTTTGGCTATACTGCTTTGTATGCCTCATTATGTATTCATTCTGTATGCATGTATTCGTTATGTATTAGACCAAAGAATATTCTAAGTTAGCTTTAAGTTAGTAGTCAATAAAGATATATGAAATGTTAAAGTTGTGCGCGTTTTTATTAATATTATTATCAAACACAACATGGTGATCCTGCCAAACTGGAAATATTATTAAGTGACGCGGATTTTTTTTTTAGTACGAATATAATAATAAAAATAATATACGGAATAATCAATTAACGATCACGGAATACATAAATCGCCAGAGGAAAAATCAAACCAAACAACTCTAAGAACATAAAACAACACCAGCTCAAGGAATTAAAATAAAACCAAAACGCCGTGGAGGACTAAGAGCTAGGAGACAATGGCAGCGAACATTCATCCTAGACCAGCTGAGACCTAGGTTGTCTCATTTAACCCTCATCGGTCCCTCGTATCAATTTGATCAGTTTTTGTCTTTCAAGTTGAATAAAAAAAAAACTGCCCGATGGAAAGAACCGGTTTTTGGGAAAATATCATGATTTTGCCTGTAAAATCGGGCTAATGAGTTTTTAAAGTTCGGGCATTTCTGGTTTTACCTGAGACGAAATAGTTACGAATCGGTCCCTCGTATCAACTTGATTCAATACATCTGCCGATGGTTATTGCAGTTGTTTTTTGGGTTAGGCTCGTTTTATTTCATTTTTTGTTTTCAGTATGTTCTTGAACACACACGAGTGAATGATTTCACAATGGAGGAAGAATGCGTTGCAGAGCCACTGGAACAAAATGTGGCAGAAGAAATTGCCAGAAATGCAACAGCAAAATATTTGTCAAAAAATAAAAAAATTCAATATTCAACGGATCCATTTGAAAATAACCGAAGAAATTCATATAGAAGCGCTGATAATATTGTTTCAGTTAAAAAACATACCCTTCTTGTTTTGTGCTTCATATTCAGTGTTTGTTTCTTTTTGTTGTTGTTGTAGGGTCAAAACTAGTTGCAGCTGCTCATGTTGTATATGTTTTGTCTGCATTTGATTTGTTTCTGCGACCGATAGAAAATACTATTTTGAATATGACGAATTTATATGGTTTGCGGAAATACAAAGAAGAATGGGAACAAATAGATATGGATACTCTACATGCGTACTTCGGATTGCTTCTGCTTGCGGGTGTGTATCGTTCGTATGGTGAATCTGTTACACAACTCTGGAATGAGAAAACCGGTCGACCAATATTTCGAGACACAATGTCACGGAAAATGTTCAAAAAAATTCATGGATGTATCAGATTTGACGATAAAGAAGAACGTAATGCCGATACTGCTTCTGTCCGTGATAAATTGGCACCGATGCGCACCATATATGAAAAATGGAACCATAATTTGCAAGTTGTATACATTCCAGGCAAAAATGTTGCAGTAGATGAACAGCTAGTTCCATTTCATGGACACTGTCCGTTTCGACAATACATACCGTCGAAACCGGCTAAATACGGCATAAACATTTGGATTTTGGCCGATTCAGATACCTGGTATGTTTACAACACGCAAATTTATGTTGGTCGCAATCGCAACGCCGCTCCAGCTCGCAATATTGGACGCCGTGATGTTTTGGATTTGGTAAATGGGCTGTCGGAGTGGAATATCACATGCGACAACTTCTTCACATCTTATGAACTGGCTGAAGAGTTACATAAACGCCGAATGACTATTCTGGGCACTATACGGAAAAATAGGACCGAAATTCCTCCAGTATTGTTGGATATGAGGAAAAACCTGTGTATTCGAGCGTTATTGTATATGACCACAAATTACAAGCCATTTTACTGTCGTATGTGCCTCGGCGTTATAGATATGTTACACTGCTCAGTACATGGCACAATGCCGTCGTAATAAGTGAAAATGCTGAGAAGAAACCAAGTCTATTTGGACACTATGGACCAGATGGTGGCTACCTACACCTGCAAAAGGAAGATAAATCGGTGGCCAATGGCAGTATTTTGCAACATGTTGGACGTGAGTGCATTGAATGCATATATAACGTATATTTCGCTATTTCCGTCTTGGAAAAACAACAAAACCAATAAAAATATACGTCGTGAAAAAATTTATTGAGGAGCTTGGAATGGCGCTTGTGCAAAAACACATAGAAAAGCGGAAATCTAAGCCTCGAAGGCTCAATATTGAAGCACTACCGGCGATTACCCATTTGCCAAAAACTGCGAAACGCGGCCGTTGCTACATATGTACATATAAAAACAATAAAAATTTGTATTCAAATCGTTGTGATAATTGTAAGAATTATGTTTGTAATGATCATCATTATGATATTTGCGACAAATGCGCTAATAACGGCACATAGCCACAACAATAAGCCTTTTTCACATATTTCTCTTTCAAATTTTCATTACTTATAAATGTATTTTCTAAATTTAAATTTATGAAAACAATTAAATAGAACTACAAAAATATTAAACAATTAGTTTTTTAAATTTTTAAAACGATATTCTTAACTTTTTTTTTGAATGTGTATCAAATTGGTGCAATGTGACCGATTCGATGCATTTCCTCGGGGACCGATGAGGGTTAAAGACAATTAGAATATAATAAAAAACAAATTTATTATATAAATTATATAAAATATTATATAAAATAAAAATAAAAATTAATATAAAAACTAAAGATATAGAAATTCAGAAATATTATTAATATATAAAGCAAATTGAAAGGAACAATCAAAAATATAACGGCCAAATGCCAATATTATTAATGAAGTAAAAGCAACTTAAAAAAAAATAATATTGAAGTGCACCTAATAATTTAAATTATTTGTTTAGTTGCTTCACTAGCAATAAAAATTTTCGGACTACACAAAAAGTCCTTTAAGAAAACTTATATGACAAGAGCACAATCTGCAGCACAAATATACAAAGAAATTAAGACAAAACAAAAATAAGTGAAAAAATTTAAAAAAATAGTTGAGACCATGAATAATCTATTATTTCAAATAAGTTGCTACTACTTAATAGTTATGTATTATTTTTTATAATAAATAAAATTAAATATACATATATACAGGGTGTCCCGCAATTGAGTGCAACTATTTAAGGAGGTGAAAGCTTATGTAGAAAGCATATTCTGAGAAGCTACAGGGTTAATTAATATTTTACGACTTTAATCCACGTTATTGTTTCTAGTAGAAAAACTAACTTACATAAAACTTATTTTGATAGCTTATATTTATTTTCATTTTAAAGACAATGAAATCACCTTTCCAACGGTATATCAACAAACCCCACCAACTTAACCGTTACTGAGCTGTGTTTGTGTGAACATGAAATTAATCGATTGAAACTACCAAAAATTTTGAGTGCAAATTTCTCAGAATTTCGCGTAATAAATGAATTTTGTTTTTATAATCAACTGTGTAATTAATTCAATTTTCTTTTCAATGACATCAATAACATAAATGTATCTTAAAAAACAAAAAAAGTTGGCTGTACTAAAAAAAATTATACTTATTAGAAAACAATGATATCTACTGCATAACTTATTGTAATGTCATTATTTATCATTATTTTCTAATAAGTATAATTTTTTAGTACATCCAACTTTTTTATTTTTAAAGACAGGTTTATGTTTCTGATATCATTGAAAAGAAAATAAAATAAATGACAAAATTGGTCTGAGAAAAAAATTTCATTTATTACGCAAAATTCTGAAAACTTTGCATTCAAATTTGAAATTTGGTAATTTCAACCGACTGATTTCATCTTCACACGATCACAGCTCGGTAAGAGTTAAGTTGGTGGGGTTTGTTGATATACCGTTCAAAAGGTGATTTCATTGCCTTTAAAATGAGCTATAAAAATAAGCTTTATGTAAGTTAGTTTTTCTGCTAGAAACAATAACGTGAATCAAAGTCGTGAAATATAAATTAACCCTGTAGCTCCTAACAATGTAAAAATAGAGACCCCCCCTTCCCTTACGATTTTTTGCTCAGCTCGACATAACCTTTCAGCTCCGTAAATAGTTGCACTCAATTGCGGGACACCCTGTAAATAAGTTAACGCAATCACAGCGCGTACACGTAAAAAATACAAGGCCCGCGGGCCAAAATTTATTGAAACTCACAATCGGATTTTATTTAAAAGTAAATTAAATTTATTGCGTATTAAAATACATCCTAAATTGGACTGACTGTATAATTAAAAGTAACACATATTTATAGCTTAAAATTATGATAAAGCCTTACTTAGCCGCTACCCTAAAACTGTTGCCATGGCGGTTCCCACACTCGACAATCCACTGCTGCTGCCGGATATGCGTGCACTGCATTGGCATGTACTTCGAGATTGTAAGATGATCCTCAGGTATTTTATGTGAACGCAGTGTGCTCTTCAGGTTTTTTGTAGGAACGTGGCGTGATAACTGCTCCCCCTTTAAAGATCTTCGTCCCGCAGATCAAAGTGTGAATGGGAGGATCGAAGTGGCTTTGGTTGAAGTCCTGCGACATTGGGTTTCTGCTCTTTTGACTGAATCGGTGGTATATTGAGCTTCTTATTCAGGCTTATTATGAATATGGGCGTTTAAATCAAAATGCATAACGTGCACTTCGTGATTTTTTCGGTCAATTTAATCGTCCAAATGTGCGTACAATCGGAAAAATCGTGCAAAAATTTGAGCAAACCGGGTCTGTAGGATATGTGAAAACACCAGTGCATGCTCGTACAGCTCGTACTGTAGAAAATATTGTATTTTTTCCAAAATGAGGCCGGTCAGGCAGTTACTGTGAATGGTGTTCGCTATCGTGAGATGATAACGAACTTTTTATGGCCCGAATTGGAAGATATGAATGTGGACGATATGTGGTTTCAACAGGATGGTGCCACTTGCCACACAGCTAACGAAATAAAGGCTCTTTTGCGCGACAAATTCAATGGCCGTGTTATCCCACGTGGGGGCGATGTCAATTGGCCGCTAAGATCATTTGATTTGACACCGTTGGAATTCTTTCTTTGGTGTTATTTGCCAATAGGTAAAAATGTAGGAATGTACAATAGAAATGTATAACTTATTTGTAACCATATGAATCAATTGACTATCCAAATATTAAATGTGAAAATGTAAGAAAAATAAGCAAAGACCTTCAAAATTTATTAAATGTGAGCCGCTGTTTTTCAAATATAATACAGACTAACCGCGCTGTCAAGCAAAAAAAGCCGCAGCAGCAACTACGCCGCGATAATAAACAACGAAAAATCGTGCAAAAATTTGAGCAAACCGGGTCTGTAGGATATGTGAAAACACCAGTGCATGCTCGTACAGCTCGTATTGTAGAAAATATTGTATTTTTTCCAAAATGAGGCCGGTCAGGCAGTTACTGTGAATGGTGTTCGCTATCGTGAGATGATAACGAACTTTTTATGGCCCGAATTGGAAGATATGAATGTGGACGATATGTGGTTTCAACAGGATGGTGCCACTTGCCACACAGCTAACGAAATAAAGGCTCTTTTGCGCGACAAATTCAATGGCCGTGTTATCCCACGTGGGGGCGATGTCAATTGGCCGCTAAGATCATTTGATTTGACACCGTTGGAATTCTTTCTTTGGTGTTATTTGAAAGAGAAGGTGTACGTCGATAAGCCAGCCACAATTCAAGAGCTAAAGGATGAGATAATTCGGCACATTAACGGCATAGAACCTCACTTATGCCTCAGCGTCATCGAAAAGTTGGACCATCGGATGGAGGTGTGCCGCCGAGGTCGCGGCAGCCATCAGTAGGTTTTACGTTAATTTATTTTAATTATGATGGCTTAGATAAAGGAAAGGTGAGATTTGTCCACCAGACAGAATGCAATTCTTAGTTTCTGGCATTTAAATCTGGACGAGGAATTTGGGAAGGTAAACGAGCTGTGGCCTGTTTGGTGGTTATAAACAACTGAATGATTTGGCGCTGCTTGTTGGCGCTTTTATACGTTTTCCTTGTATATATTGTAAATGCGTTTTCTCGGAATTTAAGTGACTTACTTGTGGATTCTTCGGTGGTGTATACTGAGTTACTTATCGTGATAAGGTTGGTGGCGCGTACTGTCCTGTGAGGTGAGTACTGGGAGCGTGTGTCCTGCCGGCTGTGTAGTGTCCTGTGAGGTGTCTACGGGGTTGTGTGTTGGCTTCAACTTGGATTTCCTTGTTGCTGTGAGCATTAGAAGTGTTTGCGGTGTATCACTGAATCGATCGAAATTTGAATCTTTTATGTCTTTTTGCTAGCACTTATATATATATATTTTCTTAGCAGGAGCTGCACGTCCGTTCGCTTTGCTGGTCATCATTGCACTCCCCGAATGAGGCAAAGCTGTGCGCTTGTATAGCGTTGGTTCTCTCAATCTAGCTTTGAATTTGAGTGAAACCTTTTATTTTCTCGTATGTGTGTTGAGTGAATGTTTGCAATTGGTGGTGGCGTGTGAGTTTAATTTATCTGTCGTGTGTTGGTATGCGTTGCATGTTAGTTGAGTTCTTCTAGATTGTTCTACGGTGAGTGGGTTTCGTTAAGTACCCAGCAGGTAATTCATATGCATTGGTAGTTTTGTTTATGGCTATGTAGTATTTTACTACTATTTTAAATTGAATGTGGCGATTGCGAGTGGAACTAAATTAAATGAATTTTAATGAGTTATAATGAATAATTATGAAATTAATGATTATTTAATATAAGTTTAACTCCTTATATACGGTATGCTAACTAACTTAACATATCTTAACATATGCAATATAAATAGATTTATTTATTATTAAAACAAATGATACTTGCGGACGTCCAGGTGTGGGCGGTGTCTGCGTTCCATTTGCCTTTTACGTTTTCCACTTGTGGTGTGGTACTGGATACTGGTGTGGTACTGGTTCTGGTAGTATCGGCGTGTGTGGGTGACAGGTGTGTTTCGTGTACCTCTTGCTCGTTTCTGACCTTCCCTTTTCTTCTCTTAGCGTTGTAGGTCAGATTTCGGTGCGTATTCAGTTTATGACTTGGGACCACCAAAGTTAATATTTTTATTAAAAGATGTCCAATGAATTTGGATCTCAAAATTGCTTTAAAAAAATTTTTTTGTTCTACTGCATTTGATGCAAACTCCTCGTATGACTCGACAGAAAATTGTGTTTATGAAAAAAATAAAAAACAAAGGCAAAGTGCGGTGTCCACTTGAAGACACGGCAGTTTTGACTCTGTTTCTGCAGAAAATGCGTTTTATCCTGGAATGATAGCTTCATTTTGTGTAAATGCGACAATTAAGGTCAAAATGTTTAGACTTGAGGCCAAAAATTTACGATTTTTATTTTATAATCCTAAAAATGTTGGAATGCAAATAAGGAAAACACAATAAAATCAATTTTGATTTTCATGCTAGAAGCCACACTTTTCCTTATGACGGCAGTATAGCGATATAGGCGTTTGTGGTAAACTTATATATTACTCAGCTCCTATTGCACATAGAATGATGAATTAAAAATCATAATATGAACACACTTTGGCCTTTAATCTACCTTATAAAAAATGTTTATTAAATAATTTCTTCATATTAAAAAAGTATTAAATTTGTTTGTTCAAAACGTGATATTTTGCAACTATAAGAATTTTTTTTTATAGAAAGCAGTCATCCTTTTTTTTTTAGAGTACATTTTCACTAGTTGTTTTTTCAACAGGGAACAGGGGGCGAACCTTCACATGGCAACGTGTCTGACCGCCTCAACCTGGCGAGGCCAGCATTATCCATGTCGAAATCGTCTCAAGTCGACTCAAACCTCCACGTGGTGTTCCCTGGGCAACGGCAAACTGGCATCCGTCAGTTTGACGGCTAATTTGAGCGGCGGGTCACTCCATAGACCTTAAACATGGAATGTGCGCAGGGTTTGGGTCCCGCCACATTACTATTGCCCAATGAAAACTAAACCAGCCTCGGATAAGAACCCCAATTACGTTGACGACCACCGCAAACGAAAAACGGACAATGATTTACGGATATGCACCTGGAATGTCCGAACCCTTTATAGGGAAGGTGCCATTATCCAACTGGCGGAAGCCCTCAAAACAATAAAGGCTGACATCACCGCCATCCAGGAAATGCGATGGAAAGGGCAAGGCTGCTCTAAACAAGCACACTGCGATATCTACTACAGCTGCCATGCGGAGAAGCGCGAATTCGGATGTGGATTCGTTGTTAGCCGGAAACTACGCCACCTTGTTTCCCGGTTCACACCTGTGAACGAAAGATTGGCCACGATCCGCATCAAGGCAAAATTTTTCTACATAAGCTTTATTTGCGCGCACGCCCCGACGGAGGAAAAGGACGAAGCCGTCAAAGACGCTTTCTACGCTAGTCTTGAGGACGTATATGACCACCTTCCGGTTCATGACTTGAAAATAGTCCTCGGCGATTTTAATGCGAAAGTCGGAAGGGAAGGCATCTTTGGCCCCAGTGTCGGTCAGTTCAGTCTTCACGAGACCTCTACGAACAACGGTCTAAGACTGATCGACTTCGCCGCGGCACGAAACATGGTAGTTAGTAGCACCAGATTTAAGCACCTCGACATCCACAAGGCCACCTGGCTGTCCCCTGATCAAAAAACGCGAAACCAAATTGATCATATTGTAATCGACGGAAGGCATGCCTCTAGTGTTCTAGATGTGCGTACATTTCGGGGGGGTCAACATTGACTCCGACCATTATCTTGTTGCAGCCAAGATCCGCATGCGATTATGCAATGCAAAGAACATACGCACAGGAATGCAACGAAAGCTAGATGTCGCTAAGCTGCAATTACAACGGACTGCCGAAGCCTACTCCGCTCAACTCTCGGTTAAGCTCAACCAACCAACCTCTGGACTCGACGACGCCGGTGGACTTTGGGCGCATATATCCCACTCCATGCGCGCTGTCGCTGAAGAAGTCATTGGTTTCCGGCGCCCGCAACCTCGGAACCAATGGTACGATCAGGAGTGTCGCATCGCGACTGCAGTAAAAAACGCCGCATACAGAAAAACGCTGCAGTCAGCTGCAACGCGAGCCGTGCGAGAAAACTACCGCGAAAAGAGGAAGGAAGAGAGGCGCCTTTTCAGACGCAAGAAAAGAGAGCAGGAAAAGCGTGAGCGTGAGAAACTAGAGGTATACCAGGGCAAGAAGGATGCACGAAAATTCTATCAACAGGTTAAGCGTCTAACCCAAGGTTTCAAGCCCGGAGCATCCACTTGCAGAGACGAAAATGGAGATCTGAATACGGATACACAGTGTGTGCTTAGATTGTGGAGACAGCACTTCTCCAATTTACTTACTGGCGACGATTCCACCAATGCCGCCCATGGAGAGCGCAGTGCAGTGCCACCAATCGACGATGACGGAGTGGAAGTATCACCACCTAGCCATGAAGAGGTTCGAGTTGCTATCCAACGACTCAAAAACAATAAAGCAGCGGGTGCTGACAGCCTGTCAGCTGAATTGTTTAAAACCGGCGGCGATGAATTGATAAGGCGCATGCATCAGCTCATCAGCAAAATATGGCTAGAAGAAAGCATGCCCGACGATTGGAACCTCAGTGTACTGTGCCCTATACTTAAGAAAGGAGACCCAACAATCTGCGCAAGTTATAGAGGTATCAGTCTTATTTCCATCGCATATAAGGTTCTCTCAAGAGTACTGTGTGAAAGATTAAAGCCGATTACAAAAACACTGATTGGACCTTATCAGTGTGGCTTTCGACCTGGTAAGTCCACCATAGACCAGATTTTCACGCTACGACAAATCCTGGAGAAAACCCACGAAAATCAAATTGACACACACCATCTCTTTGTCGATTTTAAAGCTGCGTTCGATAGCCCGAGAAGGGATTGCCTATACGCAACAATGTCTGAGTTCGGTATACCTGCAAAGTTGATTAGACTTTGCAGAATGACGTTGAGCAACACACGCAGCTCCGTCAAGGTAGGAAATGACCTCTCCGAAACCTTCAATACCGAAAGAGGTTTCAGGCAAGGCGATCCACTGTCTTGCGATCTCTTCAACATCATCATGGAGGGGATCGTACGAAAGGCCGGTGTGCATCGTAATGGCACCATTTTCTATAAAGGTGTCCAGCTCCTTGCGTACGCTGATGATATTGATATTGTTGGCAGAACCAAGAGAGATGTTACCGCTGCTTTCGCCGCTATCGAAAAGGAATCAGCAAAAGTGGGTTTGACGATAAATGAGGGTAAAACAAAGTATATGCTGTCTACAAACAAGGGAGCGTGGCGTTTAGACTCCCCGTACCCACCGATGACTCTAGAGTCATTGAATCATAGCTTAGAATCATATGCTTGGAATTCAGCAGTTTTTCTAATAAGCGATGAGTGAAAGCAGCGGAACTCGTCGCTCATCGCTGTTATGAGAATGCTTCGCGTGGATGTGGTTGTTGTTGTGCGCAGACGCAAGCACTCACACTTGGTTTTTGACGAGTGATTTAGAATCGTAAAAAAACGATTCGCTCAGGTTTCTGATCCAAATGTCAAAAAATCTACTCCATATTTTTTCTAGATATTTAAATTGAGCCCTTTGTCTCCCTATGTGTCCTAAAATTATGTGGGAGGGGGCGTGAACGAAATTTTTTTTAAATTTTGAATATAAATATATATCTCGCATCGAGTTATTTTGAAATCGATCCATTATGAAAGCAAATATGGCGTTTGAAATTTTCTTGGTGTATGGGTGGTAGGCGTGGTTGTGGGCGGATTTGAATTTTTTTGCTCTGTTTGCTAATATTCTTGATTACAGTTCACATGCCAAATTGAACTCCTGTGCGAATATTATTTCTATTTATTTATTGACATATTTTGTATGCAGACGGACAAATGGTCCATTAGAGAGATTTGGGGCTCAATTTGAATTTCTGAAAAAATTCAAAGTAGTTTTTTTGACATTTGGAGCCAATCAACAACCATCCATCATTGAAATTTGAAAAACGTCAAATAACGACCACTCTAACATACATATTATGAGGCGCATTTTCATGAAATTTGAAGGGCTGTATCTTTCAAACGAAGCAAATATAAAACTTAAAATTTTAACTGCAACATAATGCTATTATGTTCTTTATTGTGAATAAATTTTTTAACCTGTGCTCTCCAGAGATATTTGACCCCAAAATCAGCAAAATTCAGCAAATTTATCAAAATTCAAATTTTGAAGAGACTGAAAACAAAAAAGTTGATGAGTCAGAATGTTAAAAAAATGTATGGTTAAACAAAATATTGAAATGCACTCTAGAAAAATAATTTATGACTGCAACTCACTGCTTTCTATAAAAAAATTCTTAAAATTGCAAAATATCACGTTTTGAACAAAAAAAAATGTAATAATTTTTTAATTTTAAGCAATTACTTCATAAGCATTTTTTTAGTCAGATTAAATGATTTTTAATTCATCATCCTATGTATAATAGGAGCTGAGTAATATAAGCTACCACAAATGCCTTTATCGCCATACGTAGCAAAGAAAATATGGCCGCCATTTTGAAAGTAGATAAAAAAAATTTTTTGAAAGTATTTTTGAGATTCAAATCCATTAGACAACTTTTATTAAAAATATCAATTTTTTTTAAAATGGTCGAGCAACCAGTGTTGGATCAGTTAATTTGCACTGACTCTAGTTAGAAATTATTTCCAATACAATTTAAATTTGATTGCGTTTTAATAATTATTAAGGTAGTATAAATAGTGTGTACTGCTTTAAAACCTGTTATGACTTGGGCGGCTAAATTATTATTTATCAATATTTTTTCTTTTTTGAGAATTGACGCAAAAGATCTTTGTTGCCTCTTGTAAAATTTAAATAATATGATTATTATTTCTTTTTGAATTAATTATTATTCCTTACTTGCTTTTCGACCTTTTTTAAATTTATTTGTTGAATTCTGCGGGCTCAAGGTCCAAAATATTAAAAATGAAAAACTTTTGTGGTTTTAATTTTTAATTTTAATTTCCAATATTTCGATCGCCGTCGGCAATCATCCTCAGGGAGCAATAAGCAATTTCATCGTGACAATATAAATGAAATCAGGACTATATTGAGGAGAAATGAATTCCCGAAAATGGCCACAGAAAGCTTAATCGACAAATATTACAAAATGAAAAACAAGGAAGATAAAGAAGACTACAACAGCAAAATATTCAAATCTGTGACATACGATCCAGGTCTATCGGAAAGAATTATAAATTCAAATTTGTATGACAAGGAGAAAATAAAATTAGCACTAAAAACTAATAATACCGTAAAACAATTGTACAGCAATACAAAAATTGATAAACTTGAGAAATCTAATGTAATTTACAAAATTACATGCAACGGTGACGGGTCCAACGTATGTGACCAGGCATATGTTGGGACAACTAAAAACAGACTACGAACAAGAATTTCTTCGCATCGATCGGACCAAAAAACTCGCAGATCTATGGACCAGAAAACAGCACTGGCAGCACACCGTGCGGAGCATGGACACACACCTGGTTTTGACACTGTGGAGATTTTACAACAAGAGAAGAACTACTTTAGACGATGTAATGTATACATTAGAAATGCTCCACATCATAAGCTTACCGGAAGAGAAGAGACTGAACTTCAAAACAGACACTGACAGGTGCGCACACATATACAGAAAGTATGCCAAATATAATAATTAAAAACTTGACAACAGAAGAAGTGGATGTTTTTTGTAAATTTGTTCATTTTTCATTAAAAATCTGTGATATAAATGTTAAATGTCGTTCTTATATATTAAGTGTTTCAATTCTTAAAATGTTTTAATTGTTTAAATTGTAAGTAAAATTATTTCAAGTGAAAAGTATTGTTAAAAATATTGTAAAAGGTTTTTCCAGTTCTCCCTGAGGATGATTGCCGACGGCGATCGAAATATTGGAAATTAAAATTAAAAATTAAAACCACAAAAGTTTTTCATTTTTAATATTTTGGACCTTGAGCCCGCAGAATTCAACAAATTAATTATTATTTATTTATTGAAGCATTCATAAGTACACTAAGAGCTATGCTCTTTTAAAGTACAACAAAAACCATAAATTAATGAAATTAAATTAAATAAAATTTAAATTTACAAATAATAACAACTCAATTAAGACAAAATTGAAATGAAAAAAGTAATAAGAATAAACTTAGCTTTAGACAATTGTAGGCATGCGTGGGTGTGTAAGAATGTGTCCATTCATGAAAACATTCCATTCTCATACTTTATCATTCCCACACTTTGTGACTTTGTTTTTGCAACAATAATCTAACGCCACTTGCGATAAACTCAGCAATCACTTTATGCTGACTTGACACACACGCTTACATACACTGCTTTGGCTATACTGCTTTGTATGCCTCATTATGTATTCATTCTGTATGCATGTATTCGTTATGTATTAGACCAAAGAATATTCTAAGTTAGCTTTAAGTTAGTAGTCAATAAAGATATATGAAATGTTAAAGTTGTGCGCGTTTTTATTAATATTATTATCAAACACAACATGGTGATCCTGCCAAACTGGAAATATTATTAAGTGACGCGGATTTTTTTTTTAGTACGAATATAATAATAAAAATAATATACGGAATAATCAATTAACGATCACGGAATACATAAATCGCCAGAGGAAAAATCAAACCAAACAACTCTAAGAACATAAAACAACACCAGCTCAAGGAATTAAAATAAAACCAAAACGCCGTGGAGGACTAAGAGCTAGGAGACAATGGCAGCGAACATTCATCCTAGACCAGCTGAGACCTAGGTTGTCTCATTTAACCCTCATCGGTCCCTCGTATCAATTTGATCAGTTTTTGTCTTTCAAGTTGAATAAAAAAAAAACTGCCCGATGGAAAGAACCGGTTTTTGGGAAAATATCATGATTTTGCCTGTAAAATCGGGCTAATGAGTTTTTAATGTTCGGGCATTTCTGGTTTTACCTGAGACGAAATAGTTACGAATCGGTCCCTCGTATCAACTTGATTCAATACATCTGCCGATGGTTATTGCAGTTGTTTTTTGGGTTAGGCTCGTTTTATTTCATTTTTTGTTTTCAGTATGTTCTTGAACACACACGAGTGAATGATTTCACAATGGAGGAAGAATGCGTTGCAGAGCCACTGGAACAAAATGTGGCAGAAGAAATTGCCAGAAATGCAACAGCAAAATATTTGTCAAAAATTAAAAAAATTCAATATTCAACGGAGCCATTTGAAAATAACCGAAGAAATTCATATAGAAGCGCTGATAATATTGTTTCAGTTAAAAAACATACCCTTCTTGTTTTGTGCTTCATATTCAGTGTTTGTTTCTTTTTGTTGTTGTTGTAGGGTCAAAACTAGTTGCAGCTGCTCATGTTGTATATGTTTTGTCTGCATTTGATTTGTTTCTGCGACCGATAGAAAATACTATTTTGAATATGACGAATTTATATGGTTTGCGGAAATACAAAGAAGAATGGGAACAAATAGATATGGATACTCTACATGCGTACTTCGGATTGCTTCTGCTTGCGGGTGTGTATCGTTCGTATGGTGAATCTGTTACACAACTCTGGAATGAGAAAACCGGTCGACCAATATTTCGAGACACAATGTCACGGAAAATGTTCAAAAAAATTCATGGATGTATCAGATTTGACGATAAAGAAGAACGTAATGCCGATACTGCTTCTGTCCGTGATAAATTGGCACCGATGCGCACCATATATGAAAAATGGAACCATAATTTGCAAGTTGTATACATTCCAGGCAAAAATGTTGCAGTAGATGAACAGCTAGTTCCATTTCATGGACACTGTCCGTTTCGACAATACATACCGTCGAAACCGGCTAAATACGGCATAAACATTTGGATTTTGGCCGATTCAGATACCTGGTATGTTTACAACACGCAAATTTATGTTGGTCGCAATCGCAACGCCGCTCCAGCTCGCAATATTGGACGCCGTGATGTTTTGGATTTGGTAAATGGGCTGTCGGAGTGGAATATCACATGCGACAACTTCTTCACATCTTATGAACTGGCTGAAGAGTTACATAAACGCCGAATGACTATTCTGGGCACTATACGGAAAAATAGGACCGAAATTCCTCCAGTATTGTTGGATATGAGGAAAAACCTGTGTATTCGAGCGTTATTGTATATGACCACAAATTACAAGCCATTTTACTGTCGTATGTGCCTCGGCGTTATAGATATGTTACACTGCTCAGTACATGGCACAATGCCGTCGTAATAAGTGAAAATGCTGAGAAGAAACCAAGTCTATTTGGACACTATGGACCAGATGGTGGCTACCTACACCTGCAAAAGGAAGATAAATCGGTGGCCAATGGCAGTATTTTGCAACATGTTGGACGTGAGTGCATTGAATGCATATATAACGTATATTTCGCTATTTCCGTCTTGGAAAAACAACAAAACCAATAAAAATATACGTCGTGAAAAAATTTATTGAGGAGCTTGGAATGGCGCTTGTGCAAAAACACATAGAAAAGCGGAAATCTAAGCCTCGAAGGCTCAATATTGAAGCACTACCGGCGATTACCCATTTGCCAAAAACTGCGAAACGCGGCCGTTGCTACATATGTACATATAAAAACAATAAAAATTTGTATTCAAATCGTTGTGATAATTGTAAGAATTATGTTTGTAATGATCATCATTATGATATTTGCGACAAATGCGCTAATAACGGCACATAGCCACAACAATAAGCCTTTTTCACATATTTCTCTTTCAAATTTTCATTACTTATAAATGTATTTTCTAAATTTAAATTTATGAAAACAATTAAATAGAACTACAAAAATATTAAACAATTAGTTTTTTAAATTTTTAAAACGATATTCTTAACTTTTTTTTTGAATGTGTATCAAATTGGTGCAATGGGACCGATTCGATGCATTTCCTCGGGGACCGATGAGGGTTAAAGACAATTAGAATATAATAAAAAACAAATTTATTATATAAATTATATAAAATATTATATAAAATAAAAATAAAAATTAATATAAAAACTAAAGATATAGAAATTCAGAAATATTATTAATATATAAAGCAAATTGAAAGGAACAATCAAAAATATAACGGCCAAATGCCAATATTATTAATGAAGTAAAAGCAACTTAAAAAAAAATAATATTGAAGTGCACCTAATAATTTAAATTATTTGTTTAGTTGCTTCACTAGCAATAAAAATTTTCGGACTACACAAAAACTCCTTTAAGAAAACTTATATGACAAGAGCACAATCTGCAGCACAAATATACAAAGAAATTAAGACAAAACAAAAATAAGTGAAAAAATTTAAAAAAATAGTTGAGACCATGAATAATCTATTATTTCAAATAAGTTGCTACTACTTAATAGTTATGTATTATTTTTTATAATAAATAAAATTAAATATACATATATACAGGGTGTCCCGCAATTGAGTGCAACTATTTAAGGAGGTGAAAGCTTATGTAGAAAGCATATTCTGAGAAGCTACAGGGTTAATTAATATTTTACGACTTTAATCCACGTTATTGTTTCTAGTAGAAAAACTAACTTACATAAAACTTATTTTGATAGCTTATATTTATTTTCATTTTAAAGACAATGAAATCACCTTTCCAACGGTATATCAACAAACCCCACCAACTTAACCGTTACTGAGCTGTGTTTGTGTGAACATGAAATCAATCGATTGAAACTACCAAAAATTTTGAGTGCAAATTTCTCAGAATTTCGCGTAATAAATGAATTTTGTTTTTATAATCAACTGTGTAATTAATTCAATTTTCTTTTCAATGACATCAATAACATAAATGTATCTTAAAAAACAAAAAAAGTTGGCTGTACTAAAAAAAATTATACTTATTAGAAAACAATGATATCTACTGCATAACTTATTGTAATGTCATTATTTATCATTATTTTCTAATAAGTATAATTTTTTAGTACATCCAACTTTTTTATTTTTAAAGACAGGTTTATGTTTCTGATATCATTGAAAAGAAAATAAAATAAATGACAAAATTGGTCTGAGAAAAAAATTTCATTTATTACGCAAAATTCTGAAAACTTTGCATTCAAATTTGAAATTTGGTAATTTCAACCGACTGATTTCATCTTCACACGATCACAGCTCGGTAAGAGTTAAGTTGGTGGGGTTTGTTGATATACCGTTCAAAAGGTGATTTCATTGCCTTTAAAATGAGCTATAAAAATAAGCTTTATGTAAGTTAGTTTTTCTGCTAGAAACAATAACGTGAATCAAAGTCGTGAAATATAAATTAACCCTGTAGCTCCTAACAATGTAAAAATAGAGACCCCCCCTTCCCTTACGATTTTTTGCTCAGCTCGACATAACCTTTCAGCTCCGTAAATAGTTGCACTCAATTGCGGGACACCCTGTAAATAAGTTAACGCAATCACAGCGCGTACACGTAAAAAATACAAGGCCCGCGGGCCAAAATTTATTGAAACTCACAATCGGATTTTATTTAAAAGTAAATTAAATTTATTGCGTATTAAAATACATCCTAACATGGACTGACTGTATAATTAAAAGTAACACATATTTATAGCTTAAAATTATGATAAAGCCTTACTTAGCCGCTACCCTAAAACTGTTGCCATGGCGGTTCCCACACTCGACAATCCACTGCTGCTGCCGGATGCGCGTGCACTGCATTGGCATGTACTTCGAGATTGTAAGATGATCCTCAGGTATTTTATGTGAACGCAGTGTGCTCTTCAGGTTTTTTGTAGGAACGTGGCGTGATAACTGCTCCCCCTTTAAAGATCTTCGTCCCGCAGATCAAAGTGTGAATGGGAGGATCGAAGTGGCTTTGGTTGAAGTCCTGCGACATTGGGTTTCTGCTCTTTTGACTGAATCGGTGGTATATTGAGCTTCTTATTCAGGCTTATTATGAATATGGGCGTTTAAATCAAAATGCATAACGTGCACTTCGTGATTTTTTCGGTCAATTTAATCGTCCAAATGTGCGTACAATCGGAAAAATCGTGCAAAAATTTGAGCAAACCGGGTCTGTAGGATATGTGAAAACACCAGTGCATGCTCGTACAGCTCGTACTGTAGAAAATATTGTATTTTTTCCAAAATGAGGCCGGTCAGGCAGTTACTGTGAATGGTGTTCGCTATCGTGAGATGATAACGAACTTTTTATGGCCCGAATTGGAAGATATGAATGTGGACGATATGTGGTTTCAACAGGATGGTGCCACTTGCCACACAGCTAACGAAATAAAGGCTCTTTTGCGCGACAAATTCAATGGCCGTGTTATCCCACGTGGGGGCGATGTCAATTGGCCGCTAAGATCATTTGATTTGACACCGTTGGAATTCTTTCTTTGGTGTTATTTGCCAATAGGTAAAAATGTAGGAATGTACAATAGAAATGTATAACTTATTTGTAACCATATGAATCAATTGACTATCCAAATATTAAATGTGAAAATGTAAGAAAAATAAGCAAAGACCTTCAAAATTTATTAAATGTGAGCCGCTGTTTTTCAAATATAATACAGACTAACCGCGCTGTCAAGCAAAAAAAGCCGCAGCAGCAACTACGCCGCGATAATAAACAACGAAAAATCGTGCAAAAATTTGAGCAAACCGGGTCTGTAGGATATGTGAAAACACCAGTGCATGCTCGTACAGCTCGTATTGTAGAAAATATTGTATTTTTTCCAAAATGAGGCCGGTCAGGCAGTTACTGTGAATGGTGTTCGCTATCGTGAGATGATAACGAACTTTTTATGGCCCGAATTGGAAGATATGAATGTGGACGATATGTGGTTTCAACAGGATGGTGCCACTTGCCACACAGCTAACGAAATAAAGGCTCTTTTGCGCGACAAATTCAATGGCCGTGTTATCCCACGTGGGGGCGATGTCAATTGGCCGCTAAGATCATTTGATTTGACACCGTTGGAATTCTTTCTTTGGTGTTATTTGAAAGAGAAGGTGTACGTCGATAAGCCAGCCACAATTCAAGAGCTAAAGGATGAGATAATTCGGCACATTAACGGCATAGAACCTCACTTATGCCTCAGCGTCATCGAAAAGTTGGACCATCGGATGGAGGTGTGCCGCCGAGGTCGCGGCAGCCATCAGTAGGTTTTACGTTAATTTATTTTAATTATGATGGCTTAGATAAAGGAAAGGTGAGATTTGTCCACCAGACAGAATGCAATTCTTAGTTTCTGGCATTTAAATCTGGACGAGGAATTTGGGAAGGTAAACGAGCTGTGGCCTGTTTGGTGGTTATAAACAACTGAATGATTTGGCGCTGCTTGTTGGCGCTTTTATACGTTTTCCTTGTATATATTGTAAATGCGTTTTCTCGGAATTTAAGTGACTTACTTGTGGATTCTTCGGTGGTGTATACTGAGTTACTTATCGTGATAAGGTTGGTGGCGCGTACTGTCCTGTGAGGTGAGTACTGGGAGCGTGTGTCCTGCCGGCTGTGTAGTGTCCTGTGAGGTGTCTACGGGGTTGTGTGTTGGCTTCAACTTGGATTTCCTTGTTGCTGTGAGCATTAGAAGTGTTTGCGGTGTATCACTGAATCGATCGAAATTTGAATCTTTTATGTCTTTTTGCTAGCACTTATATATATATATTTTCTTAGCAGGAGCTGCACGTCCGTTCGCTTTGCTGGTCATCATTGCACTCCCCGAATGAGGCAAAGCTGTGCGCTTGTATAGCGTTGGTTCTCTCAATCTAGCTTTGAATTTGAGTGAAACCTTTTATTTTCTCGTATGTGTGTTGAGTGAATGTTTGCAATTGGTGGTGGCGTGTGAGTTTAATTTATCTGTCGTGTGTTGGTATGCGTTGCATGTTAGTTGAGTTCTTCTAGATTGTTCTACGGTGAGTGGGTTTCGTTAAGTACCCAGCAGGTAATTCATATGCATTGGTAGTTTTGTTTATGGCTATGTAGTATTTTACTACTATTTTAAATTGAATGTGGCGATTGCGAGTGGAACTAAATTAAATGAATTTTAATGAGTTATAATGAATAATTATGAAATTAATGATTATTTAATATAAGTTTAACTCCTTATATACGGTATGCTAACTAACTTAACATATCTTAACATATGCAATATAAATAGATTTATTTATTATTAAAACAAATGATACTTGCGGACGTCCAGGTGTGGGCGGTGTCTGCGTTCCATTTGCCTTTTACGTTTTCCACTTGTGGTGTGGTACTGGATGAAGTTCTGGTAGTATCGGCGTGTGTGGGTGACAGGTGTGTTTCGTGTACCTCTTGCTCGTTTCTGACCTTCCCTTTTCTTCTCTTAGCGTTGTAGGTCAGATTTCGGTGCGTATTCAGTTTATGACTTGGGACCACCAAAGTTAATATTTTTATTAAAAGATGTCCAATGA
This sequence comes from Coremacera marginata, assembly GCA_914767935.1. Classification (NCBI taxonomy): domain Eukaryota; kingdom Metazoa; phylum Arthropoda; class Insecta; order Diptera; family Sciomyzidae; genus Coremacera; species Coremacera marginata. Next base: position 98,979,758 of record OU612045.1, read on the forward strand.
ATTTGGATCTCAAAATTGCTTTAAAAAAATTTTTTTGTTCTACTGCATTTGATGCAAACTCCTCGTATGACTCGACAGAAAATTGTGTTTATGAAAAAAATAAAAAACAAAGGCAAAGTGCGGTGTCCACTTGAAGACACGGCAGTTTTGACTCTGTTTCTGCAGAAAATGCGTTTTATCCTGGAATGATAGCTTCATTTTGTGTAAATGCGACAATTAAGGTCAAAATGTTTAGACTTGAGGCCAAAAATTTACGATTTTTATTTTATAATCCTAAAAATGTTGGAATGCAAATAAGGAAAACACAATAAAATCAATTTTGATTTTCATGCTAGAAGCCACACTTTTCCTTATGACGGCAGTATAGCGATATAGGCGTTTGTGGTAAACTTATATATTACTCAGCTCCTATTGCACATAGAATGATGAATTAAAAATCATAATATGAACACACTTTGGCCTTTAATCTACCTTATAAAAAATGTTTATTAAATAATTTCTTCATATTAAAAAAGTATTAAATTTGTTTGTTCAAAACGTGATATTTTGCAACTATAAGAATTTTTTTTTATAGAAAGCAGTCATCCTTTTTTTTTTAGAGTACATTTTCACTAGTTGTTTTTTCAACAGGGAACAGGGGGCGAACCTTCACATGGCAACGTGTCTGACCGCCTCAACCTGGCGAGGCCAGCATTATCCATGTCGAAATCGTCTCAAGTCGACTCAAACCTCCACGTGGTGTTCCCTGGGCAACGGCAAACTGGCATCCGTCAGTTTGACGGCTAATTTGAGCGGCGGGTCACTCCATAGACCTTAAACATGGAATGTGCGCAGGGTTTGGGTCCCGCCACATTACTATTGCCCAATGAAAACTAAACCAGCCTCGGATCAGAACCCCAATTACGTTGACGACCACCGCAAACGAAAAACGGACAATGATTTACGGATATGCACCTGGAATGTCCGAACCCTTTATAGGGAAGGTGCCATTATCCAACTGGCGGAAGCCCTCAAAACAATAAAGGCTGACATCACCGCCATCCAGGAAATGCGATGGAAAGGGCAAGGCTGCTCTAAACAAGCACACTGCGATATCTACTACAGCTGCCATGCGGAGAAGCGCGAATTCGGATGTGGATTCGTTGTTAGCCGGAAACTACGCCACCTTGTTTCCCGGTTCACACCTGTGAACGAAAGATTGGCCACGATCCGCATCAAGGCAAAATTTTTCTACATAAGCTTTATTTGCGCGCACGCCCCGACGGAGGAAAAGGACGAAGCCGTCAAAGACGCTTTCTACGCTAGTCTTGAGGACGTATATGACCACCTTCCGGTTCATGACGTGAAAATAGTCCTCGGCGATTTTAATGCGAAAGTCGGAAGGGAAGGCATCTTTGGCCCCACTGTCGGTCAGTTCAGTCTTCACGAGACCTCTACGAACAACGGTCTAAGACTGATCGACTTCGCCGCGGCACGAAACATGGTAGTTAGTAGCACCAGATTTAAGCACCTCGACATCCACAAGGCCACCTGGCTGTCCCCTGATCAAAAAACGCGAAACCAAATTGATCATATTGTAATCGACGGAAGGCATGCCTCTAGTGTTCTAGATGTGCGTACATTTCGGGGGGGTCAACATTGACTCCGACCATTATCTTGTTGCAGCCAAGATCCGCATGCGATTATGCAATGCAAAGAACATACGCACAGGAATGCAACGAAAGCTAGATGTCGCTAAGCTGCAATTACAACGGACTGCCGAAGCCTACTCCGCTCAACTCTCGGTTAAGCTCAACCAACCAACCTCTGGACTCGACGACGCCGGTGGACTTTGGGCGCATATATCCCACTCCATGCGCGCTGTCGCTGAAGAAGTCATTGGTTTCCGGCGCCCGCAACCTCGGAACCAATGGTACGATCAGGAGTGTCGCATCGCGACTGCAGTAAAAAACGCCGCATACAGAAAAACGCTGCAGTCAGCTGCAAGGCGAGCCGTGCGAGAAAACTACCGCGAAAAGAGGAAGGAAGAGAGGCGCCTTTTCAGACGCAAGAAAAGAGAGCAGGAAAAGCGTGAGCGTGAGAAACTAGAGGTATACCAGGGCAAGAAGGATGCACGAAAATTCTATCAACAGGTTAAGCGTCTAACCCAAGGTTTCAAGCCCGGAGCATCCACTTGCAGAGACGAAAATGGAGATCTGAATACGGATACACAGTGTGTGCTTAGATTGTGGAGACAGCACTTCTCCAATTTACTTACTGGCGACGATTCCACCAATGCCGCCCATGGAGAGCGCAGTGCAGTGCCACCAATCGACGATGACGGAGTGGAAGTATCACCACCTAGCCATGAAGAGGTTCGAGTTGCTATCCAACGACTCAAAAACAATAAAGCAGCGGGTGCTGACAGCCTGTCAGCTGAATTGTTTAAAACCGGCGGCGATGAATTGATAAGGCGCATGCATCAGCTCATCAGCAAAATATGGCTAGAAGAAAGCATGCCCGACGATTGGAACCTCAGTGTACTGTGCCCTATACTTAAGAAAGGAGACCCAACAATCTGCGCAAGTTATAGAGGTATCAGTCTTATTTCCATCGCATTTAAGGTTCTCTCAAGCGTACTGTGTGAAAGATTAAAGCCGATTACAAAAACACTGATTGGACCTTATCAGTGTGGCTTTCGACCTGGTAAGTCCACCATAGACCAGATTTTCACGCTACGACAAATCCTGGAGAAAACCCACGAAAATCAAATTGACACACACCATCTCTTTGTCGATTTTAAAGCTGCGTTCGATAGCCCGAGAAGGGATTGCCTATACGCAACAATGTCTGAGTTCGGTATACCTGCAAAGTTGATTAGACTTTGCAGAATGACGTTGAGCAACACACGCAGCTCCGTCAAGGTAGGAAATGACCTCTCCGAAACCTTCAATACCGAAAGAGGTTTCAGGCAAGGCGATCCACTGTCTTGCGATCTCTTCAACATCATCATGGAGGGGATCGTACGAAAGGCCGGTGTGCATCGTAATGGCACCATTTTCTATAAAGGTGTCCAGCTCCTTGCGTACGCTGATGATATTGATATTGTTGGCAGAACCAAGAGAGATGTTACCGCTGCTTTCGCCGCTATCGAAAAGGAATCAGCAAAAGTGGGTTTGACGATAAATGAGGGTAAAACAAAGTATATGCTGTCTACAAACAAGGGAGCGTGGCGTTTAGACTCCCCGTACCCACCGATGACTCTAGAGTCATTGAATCATAGCTTAGAATCATATGCTTGGAATTCAGCAGTTTTTCTAATAAGCGATGAGTGAAAGCAGCGGAACTCGTCGCTCATCGCTGTTATGAGAATGCTTCGCGTGGATGTGGTTGTTGTTGTGCGCAGACGCAAGCACTCACACTTGGTTTTTGACGAGTGATTTAGAATCGTAAAAAAACGATTCGCTCAGGTTTCTGATCCAAATGTCAAAAAATCTACTCCATATTTTTTCTAGATATTTAAATTGAGCCCTTTGTCTCCCTATGTGTCCTAAAATTATGTGGGAGGGGGCGTGAACGAAATTTTTTTTAAATTTTGAATATAAATATATATCTCGCATCGAGTTATTTTGAAATCGATCCATTATGAAAGCAAATATGGCGTTTGAAATTTTCTTGGTGTATGGGTGGTAGGCGTGGTTGTGGGCGGATTTGAATTTTTTTGCTCTGTTTGCTAATATTCTTGATTACAGTTCACATGCCAAATTGAACTCCTGTGCGAATATTATTTCTATTTATTTATTGACATATTTTGTATGCAGACGGACAAATGGTCCATTAGAGAGATTTGGGGCTCAATTTGAATTTCTGAAAAAATTCAAAGTAGTTTTTTTGACATTTGGAGCCAATCAACAACCATCCATCATTGAAATTTGAAAAACGTCAAATAACGACCACTCTAACATACATATTATGAGGCGCATTTTCATGAAATTTGAAGGGCTGTATCTTTCAAACGAAGCAAATATAAAACTTAAAATTTTAACTGCAACATAATGCTATTATGTTCTTTATTGTGAATAAATTTTTTAACCTGTGCTCTCCAGAGATATTTGACCCCAAAATCAGCAAAATTCAGCAAATTTATCAAAATTCAGCAAATTTATCAAAATTCAAATTTTGAAGAGACTGAAAACAAAAAAGTTGATGAGTCAGAATGTTAAAAAAATGTATGGTTAAACAAAATATTGAAATGCACTCTAGAAAAATAATTTATGACTGCAACTCACTGCTTTCTATAAAAAAATTCTTAAAATTGCAAAATATCACGTTTTGAACAAAAAAAAATGTAATAATTTTTTAATTTTATGCAATTACTTCATAAGCATTTTTTTAGTCAGATTAAATGATTTTTAATTCATCATCCTATGTATAATAGGAGCTGAGTAATATAAGCTACCACAAATGCCTTTATCGCCATACGTAGCAAAGAAAATATGGCCGCCATTTTGAAAGTAGATAAAAAAAATTTTTTGAAAGTATTTTTGAGATTCAAATCCATTAGACAACTTTTATTAAAAATATCAATTTTTTTAAAATGGTCGAGCAACCAGTGTTGGATCAGTTAATTTGCACTGACTCTAGTTAGAAATTATTTCCAATACAATTTAAATTTGTTTGCGTTTTAATAATTATTAACGTAGTATAAATAGTGTGTACTGCTTTAAAACCTGTTATGACTTGGGCGGCTAAATTATTATTTATCAATATTTTTTCTTTTTTGAGAATTGACGCAAAAGATCTTTGTTGCCTCTTGTAAAATTTAAATAATATGATTATTATTTCTTTTTGAATTAATTATTATTCCTTACTTGCTTTTCGACCTTTTTTAAATTTATTTGTTGAATTCTGCGGGCTCAAGGTCCAAAATATTAAAAATGAAAAACTTTTGTGGTTTTAATTTTTAATTTTAATTTCCAATATTTCGATCGCCGTCGGCAATCATCCTCAGGGAGCAATAAGCAATTTCATCGTGACAATATAAATGAAATCAGGACTATATTGAGGAGAAATGAATTCCCGAAAATGGCCACAGAAAGCTTAATCGACAAATATTACAAAATGAAAAACAAGGAAGATAAAGAAGACTACAACAGCAAAATATTCAAATCTGTGACATACGATCCAGGTCTATCGGAAAGAATTATAAATTCAAATTTGTATGACAAGGAGAAAATAAAATTAGCACTAAAAACTAATAATACCGTAAAACAATTGTACAGCAATACAAAAATTGATAAACTTGAGAAATCTAATGTAATTTACAAAATTACATGCAACGGTGACGGGTCCAACGTATGTGACCAGGCATATGTTGGGACAACTAAAAACAGACTACGAACAAGAATTTCTTCGCATCGATCGGACCAAAAAACTCGCAGATCTATGGACCAGAAAACAGCACTGGCAGCACACCGTGCGGAGCATGGACACACACCTGGTTTTGACACTGTGGAGATTTTACAACAAGAGAAGAACTACTTTAGACGATGTAATGTATACATTAGAAATGCTCCACATCATAAGCTTACCGGAAGAGAAGAGACTGAACTTCAAAACAGACACTGACAGGTGCGCACACATATACAGAAAGTATGCCAAATATAATAATTAAAAACTTGACAACAGAAGAAGTGGATGTTTTTTGTAAATTTGTTCATTTTTCATTAAAAATCTGTGATATAAATGTTAAATGTCGTTCTTATATATTAAGTGTTTCAATTCTTAAAATGTTTTAATTGTTTAAATTGTAAGTAAAATTATTTCAAGTGAAAAGTATTGTTAAAAATATTGTAAAAGGTTTTTCCAGTTCTCCCTGAGGATGATTGCCGACGGCGATCGAAATATTGGAAATTAAAATTAAAAATTAAAACCACAAAAGTTTTTCATTTTTAATATTTTGGACCTTGAGCCCGCAGAATTCAACAAATTAATTATTATTTATTTATTGAAGCATTCATAAGTACACTAAGAGCTATGCTCTTTTTAAGTACAACAAAAACCATAAATTAATGAAATTAAATTAAATAAAATTTAAATTTACAAATAATAACAACTCAATTAAGACAAAATTGAAATGAAAAAAGTAATAAGAATAAACTTAGCTTTAGACAATTGTAGGCATGCGTGGGTGTGTAAGAATGTGTCCATTCATGAAAACATTCCATTCTCATACTTTATCATTCCCACACTTTGTGACTTTGTTTTTGCAACAATAATCTAACGCCACTTGCGATAAACTCAGCAATCACTTTATGCTGACTTGACACACACGCTTACATACACTGCTTTGGCTATACTGCTTTGTATGCCTCATTATGTATTCATTCTGTATGCATGTATTCGTTATGTATTAGACCAAAGAATATTCTAAGTTAGCTTTAAGTTAGTCAATAAAGATATATGAAATGTTAAAGTTGTGCGCGTTTTTATTAATATTATTATCAAACACAACATGGTGATCCTGCCAAACTGGAAATATTATTAAGTGACGCGGATTTTTTTTTTAGTACGAATATAATAATAAAAATAATATACGGAATAATCAATTAACGATCACGGAATACATAAATCGCCAGAGGAAAAATCAAACCAAACAACTCTAAGAACATAAAACAACACCAGCTCAAGGAATTAAAATAAAACCAAAACGCCGTGGAGGACTAAGAGCTAGGAGACAATGGCAGCGAACATTCATCCTAGACCAGCTGAGACCTAGGTTGTCTCATTTAACCCTCATCGGTCCCTCGTATCAATTTGATCAGTTTTTGTCTTTCAAGTTGAATAAAAAAAAAACTGCCCGATGGAAAGAACCGGTTTTTGGGAAAATATCATGATTTTGCCTGTAAAATCGGGCTAATGAGTTTTTAATGTTCGGGCATTTCTGGTTTTACCTGAGACGAAATAGTTACGAATCGGTCCCTCGTATCAACTTGATTCAATACATCTGCCGATGGTTATTGCAGTTGTTTTTTGGGTTAGGCTCGTTTTATTTCATTTTTTGTTTTCAGTATGTTCTTGAACACACACGAGTGAATGATTTCACAATGGAGGAAGAATGCGTTGCAGAGCCACTGGAACAAAATGTGGCAGAAGAAATTGCCAGAAATGCAACAGCAAAATATTTGTCAAAAATTAAAAAAATTCAATATTCAACGGAGCCATTTGAAAATAACCGAAGAAATTCATATAGAAGCGCTGATAATATTGTTTCAGTTAAAAAACATACCCTTCTTGTTTTGTGCTTCATATTCAGTGTTTGTTTCTTTTTGTTGTTGTTGTAGGGTCAAAACTAGTTGCAGCTGCTCATGTTGTATATGTTTTGTCTGCATTTGATTTGTTTCTGCGACCGATAGAAAATACTATTTTGAATATGACGAATTTATATGGTTTGCGGAAATACAAAGAAGAATGGGAACAAATAGATATGGATACTCTACATGCGTACTTCGGATTGCTTCTGCTTGCGGGTGTGTATCGTTCGTATGGTGAATCTGTTACACAACTCTGGAATGAGAAAACCGGTCGACCAATATTTCGAGACACAATGTCACGGAAAATGTTCAAAAAAATTCATGGATGTATCAGATTTGACGATAAAGAAGAACGTAATGCCGATACTGCTTCTGTCCGTGATAAATTGGCACCGATGCGCACCATATATGAAAAATGGAACCATAATTTGCAAGTTGTATACATTCCAGGCAAAAATGTTGCAGTAGATGAACAGCTAGTTCCATTTCATGGACACTGTCCATTTCGACAATACATACCGTCGAAACCGGCTAAATACGGCATAAACATTTGGATTTTGGCCGATTCAGATACCTGGTATGTTTACAACACGCAAATTTATGTTGGTCGCAATCGCAACGCCGCTCCAGCTCGCAATATTGGACGCCGTGATGTTTTGGATTTGGTAAATGGGCTGTCGGAGTGGAATATCACATGCGACAACTTCTTCACATCTTATGAACTGGCTGAAGAGTTACATAAACGCCGAATGACTATTCTGGGCACTATACGGAAAAATAGGACCGAAATTCCTCCAGTATTGTTGGATATGAGGAAAAACCTGTGTATTCGAGCGTTATTGTATATGACCACAAATTACAAGCCATTTTACTGTCGTATGTGCCTCAGCGTTATAGATATGTTACACTGCTCAGTACATGGCACAATGTCGTCGTAATAAGTGAAAATGCTGAGAAGAAACCAAGTCTATTTGGACACTATGGACCAGATGGTGGCTACCTACACCTGCAAAAGGAAGATAAATCGGTGGCCAATGGCAGTATTTTGCAACATGATGAACGTGAGTGCATTGAATGCATATATAACGTATATTTCGCTATTTCCGTCTTGGAAAAACAACAAAACCAATAAAAATATACGTCGTGAAAAAATTTATTGAGGAGCTTGGAATGGCGCTTGTGCAAAAACACATAGAAAAGCGGAAATCTAAGCCTCGAAGGCTCAATATTGAAGCACTACCGGCGATTACCCATTTGCCAAAAACTGCGAAACGCGGCCGTTGCTACATATGTACATATAAAAACAATAAAAATTTGTATTCAAATCGTTGTGATAATTGTAAGAATTATGTTTGTAATGATCATCATTATGATATTTGCGACAAATGCGCTAATAACGGCACATAGCCACAACAATAAGCCTTTTTCACATATTTCTCTTTCAAATTTTCATTACTTATAAATGTATTTTCTAAATTTAAATTTATGAAAACAATTAAATAGAACTACAAAAATATTAAACAATTAGTTTTTTAAATTTTTAAAACGATATTCTTAACTTTTTTTTTGAATGTGTATCAAATTGGTGCAATGGGACCGATTCGATACATTTCCTCGGGGACCGATGAGGGTTAAAGACAATTAGAATATAATAAAAAACAAATTTATTATATAAATTATATAAAATATTATATAAAATAAAAATAAAAATTAATATAAAAACTAAAGATATAGAAATTCAGAAATATTATTAATATATAAAGCAAATTGAAAGGAACAATCAAAAATATAACGGCCAAATGCCAATATTATTAATGAAGTAAAAGCAACTTAAAAAAAAATAATATTGAAGTGCACCTAATAATTTAAATTATTTGTTTAGTTGCTTCACTAGCAATAAAAATTTTCGGACTACACAAAAAGTCCTTTAAGAAAACTTATATGACAAGAGCACAATCTGCAGCACAAATATACAAAGAAATTAAGACAAAACAAAAATAAGTGAAAAAATTTAAAAAAATAGTTGAGACCATGAATAATCTATTATTTCAAATAAGTTGCTACTACTTAATAGTTATGTATTATTTTTTATAATAAATAAAATTAAATATACATATATACAGGGTGTCCCGCAATTGAGTTCAACTATTTAAGGAGGTGAAAGCTTATGTAGAAAGCATATTCTGAGAAGCTACAGGGTTAATTAATATTTTACGACTTTAATCCACGTTATTGTTTCTAGTAGAAAAACTAACTTACATAAAACTTATTTTGATAGCTTATATTTATTTTCATTTTAAAGACAATGAAATCACCTTTCCAACGGTATATCAACAAACCCCACCAACTTAACCGTTACTGAGCTGTGTTTGTGTGAACATGAAATCAATCGATTGAAACTACCAAATTTAAATTTTGAGTGCAAATTTCTCAGAATTTCGCGTAATAAATGAATTTTGTTTTTATAATCAACTGTGTAATTAATTCAATTTTCTTTTCAATGACATCAATAACATAAATGTATCTTAAAAAACAAAAAAAGTTGGCTGTACTAAAAAAAATTATACTTATTAGAAAACAATGATATCTACTGCATAACTTATTGTAATGTCATTATTTATCATTATTTTCTAATAAGTATAATTTTTTAGTACATCCAACTTTTTTATTTTTAAAGACAGGTTTATGTTTCTGATATCATTGAAAAGAAAATAAAATAAATGACAAAATTAGTCTGAGAAAAAAATTTCATTTATTACGCAAAATTCTGAAAAATTTGCATTCAAATTTGAAATTTGGTAATTTCAACCGACTGATTTCATCTTCACACGATCACAGCTCGGTAAGAGTTAAGTTGGTGGGGTTTGTTAATATACCGTTCAAAAGGTGATTTCATTGCCTTTAAAATGAGCTATAAAAATAAGCTTTATGTAAGTTAGTTTTTCTGCTAGAAACAATAACGTGAATCAAAGTCGTGAAATATAAATTAACCCTGTTATATAGCTGAGACCTAGGTTGTCTCATTTAACCCTCATCGGTCCCTCGTATCAATTTGATCAGTTTTTGTCTTTCAAGTTGAATAAAAAAAAAACTGCCCGATGGAAAGAACCGGTTTTTGGGAAAATATCATGATTTTGCCTGTAAAATCGGGCTAATGAGTTTTTAATGTTCGGGCATTTCTGGTTTTACCTGAGACGAAATAGTTACGAATCGGTCCCTCGTATCAACTTGATTCAATACATCTGCCGATGGTTATTGCAGTTGTTTTTTGGGTTAGGCTCGTTTTATTTCATTTTTTGTTTTCAGTATGTTCTTGAACACACACGAGTGAATGATTTCACAATGGAGGAAGAATGCGTTGCAGAGCCACTGGAACAAAATGTGGCAGAAGAAATTGCCAGAAATGCAACAGCAAAATATTTGTCAAAAATTAAAAAAATTCAATATTCAACGGAGCCATTTGAAAATAACCGAAGAAATTCATATAGAAGCGCTGATAATATTGTTTCAGTTAAAAAACATACCCTTCTTGTTTTGTGCTTCATATTCAGTGTTTGTTTCTTTTTGTTGTTGTTGTAGGGTCAAAACTAGTTGCAGCTGCTCATGTTGTATATGTTTTGTCTGCATTTGATTTGTTTCTGCGACCGATAGAAAATACTATTTTGAATATGACGAATTTATATGGTTTGCGGAAATACAAAGAAGAATGGGAACAAATAGATATGGATACTCTACATGCGTACTTCGGATTGCTTCTGCTTGCGGGTGTGTATCGTTCGTATGGTGAATCTGTTACACAACTCTGGAATGAGAAAACCGGTCGACCAATATTTCGAGACACAATGTCACGGAAAATGTTCAAAAAAATTCATGGATGTATCAGATTTGACGATAAAGAAGAACGTAATGCCGATACTGCTTCTGTCCGTGATAAATTGGCACCGATGCGCACCATATATGAAAAATGGAACCATAATTTGCAAGTTGTATACATTCCAGGCAAAAATGTTGCAGTAGATGAACAGCTAGTTCCATTTCATGGACACTGTCCGTTTCGACAATACATACCGTCGAAACCGGCTAAATACGGCATAAACATTTGGATTTTGGCCGATTCAGATACCTGGTATGTTTACAACACGCAAATTTATGTTGGTCGCAATCGCAACGCCGCTCCAGCTCGCAATATTGGACGCCGTGATGTTTTGGATTTGGTAAATGGGCTGTCGGAGTGGAATATCACATGCGACAACTTCTTCACATCTTATGAACTGGCTGAAGAGTTACATAAACGCCGAATGACTATTCTGGGCACTATACGGAAAAATAGGACCGAAATTCCTCCAGTATTGTTGGATATGAGGAAAAACCTGTGTATTCGAGCGTTATTGTATATGACCACAAATTACAAGCCATTTTACTGTCGTATGTGCCTCGGCGTTATAGATATGTTACACTGCTCAGTACATGGCACAATGCCGTCGTAATAAGTGAAAATGCTGAGAAGAAACCAAGTCTATTTGGACACTATGGACCAGATGGTGGCTACCTACACCTGCAAAAGGAAGATAAATCGGTGGCCAATGGCAGTATTTTGCAACATGTTGGACGTGAGTGCATTGAATGCATATATAACGTATATTTCGCTATTTCCGTCTTGGAAAAACAACAAAACCAATAAAAATATACGTCGTGAAAAAATTTATTGAGGAGCTTGGAATGGCGCTTGTGCAAAAACACATAGAAAAGCGGAAATCTAAGCCTCGAAGGCTCAATATTGAAGCACTACCGGCGATTACCCATTTGCCAAAAACTGCGAAACGCGGCCGTTGCTACATATGTACATATAAAAACAATAAAAATTTGTATTCAAATCGTTGTGATAATTGTAAGAATTATGTTTGTAATGATCATCATTATGATATTTGCGACAAATGCGCTAATAACGGCACATAGCCACAACAATAAGCCTTTTTCACATATTTCTCTTTCAAATTTTCATTACTTATAAATGTATTTTCTAAATTTAAATTTATGAAAACAATTAAATAGAACTACAAAAATATTAAACAATTAGTTTTTTAAATTTTTAAAACGATATTCTTAACTTTTTTTTTGAATGTGTATCAAATTGGTGCAATGGGACCGATTCGATGCATTTCCTCGGGGACCGATGAGGGTTAAAGACAATTAGAATATAATAAAAAACAAATTTATTATATAAATTATATAAAATATTATATAAAAAAAAAATAAAAATTAATATAAAAACTAAAGATATAGAAATTCAGAAATATTATTAATATATAAAGCAAATTGAAAGGAACAATCAAAAATATAACGGCCAAATGCCAATATTATTAATGAAGTAAAAGCAACTTAAAAAAAAATAATATTGAAGTGCACCTAATAATTTAAATTATTTGTTTAGTTGCTTCACTAGCAATAAAAATTTTCGGACTACACAAAAAGTCCTTTAAGAAAACTTATATGACAAGAGCACAATCTGCAGCACAAATATACAAAGAAATTAAGACAAAACAAAAATAAGTGAAAAAATTTAAAAAAATAGTTGAGACCATGAATAATCTATTATTTCAAATAAGTTGCTACTACTTAATAGTTATGTATTATTTTTTATAATAAATAAAATTAAATATACATATATACAGGGTGTCCCGCAATTGAGTTCAACTATTTAAGGAGGTGAAAGCTTATGTAGAAAGCATATTCTGAGAAGCTACAGGGTTAATTAATATTTTACGACTTTAATCCACGTTATTGTTTCTAGTAGAAAAACTAACTTACATAAAACTTATTTTGATAGCTTATATTTATTTTCATTTTAAAGACAATGAAATCACCTTTCCAACGGTATATCAACAAACCCCACCAACTTAACCGTTACTGAGCTGTGTTTGTGTGAACATGAAATCAATCGATTGAAACTACCAAATTTAAATTTTGAGTGCAAATTTCTCAGAATTTCGCGTAATAAATGAATTTTGTTTTTATAATCAACTGTGTAATTAATTCAATTTTCTTTTCAATGACATCAATAACATAAATGTATCTTAAAAAACAAAAAAAGTTGGCTGTACTAAAAAAAATTATACTTATTAGAAAACAATGATATCTACTGCATAACTTATTGTAATGTCATTATTTATCATTATTTTCTAATAAGTATAATTTTTTAGTACATCCAACTTTTTTATTTTTAAAGACAGGTTTATGTTTCTGATATCATTGAAAAGAAAATAAAATAAATGACAAAATTGGTCTGAGAAAAAAATTTCATTTATTACGCAAAATTCTGAAAACTTTGCATTCAAATTTGAAATTTGGTAATTTCAACCGACTGATTTCATCTTCACACGATCACAGCTCGGTAAGAGTTAAGTTGGTGGGGTTTGTTGATATACCGTTCAAAAGGTGATTTCATTGCCTTTAAAATGAGCTATAAAAATAAGCTTTATGTAAGTTAGTTTTTCTGCTAGAAACAATAACGTGAATCAAAGTCGTGAAATATAAATTAACCCTGTAGCTCCTAACAATGTAAAAATAGAGACCCCCCTTCCCTTACGATTTTTTGCTCAGCTCGACATAACCTTTCAGCTCCGTAAATAGTTGCACTCAATTGCGGGACACCCTGTAAATAAGTTAACGCAATCACAGCGCGTACACGTAAAAAAATACAAGGCCCGTAGGCCAAAATTTATTGAAACTCACAATCGGATTTTATTTAAAAGTAAATTAAATTTATTGCGTATTAAAATACATCCTAAATTGGACTGACTGTATAATTAAAAGTAACACATATTTATAGCTTAAAATTATGATAAAGCCTTACTTAGCCGCTACCCTAAAACTGTTGCCATGGCGGTTCCCACACTCGACAATCCACTGCTGCTGCCGGATATGCGTGCACTGCATTGGCATGTACTTCGAGATTGTAAGATGATCCTCAGGTATTTTATGTGAACGCAGTGTGCTCTTCAGGTTTTTTGTAGGAACGTGGCGTGATAACTGCTCCCCCTTTAAAGATCTTCGTCCCGCAGATCAAAGTGTGAATGGGAGGATCGAAGTGGCTTTGGTTGAAGTCCTGCGACATTGGGTTTCTGCTCTTTTGACTGAATCGGTGGTATATTGAGCTTCTTTGTCATTATGCGCCATAGTTATGTGAAGAAAAAGATCATCAAAATTATGATGATGATGTCCGAAATGAAATAAATGCTAAGTGTACCCTTTAACCGGCCAATGCGTCTGATGTTATCGATGCTTAGTTCATGTAAGTAGTCGATGTACACTTTTAGTCCCTGATTAGTGACGTTTGCCAGAACAGGCGGGAGTGCTTTAAGATGTGAGGTGCTTCTACTTGTAAACGTTTGGTTTCATTAGGGGTGAGGGTGAATAACATTAGTACCCTCAAGGAAAGTTGTTGTATTTTCGTTTGCAATTTCTCCTCTAAAATTAGTATGAAAAATTGTGTTTTCGGTAAGCATTTCGATTACCTCTTCTTTTTTGGACCAGCATTGACATTTGGCGTGTCCTCCTTTCAGAATTCTGGACAAACAGCTATTCTCTGGAATCTTTTGTAACATATTTTCTTCGCAAATGGTTGAGTTGTTTATTAAAAGATATTTTCTTTTCAACCCGTATATCTCCGCCTGGCTGACCAGCATTTGTGAGAACTCTAAGTCAATTTGTTTACCATCAGTTATCACAGCTCTGGTTATAAGGGGGTGGTACCTTGCCGTACTTAATTTCCGCATAGCTAGGACGTATAACAGGAGGGAACCATTTGTGTATACCCCAAGATTTGGTTCATTTTTCCTTGCCTAGCATATTCCCATTTACAATTCCTGTCTTGGCCATCTGACAGGCCCGAACAATTTCACTCACCTCAACTCTTATGACAAGCAGCTTGTTTAAAAGATTGCCCTCGGTTTGGTCTTCTATATTATCCTTTGAGATAGCATTCATTTTGTATACTATCTGGTTTCCTTTTGCAACGCTTCACGGGTAGAAGTAAAAAGTTTTTCATTAACTTTATACTGGTGGTTTTTGTTTTCAATTATGTTGTTTTTGCTCTTGAGTATAGAGTTCCAATCAGCAGCATCCGGAGAGCCTGCGTTCCATTTCCAGGCAGAGCCTATCCAATCAATCGACCGAGTTCGCCTTGGGCTTCTTGCACTTAATTCGTCCAGTCGATTGGTTATCCATCTAAAGTGATATTCACACACGAGTTTTTTATCGTTGTTCTGCATACTGGAGTTAGCCAAGGATGAAATGTTTAGAAGTAAACTCCTGTAGGTATCCACATCCACAATGTGTAAGAGCTTGAAAAAACCGTTTATGACCCATTCGTCACCGTCTCGAACTGATACGATTGGAGATTGATAATTGAAAACCTGAAGTCCATGCGCAGCAGCTACTGCTAGGATAAGTCCTAAACTGTAATAAGAAACACTACTTACTTACTTAGGTGGCCGTAACAACCCGTGTCCGTATTTCGGCCGACCTCATCAGCTCTCGCCTGGCGGATACACCAATCGGATACACCAAGTGCGGTTAGGGCTTCCTCAGCCTGGTCCATCCATCGGAGGCATGGTCTCCCTCGTCGTCGTTGACCAGCGACAAGAAATAGCAGTATAAATTAAACTCTCTTTTCCCTTTTTGTAGCTCTGAAGTCTAAAGATAAGATTTTTTTATAAATATTATAATATTTAGATATAACATACAGCAACCACAATAGTCAAATACTTTACTCTATTCTATACATTAAATGTTAAATTGATTCAAATATGATTTTGTTGCTTTCAAAAGGAATAAGGGTTACAAATAGAACTGGAATTATAACTTCACTTAACATTTTCTATTCTATAAAGTAGAAATATATTGATTTAAAATTGTTTTTTTCTCTTTATTTTGAAAATGTAAAATTAGTTTTATATTTATCATTTTAATCTTAATGTTTTACTTATCTAGGTTTTTGTGTTCTTTGTTATTATTAAAGTTGTACATTCTTTAGGATGTTTCTGTATTTTGTTTTTTATTTCCTGCGTGTTCTTTTGAACTATTTTTCCTTAGTATTTATTTTATAAAAAGTATTTTTTCCTTTCTCCTTTTTTTTATTTCTTACAAGTAAAATATGATGATTCGTGGAACAATGAATTTTATTTTTACAAGTATTCCTTTTTTATCACAATAAATATTCTATGTATGGTTGTATTCGTGTGCTTTATTGCCTGTATGCATGTTATATTGCCTGTATCTAAAGTGTTGGTAAGTGCCTTTTACTCCTTTTATTGTTAGTGCCTATGAATTCTTGCCGATTAATTTCTAACATATTATCTTTCCCTAATTCCGCACGTGTGTTTTATGGAACTTTTTTCCAATATTCGTCACAACAGTTACTCTATTATCCCTTGCTACTACCTGCTTCTTATAAAGAGGCTTCTGTTTTACCTTAATCTGCTTATCTGTGACATAAATTTGGTCACCTATGTTAAACTCTTTAGGAATCTGCTTCTTTTTGTTTATCCTGAGATTTCTTATTTCCTGATTTTTTTCTATCTGTGCTCTAATATCTTCATGGATTCTACTTCTAAAATCTGCTAGGTTTTGATAGTTTATTCTTTGGGTTCTGTCAAAAAATATATTACTTGCTTTTTGCTTTGTCACTGTATGAAACGTGTTATTATATCGGTCTACAGCTATATAAACTAGTTCTTTCGGAGACATGTTACGCATTTCTTGCTTCAGACACCGATAAATTTCTAAAAGAGTGGAATGAAACCGTTCTACTTGACCGTTAACCTGACTACTTTGAGTTGGCGTCTGGTACAATTCCACTCCTAAGGATATTATGCAGTTTGATACGGTAAGACTCATGAAACCTCTTTCATTATCTGTGACAATGATTTTGGGTACTGTAAAGTAGTGAAGAACCTTATTTAATTTTGAACGTAAATGGATTGCTGATTTACTTTTAATATGAAAGAGTTTTCCAAATTTTGTGAATTTATCAGTACAACTTAGAAATTTTTCCTTTTGCAGCTCAAAGATGTCTATGTGTAGAATTTCACATGGGTATGTGGGGACTGGAGTCTGCTGCAACTCAGGCCTAGGCAGATGTCGGTCGTATTTGCTTATCTTACAAGTTTCGCAGTGTGAGATGTACCTTTTTATAAGTGCATTCATGCGCGGGAAATAATATTTCTCAATTATCAGAGCACCATTATCCCGCGGGTTCCTATGCGCACGCTTATGCTCATCTTCAATGATCCGACAGATTCTTTCTTCATTGCATACGTCTTCCACAACTCTTTGAGTGATTCTCACTTTGTATCTAGAAAAATGGTCTACATAAACTTTCTGAAGAAGTTGTAAAAAGGCTTCAGGTATTTTTATCCCGTTAATGACGGCGGGATTCAGAAGTTTTTTTAAGTTAGTTTGTAACGGTGATCCGTCCCAAAGTGCACCGAGTGAGTTTATTCACTACGCCACTGAATAAACTCACCAAGTGGCAAAACTAGTATAGTTGGCTACAACAACTATGTACACACACACACCGCACATACAACAGACAAACATCAACTACTGCAGCAACTAACATAAGCATGACGGATACAACAACCACACATACACCTCGCATACGACAGGCAGACTACCATTCACCGATGTACCAGCCACATAATTCCCATTATGTTTATGCTAAGGAATATTTAAGAGCGCTGGGTTTGGCAGACTTAGGCACAGCTCGGAAGCGTAGTGCTTTTTATCGTCTGCTGCTTGTTACCAAGTAGTGAACTTTTACAACGGACTACCGAAAGGTGGACCGTTATTTATACATTTAGTTTTTTAAGTTATCGTATTCGTAGATTATTTTACGTCGGCTTCGGCCGGTCGATCGTCCACAGTAGTTGCCGTATTCGTGGATTATTTTACGTCGGCTTCGGCCGGTCGATTGTCCACAGTAGTTATCGTATTCGTGGATTATTTTACGTCGGCTTCGGCCGGTCGACCGTCCACAGTAGTTATCGTATTCGTGGATTACTTTACGCCGGCTTCGGCCAGTCGATCGTCCAAAGTAGTTACCGTATTTGTGGATTATTTTACGTCGGCTTCGGCTATTTATCGTATTTCGTATATCGCTAGTTATCGTATTCGTGGATTATTTTACGTCGGCTTCGGTCGGTCGATCGTCGACAGTAGTTACCGTATTCATGGATTATTTTACGTCGGCTTGGGTCGGTCGATAGTCCACAGTAGTTACCGTATTCGTGGATTATTTTACGTCGGCTTTGGCCGGTCGATCGTCCACAGAATTTATCCTATTCGTGGATTATTTTACGTCGGCTGCGGCCGGTCGATCGTTCACAGTAGTTGCCGTATTCGAGGATTATTTTACGCCAGCTTCGGCAAGTCGATTATCCACAGTAGTTACTGATTAACTTACACATATGCATATTAATTAGCGTATAAAATATATTAAGGTAATGAATAAAAATACATGCCAAATTAAAGCATAAAAATTAATGTAGAGTTTTTGCTATCCGAAAGCAACGTAGTCGAGACTTGCCTAAGTGCAGTCGTATCACATTACATTCCTCCGAACATCACCGAACCCGAACCTGAACCGAGAGCACTACAAGCAGAAGCAACACTAGTCTTCAATCCATCAAGCAGCATTTAAAACTCTACAAGCAACGCATCATTTTGGAATATTCATATTATTGTGTATTATATATAAAAAGACAGATTATTAAACTCATAATTAGAATTATACTATTATACTCTGTATACTGAAAGAAACTGTTTATAATAAAACAAATAATTATTTGAGTCGAAAAAAACCGAATAACACCAGGTCTTTTTAATTGGCGAAAGTTCGAGGGTCGTTCGCCTGATTCTGGAGCGGCTGAGTCATACCTCAGCCTTTGAAGAAAACCCCCCCCATTACAAGTTTTTAAATTTTCGCTATTAATTTCCATAGATATGTAATCGCGCTTGTACCCCGAGTGTGGTACTTCCCAACAATGGAGGTCATTGCCTTGCCTGATTATTAATTGCTTCTTAAACACATTTTTCTACATGTGGTATTAAATCAGAGCTGTCTCCTTCTGCACTGTGCATGTCCGCGACTGACGTTTGGTTACCTTCGTTAGCCGTCTCGGTGGCGGCATCCTGGCCTTCTGATGCTGTATCCGTAACAGAGTCACTTGAACCTGGCAAGTGATTCCGTTCTGAGTCTCGAAAGAGCATCGACCACAAAGTTAGATTTACCCGGCTTGTAAGCCAACTCGTAGTTATACTCTTCTATTCTAGCCTTTCATCTCTTAAGTTTCGCGGTTTAATTCCTATTTCCTAACTCGAAGGTTAAGGGCTGGTGATCCGTAAAGGTTTTGATTTTTTTAGCACCATAAACATAGTTGCAAAAGTTGTCCAAGGCCCAGACTACGGCCAGAATCTCCTTCTCGTTAGTAGCGTAGTTTTCCTCGGTTGTGCTCAAGAAACGCGACACAAATGAAATAGGCCTATTTTTACCCATTTCGCCTTGAGACAGGACAGCTCCAATAGCAAAGTCAGCAAATTTAATTGGAGTTTTTTATCGATTGATTAGCTTTTACCTGCGCATGTTCTCCCCTTGTCAAATTGGCTCAGCCACCTTAGCATAATCCTTTATAAATCTTCTGTAGTAAGATGTCAAACCAAGGAAGCTCTTCAGCTCCTACAAGGTTTCCGGTGGCAGAATTTGTTCAATGGCCTTAATCTTTTTTTCGTCAGGTTTGATACCATCAGGCGTTACGACATATCTGAGGAATTCTACCTCCGTCCTCAGGAATTGAGTCTTTTCCAAATTGACTCTCAGGCTTGCCTCGAGAAATCGAGAACAAATCATTTCAACATTCTGAAACGATAATGTCATCGATTTATACGTAGCAAATCTTACCAATAAACTCCCTCAGCACGTCGTCGATCATTCTTTGAAAAACTTTCGGTGCGTTTTTCAAACCGAAGGTTAATCGTAGAAATTCATATTTACCGTTCATGGTCCAGATCGCAGTTTTGGGAACATCTGATGGTTTCATTGGAATTTGGTGAAACCCAAACGTTAAGTCAAGCGTGGTTAAGTCAACTTCGCCTCGAACCCTCCATTACTATTGTATTCGGAGTAACGTCATTACTAACCTGGGTGTAATCCACCCATAAATTTTAACTCACAAATCACAAATCAAATAAAGAGAATATTAAAGCAGTAAAACGGTTCTGTTTTTATTAAATTCATGCATTTTATTATTCTATTAAACATAAAATTTGGTCAATTAAATTAATATATAATTTTAATAAAAATATATGAAAATTACGTAAATTAGTTTTTTTTCTATGTTTTAAAACTTATGGGTGTAATCCATCCTGCGTTAGTAATAGAGGGTTAAAGTCCACAACCATTCTATATTGTTTTTTACCACTGGGTTTGGGTTTTTTAGGAACCACGCAAATAGAAGAGTTGTACGGGCTCTTAAAGGGTCGAATTACACCTTCAGATAATAGTTCATTAATTTGCCTCTCTACTTCATCCCTTATTGGGACCGGATAGGGATAACTTTTAGTATAGATGGGCTCATCGGTCGTTGTCCTAATTTCGGCCTTTATTGTGGTCTTTATTGTATGGTTTCCACCAATTGGGCCAAATAGCTGCTTATATTTGCTCAGAAGATTTTTTATGCGCAGCTTTAAAATCAGCTTTAAAATCAGTCGATGGCTTACGTAGTTTGACCTCCTTGTTTGCATGGATTCGTCGACTTCCATCCTTTCGGGTGGGGTAGGTGCCTTCGGTTTGCTTGGATAGTTTGATTCCTCTTATTGTTATAACTATTGTTGCCTCTCGAAGGGAATCAGTTAAATGCCCTGGGTGGAAGATGCGGTCTATCTTCGGTACGTGATACCTGGCTTATCGGAACTGTAACCCTATTTAGAGCACTAGAGTACGACTCCGGTAGTGTCCTAGACTTTTGAATTATTAGCATATTAGAAAGATCGCCGTTTAAGCCTCGGATAAAAACGTCTAATGCACGGTTACGGTAGCCTTCTACCAATGTATCGATCGTCTCTTGAGAGTACGTTCCTGTTTTTATTTTATTTATGATAAGTGAGAATTTGTGGTTTACCGTTGCATAGAATTCATCTAACTTAGAGCCCTTCTGCGACAATTGATTAAGTTGGTGTTCTAAAGTACCAATATCTCATTCGTCATCGAAGATATTGTACGACACCAAGGCTGTGTCGGCACCACCCCGAATCTTTTGCCTTATGTGCTGCAATAAGGCCCTATAAAGGGGTTTATCCCATACTATCTCAAAATCCTTGAGTATGGACTCCACGCTGTGTATCCAGGATACATATTTCACCGGATTCCCCTCAAATACCTGTAGCTCCTTCACACAGTCAGGAAGCCTACCTATATCTTTAAGCTCCTGCTCCGTTCTTGGTGCACAAAGAACCACAGGACTTACGTTACCGACTGAATTTTGGTCAGATTCCAATTCCCTACCTTCAATCTGAGCTTTACGGTCCTTTACCTTTTTCAATTCGACCCCAAGAGCGGTTGAGGCTTGCGTGTCGCTTCCAATACTTTCTATACTACCAAATCGGCCTTCTATTCCCCTTAACTGTTCAATGAGAGCATTGACTGCCCCAGTCAAGTTCATAAGAGTGTTCTTTACGTCTTCCATTCTTTACTCAACTAAATAAACCCTTGATTGTTATGGCAAGAATATTACAGGCACTTACCTCACAAATAACACGGATTTGTTGTATTTTTTGCAATTTAATATTTTTTTTTTGTTTTGATCACGCACACCACACACCTTTTTGTTTAAAAAATTTCTTGGTTCCTTGTTTGTAAAATACTTTTTATCCTATACAGGAATTTTTCTCAAGTATAAACAAAACTTTAAACAGAACTCACAAATAATTTTTATTTTTGTGCAAACAATTTCTTGGCTCTTTGTTTGTGAAATACTTTTTATCCTATACAGGAATTTTTCTCAAGTATATTTTGTTCGAAAACTTTTAACAAATTTTGAAAAATATTTTTTAGATAACACATTCCTTATCGGAATTTTTATTTTTATTGCTAGCTTGTGCTAGCCAACGTCCCGCGGGCCAAAATTAAAGGAAACTCACAATCGGATTTTATTTAAACGTAAATTAAATTTATTGCGTATCAAAAGACATCCCAAATTGGACTGACTTCATAATTAAAAGTAACACATATTTATAGCTTAAAATTATGATAAAGCCTAACTTAGCCGCTACCCTAAAACTGCTGCCATAGCGGTTCCCACACTCGACAATCTACTGCTGCACTCGTTGCTGTGCGGCAGGATGCGCTTGCACTGCATTGGCACGTACTGCCAGATTGTAAGATGATCCTCAGGTATTTTATGTGAACGCAGTGTGCTCTTCAGGTATTTTGTGGCAACGCGGCATGATAACTTATAAGTAAATGTATTCTATTTTTAATTACAAGCAATAGTACTAAGAATATTAATAATTCAACAAAACACTTATTCTTACTATAGTTTTAATGAAAATAAAATTCTGACATAAATTGAAAAAAATAATAAATAAAAATATATAAAATAAATGGGATGGCATCACATAGCGAACCATATTAAACCATTAAAGGAAAATTTCGATAAATCTTATAAATTTATTAAAGTAAGTTGGCCAGTTTGTAGAGGAACACTGCTCAAACATGTTAAAGTATTGTTAGAAAACCTTTAAAGTATACGAAAAATACTCAACCAATACTATGGAAAGCTAAATTTTTTTTTTACCCCAGATTAAAAATACTTTAAGTCGCCCAAGATAAAAGTATTGAAATAAATATTTCATCCATTCTCCACGAGGAGATCGGAACACGGATATTTGAAGAGTACACGAGTTCTGACTCTGACAGTACAGATAAAAAGGAAAATATTACATCCGATCAGGATGCAAACTTAGAAAATAACCATAAAGAGTATACAGAATTCAAAATAATGCCTTAGACAGCAATTGGATTTCTAAATACAGCCTCGAAAACCATTCCTGATTTCAACGGCAATGCAGAATATCTGCAAAGTTTTTTACCGTCTCTAGAACTAGTTAAGAGTGTAAACGAGGGAAATGACGTTATTGCAATTAGTTTAATTAGAACACAACTCAAGGCAACAGCTATTAATCTTATAAATGGATCAAAAACTACAAAAGAGCAAATAATAACAACCTTAAAACAAAAAGTGAAAGTCGAATCCGTTGATGTCATAACGGCCAAACTGATGAACGTAAGGCAGAGTTCAAGCCTGCCAATACGTATGCGCAAGAGGTAGCAGACCTCACAAAAAAATTATATAACGCATACATATCAGATGGGCTTTCGACTCAACTTGCTGACACATATGCAACAAAATCGGCAGTTAAGGCCATGATAAAAAATTCAAATAATGAAAAAGTCAAACTTATTTGAATTTTGAGAGCAATCGTGGCCGACAATACAACCGAGGCCAAAATAATTTTCGCAGACGCGGCTATAATCGTAGCCATGGTCGTAGAAATAATAACAAAAGTTATTACCACAATAATTATAACTCAAACTACAGAAATTACAACGGCCAACGACGAACAAATATGAGATATAGCAGAAATGTTAGAGTTCCTCAATCGAATACGGAAAACAACACAACCTCAGATACTCAATAAACTCAAAACAAAACAGTAAGATATTTAATATTCAACTCAATTTAGCAAGCTACATTTCTTCAAGATCTACAATTAATAATAACGTGTCAACAGAGAGATATCTCTTTAATAAAAGAAGGACGAATTGTCAAGACTGGCATTATTAAGAATTCAATTACAAGCCTTATCGGCATAGGAAACGGCATAATACATACATTAGGGAAGATGATATGCTCATTAGATATGCTCATTTAAAAATCGGCAACTTGCTAATCAAACATATTTTTCATGTTGTGCAAGACGATTTTCCTATTCCATCTGATGAAATATTAGTCCTTGATTTTTTCAAGAACTACAATTGTATTCTTGATTATCAAAAGAATCAAGAATGGCTAATTTTAAGACCAAGCGACTTTCCGGAAGATATCTCAGTTCCGATGCAAAATTCATTTCATATAAATTCAATATCTCTACCAGCGATAGCGGAAATAATAAGACTGTTAAATCTAATGAAAAAGAAGTATTAATACCACATCAAGAACTTCAAGATGGTATTTTTATTGCAAATACTATTGTGCCAAGTAAAGAAGCATATGTACGAATAAATAATACCACTGATAAAAATGTAGTTATACCTGATATAACAATCAATACAGAAAGTCTTAACGACTATGAAGCAATTCAAATAGATTTAAAAAAAAAAAATCAAATTAAATTAAAAAAGTTGTCAAAAAATTTTCAATCGTTTGTTGAAGATAAATTAATTAGTTTCTGTAAAAAGTATATAGACATATTTGCGATAGAATCAGAAACCATTTCAGTAAATAATTTCTATTAACAAAAGTTACGGTTAAAATCAGATGAACCACCGTATATTCAAAACTACAGAATACCGTAAAGAGAAACTAAGTATAAGATAAAAAATAAGTAAGTTTGACAAATTAATTGAAGATGATATTGTCCAACCATCGGCTTCCGAATACAACGGTCCTATACTGCTTGTACCGAAAAAGTCTATGTCAGGAAAACCTGAAAAAAGATGGAGATTAGTAGTAGACTACAGGGGAGTTGACAAAAAATTGGTTGGAGACAAGTTCGCTTTGCCATAGATGATATTCTTGACCAACTAAGCAGAGCCAAATATTTCTCTTGCCTTGATCTAACGTCTGGTTTTCATCAAATCGAACTAGATGAAAGCTCAAGAGACAACATCGTTCTCGACTCGACTCGAAACTCATTCCAAAGAATGATGGAAATAGCATTTGCAGGCTTAACGCCAGCACAGGCTTTTCTGTATATGGATGATTTAGATGTATTGGGTTGTTCAGAATCACATAAGTTGAATAAGCTAACCGAAGTGTTTGAAATATGCCGAAAATACAATCTAAAATTACATCCAGACAAGTATACATTTTTCAGTCATGAAGTGACTTATTTAGGACATTGTTGTACAGACAAAAGCATCCAAATTATAAAGGAATATCCAACACCAAGAAATGCGGATGAAACCAAAAGATTCGTTGTATTCTGCAATTATTACAGACGTTTTGTTCCAAATTTTGCGGAACACTCTCGGCTCTCAATGAGACTTTGTAAAAAAAGGTAACTTTCGAATGGACCAATGAATGTGAACATGCATTTGATTACTTAAAAAATGCTCTGTTAAGCCCCAATATTCTGCAATACCCTGATTTTAATGAGCAAATTTGAATAACAACAGATTCAAGTAAATTGTGCTTGTTGTGCAGTACTCAGTCAAGAGTACAGTGGAACACAACTTCCTATTGCTTATGCGTCAAGGTCTTTTACTCAAGGTGCAAGCAATAAGTCTACTATAGAACAAGAGTTAGCCGCCATACATTGGGCTATATCAGACTTTAGACCTATGTATACTATGTATATGGTAAAAAATTCCTCTTTTCAATGAAAAATCCATCGTCAAAATTAACGAGAATGCGATTGGATTTAGAAGAATATAATTTTACTGTAGAGTATCTGAGGGGAAAAGATAATCATGTAGCAGATGCATTATCAAGGCTGAAATTCAAAGACATAAAGATAATTGGGAATTCATCGAAAGAAATTTTAAAAGTAACTACAAGGTTGCAATCAAAATCCGATATTAAGGTATAACCAAATAGGTCAAAAACAAATAGATCATCAAATGAAATAAAAATTTACGAAACGTTCAGTAAAAAACATAAAAAAGACAGATGGCTAGCTATAAATGACGATTGTATAAAAATAATTAAAAATAAAAAAGTGATCACAAAGAATATAAAGAACCTAATTACTAATGGAAAAATTGATCTAAATTTATTATTTCCACTGCTTAAAAAAATAGCAAGTCATCAAGAATTCACAAAGTTGCAGCAGATATTAAGTGACGATATATTTATAAAGGCTAAGGTCAATAAATATAAAGAACTAGGAAATAAAATATTGAAAAATATCAAAATAGAACTGACACCAAAATTAATTCATTTAAAACAAGATGATGACAAAAACCTAATTCTTAAAAAGTTTCATGATGATCCAATAAGTGGTGGCCAAACAGGAATCACACGAACAATAAAAAAAAATAGAAACTTGTATTACTGGAAAAACATGACAAAGGATATAACAAAATATATCAAATCATGTGAGAAATGTCAGAAGAATAAATGACAAAAAGGGTACACAGATGAAAGAATAATCACTAAAACACCTAGCAATGCCTTCGACATTGTTATCTATCTTCTTCTTCTTCTATATATATAAAAATGGATATATGTATGTGGGTATGTGGATATGTGGGTATGTGGATATGTGGGTATGTGTGTATATCACGTATAGACTCCAAAACCGCCGAACCAATCTTTATGAAATTTTTAGGGAGACTGAAACAACATTTTGAGAGTGTTCCTGTGAAGTTTGGTGTTGATTGGACAAGGAGCGTGGTACCTTCCATACAACCCAAATTAGCTCTATCGCCCACAAACCAAAAAATAATGCTATATATAAGACTGTTTTAATCGTATAAGACTAATATTTGGTCATTTTGTGCAGATGGTTATTGTCGGTGGCTGTACAAAAAAGGGGCGTGGTTACAGTATGTGTATGCCAACTTTTCAAAAGTCATTTTAATTCCTGAGACGTTCAAGTTTTGATAGGGAATCTTTGTATGCAGGTGCTATGGATCAAAGTGGCAGTCACTATGTATATAAATACTATCACTATATCACTATGTATATGTAGCAGACGGCTTTTGCCGTAGAAGTCTAAGATTTGGTAATTTGGTTCATATGGTTATTGTCGGTCAATGTACAAAAAATGGCCATGGTCGCACCATATATACGCCCACTTTATGGAAATCATGCTTATTCCTGAGTTGTACACGTTTTGATAGTGAATGTTGGTATGCAGGTGCTATGGCATGTGGCAGTCACTATGTATATATAAATGCTGTCACGCCCACTTTTACCGCCAACAAATCAGTAAAAATGCTTTATATCAGACGGCTTTTACCGTAGAAGACTAAGATTTGGTAATTTAGTTCATATGGTTACTGTCGACAACTGTTCATAAATGGTCTTAGCATTTATACGCCCATTTTTTCGAAATCATGCTTATTGCTAAGATGTACACATTTTGATAGTAACACTTGATATGCAGGTCCTCTAAGGGGCGGTCAATATATATATATATAAAGTTCGACACGCCCACTTGTACCACCCACAAATCAATAGAACTTCTATAAATCAGACGATTTTCATCGCTAAATACTAAAATTTGGTAATTAATTTCATACGCTCACTCTCGGCAGCTTTGCAAAAAATGAACATAGTAGCACTATATCCCTGCCCACTCATCAAAACTAATTTTATTTTATTTATTTATGTATTATTGCTAATTACAACTTAAAAATTATAACTAAGTAAGCACTAGCTGTCAGAGCTATCGGTTAGAAATAATTTTAATTCCTGAAATGTAAACGTTTTGATAGTCAAACTTGGTATGTAGACGCTATGGTCCAAGTGGCGGTCACTTTATATATAAATGTTTCCACGCTGAAATCCATGTAACACTGAAATTTGGTACGTAGGTGCAATGGGACCAAGTGGCGGTCATATACAGGGTGTCCCGCAATTGAGTGCAACTATTTACGGAGGTGAAAGGTTATGTTGAGCTGAGAAAAAAATCGTATCGGGTGGGGAGGGTCTATTTTCCCATTCTTAGGAGCTACAGGGTTAATTAATATTTCACGACTTTGATTCACGTTATTGTTCCTAGCACAAAAAACCAAATTACGGAAAACTTTATCTGATAGCTCATTGTAAAAGCAATAAAATCACCTTTTCAAGGGTATATCACCAAACACCGACATAACCGTTACCAAACTGTGCTCGTTCAAATATGAAATCAATCGGTTGAAACTACCAAATTTTAACTTTGAATGCAAATTTCTCAGAATTTCGCGTAATAAATGAATTTGCTTATAATCAACTGTGTAATTAATTAAATTTTCTTTTCAATGACACTAATAACATAAATGTATCTTAAAAAATAAAAAAGTTGGCTGTACTAAAAATATTATACTTATTAGAAAATAACGATTGTATCTACTGTAGAAGTAATTGTAATGTCATTATTTACCATTATTTTCTAATAGGTATAATTTTTTTAGTACAGCCAACTTTTTTATTTTTTACGATAAATTTATGTTTTTGGTGTTATTGAAAAGAAAATTAAATAAATTACAAAATTGATTATAAGTAAAAATTAAATTTATTACCCGAAATTCTGAGAAATTTGCACTCAAAGTTGAAATTTGGTAGCTTACACCGATTGATTTCATCTTTGAACGAGCACAGCTTGGTAACGGTTATGTCGGAACTGTTTGTTGATATACCGTTGAAAATATGATTTTATTGCCTTTGCAATGAGTTATCAAAAAAAGTTTTCTGTAACTTAGTTTTTGTGCTAGAAACAATAACGTGAATCAAGGTCGTGAAATATTAATTAACCCTGTAGCTCCTAAGAATGCGAAAATAGACCCCCCCTGCCGTACGATTTTTTTCTCAGCTCGACATAACCTTTCACCTCCGTAAATAGTTGCACTCAATTGCGGGACACCCTGTACATATATAAATAAATGTTGCCACGCCTTTAAAAACTGTATGTATGTATACTAAGGCTTTCACGAAAAAAAGTTGTTCGGGTCGATTCCTCTTTAGAATCCTCTTTAGAATGCTTGCTTTATGTTATGATAATTTCCCAAATATTTCGACTCTAGCGATAGCCATCCGTGTGCTGGAATGGTTTTAAATAAAATAATAACAAAAACGAAACGGCCATTTCAGCCCCTGAAATACTTTGACTGAGCTTCTTATGATCAATTGTGTTGTGCGTGTTGTGAAATGTTTGAACACAAATGACCGAGAACTGGACCTACAAGTTTTATGCCGACATCGAACGGCGTATGTTCTCAAGAAGCCTTTCATGGCAGTTTTTACTCTCTGAAGTTTGCCATTGTCGGCAGATAGATGAAGGCCGAACAGTAAAATAAATTCAATTGAAACAACTTTCTGTGCCAGATGGGATTCGAACCTGGGTTCTACCGCATACAAGCCACGCACCTCAAACAGTATGCCACGGAATTGTTTGAAATATACTCTAAAAATCGAGTTTTTTGTAAAAATATTTACTGGTCACCAAAAACAAACGGTCAAAAACAATACTAATAGAAAGTTTCTTCCAATCTGCACCAATAAATTTAAAATTTTTGCAGTCGGACCAGAGGTAATGCGGATTTTCATTAGTTTTTTACATTTTTTTTATATTAATTTCATTAAAATTCACATTAAAACTTTTTTCTTTGTTTTGCCATTTTACTTTTAGTCAAGTAAATTATCTATTGAATTATATAGTGAAAAGAGAAGAATGAAATTACAAAAAAATTTACACATTTTTTACATTTTACGTTTTACAACTCATTGACAGAAAGTAGCGTGGAAAAAAATTAATTGAATTTTAGTGAAAATATTTTTAAAAGAAATAAAACAATCCATAAAACTCCGCATAATCTTTGGTCCAACGGTAATAATTTAAGATTTTTTGATGTAGAAGAACTTTTTCATTACTATTATTTCTGACCGTTTGTTTTTTTTAACCACTATACTAGCCAATATTTTTAGTTAATATATTTTGGGGATCATCTTAACTTAAACCATAGATTATTTTGTAGAACCAGACCGAACAACTTTTTTTTCTATGGAGCTTGAGGCGACTTAATGTATGTACGTATGTGGGTCTATGTGTATATCACGTAAAGACTCCGAAACGGTTAAGCCAATTTTTAAAACAAAGCCTTGAGAGTGTTCTGTGAAGCCTGGTGCGGATCGTAAAAGGCACCTTATATACACCTCAAATTTTCGATTTCGAACAGTTTTGGAATTAAAGGTCGCACAGCCTCGGAATTCAGTATTCTACCTCAATTTACACATGCCGTTCCACTAGTAACATTTTATGGGCATTGGATGAGGGGCGTGTTACTTTTTCAGCACCCAAAATTTTCGGTATAGCTTTCGAAATAAGTCACACATCATTGAAACTCGGTACGAACTTACTATAAAAGCATGGCGTTATTACAGCTTCGCTCTTTTTTAGGGGATAAGCGCTGAGCGCAGCGAAGCGCGCCAGGTATAAGCTAGTTACATAATAAAATTAACATTAAATTTGTTTGACAAACAAATACGATCAAACCTTTAAAATTCTTTTTTTGCTGAAAATATTGTGCGGTGCGCGGAGCAGTTGGCCAAGCCACAAAGTTATTAAAATTTGTTTCCCCAACACAATCATCGGATGCCCAGGATGACTACTAAAAATAAGACCATGCTGGAAATTAATTGAAATAAATAAATTTTCGAAAGTCTCCTTTTTAAGACGAAAATGCTGCTTGAATTGTAAGTCGTCAAACCTAGGGATAGTTTCTTCGAAATATCCAAAATTTTTTTCTATCCTTCTTTGCTTTAGTTCGTCACAGTCGCTAACTTCACTGTCACTATCAAAAAATAAATTAAATGCAATATCATTCGCTATTATTAAAGATAAATCTTCAATTAACTCCATTTTCGCTTTTTATATCAGAAACGTGACAACGAGCAAAACTTTTAATCATTGCGCCAATATATCATGAAAGACAATACAAATTAAGTTAGTTTTTGAAGTATAAAATAAAATGATAAAAAATAAAAAAGTTTGCTGTACTAAAAAAATTATACTTATTAGGAAACAGTGATATTATCTACTGCATAACTAATTGTAATGTCATTATTTATCATTATTTTCTAATAAGTATAAATTTTTTTAGTACAGCCAACTTTTTTGTTTTTAAAGATATGTTTATGTTTTTGGTGCCATTGAAAAGAAAATTAAATAAATTACAAAATTGATTTTAAAAAAATTTCAATTATTACACAAAATTCTAAGAAATTTTCACTCAAAGTTGAAATTTGGTAGTTTCAACCGATTGATTGATAGTTTAAACACGATCACAGCTCGGTAACCGTTAAGTTGGTGGAGTTTGTTGATATACCGTTGGGAAGGGGATTTTTTAAAATGAGCTATCAAAATTAGTTTTAATTGTGTAAGTTAGTTTTTCTGCTAGAAACAATAACGTGAATCAAAGTCGTGAAATATTAATTAACCGTGTACCTCCTAAGAGTGTGAAAATAGACCCCCCTCCTCCAATACGATTTTTTGCTCAGCTCGACATAACATTTCAGCTCCGTAAATAGTTGCACTCAATTGCGGAACACCCAGTATATAAAATTTGCCACGCCCGCAAAAAAAAAACTAAAACGAAATGGCCATTTCAGTCCTTGATAAGACTTTGACCGATCTTCTTATGATCAATTGTGTTTGAACATAAATGATCGAGAACTGGACCTACAAGTTTTATGCCGACTCCGAACGGCTCATGTTCTCAAGAAGCTTTTCTTGCCAGTTTTTACTCTCTGAGTTTTGCCATTGTCTGCATAGATATGGCGGCCGAACAGAAAAATTAATTCAATTGAAAAAACTTTGTGTCAGATGGAATTCGAACATCGGTTCTATGGCATACAAGCCACGCACCTCAACCAGTATGCCACGGAATGGTTTGAAATATGCTCTAAAAATCGAGTTTTTTGTAAAAATATTTACTGGTGTGGTAGTTAAAAATAACAAACGGTCAGAAATAATAGCAATGAAAAATTCATTCCAATCTGCTCCAATAAATTTTAAATTTTTGCAGTCGGACCTGAGGTAATGCGGATTTTCATTAATTTGAATTGAAAATTCATATTAAAATTTTATTTTTTTTTGTATTGTTATGCTACTTTTAATCAAATAAATTATCTATTGATGATAAAATATTGTGTAAAGCGAAGAATTAAATTGAATGAAATTACAAAAAAATTTACACATTTTTTACATTTTACAATTTATTTGACTAATAGTATGGGAAAAAAATTCGTTTGAATTTTGGTGAAAATAATATGAAAAAAGTTAAAACAATCTACAAAAATCCGCATTATCTTTGGTCCAACGGAAAAAATTTAAGATTTTTTTGATGCAAAAGAACTTTTTCATTACTCTTATTTCTAACCGTTTGTTTGTTTTTTTATCTACCATACTAGCCAATATTTTTAGTCGAAATATTTTGGGGATCATCATAAGATAAGCCATGGATTATTTTAAAGATCCGGACTATACAACTTTTTTTTCTAAGGAGCGTGAGGCGACTTACTGTATATACATATGTGGGTATATGTGTATATCACGTAAAGACTCCGAAACCGCTAAGTCAATTTTTTTACCAAAGTCTTGAGAGGGTTTCTGTGAAGTCTGGTGCCGATCGTAAAAGGCACCTTAAACACGCTTCAAATTTTCGATATCGAACAGTTTTGGAATTATAGGTCGCACAGCCTCGGAATTCAGTATTTGACCTCAATTTACACATGCCGTTCCACTGGTAACATTTTATGGGCGTTGAACGAGGGGCTTGGTATTTTTCAGCACCCCAAATTTTCGGTATACCTTTCGAAATAAGTCACAAATCAATGAAACTCGGTACGAACTTACTATAAAAGCATGGCCTCACTAAAGCTACACCCTCTTTTAGGGGATAAGCGCTGAGCGCAGCGAAGCTCGCCGGGTATAAGCTAGTAATAGATACAATAGGACCATTCCCACAAACTGAAAAAGGTAATATTTATGCAGTCTCCATAATATGTAACCTTAAGAAATACCTCATTTCAGTCCCAGTGCAATATCCGTTGCTAAAGCACTCATTGACAATCTCATCTTGGTCTATGAACCAATAAAAACAATTCTAACAGATGGGGGAACAGAATACAAGAATCAGATTCTTGGAGAATTATGCAAATTGTTGAAGGTTGAAAACATTACATCAACAGCATAACATCATGAAACATTGAGAACGGTGAAGAGAAACCACAGAACGTTCAACGAATATTCGATCGTACATTTCATCAGACAAAAAGGATTGGGACAAGTGGCTAAAATACTACACGTATTGTTATAACACCACGCCATCGACGGTACATGAATATTGCCCGTTCGAATTAGTATTTGGAAAATCTCCACCAATTTATAATTTTCTCACCAATAATGCAATTGACGCCATTTATAACATAGAAGCTTATGA
Organism: Coremacera marginata; assembly: GCA_914767935.1. NCBI lineage: Eukaryota > Metazoa > Arthropoda > Insecta > Diptera > Sciomyzidae > Coremacera > Coremacera marginata. Next base: position 99,013,475 of record OU612045.1, read on the forward strand.
TAAGGAAATTAAATATAGGTTGCAAATTGCTCACAAAAGAGCACAAAAAATTATTAAAATCAGAAAAGATAATGAAAAACAGACTCACGATACAAAAGTGAAAAAACGAAATATAGATATAGGCGATTTGGTATTAGTTAAGGATTCAACGGGTCATAAGTTTGAAAACCTTTACAAATGCCCTTTTATAATAGATAGTATAGAGGTTAGGAATTACGTAATAATTAGAACTAATCGACAAGACAACACGCGTGAACAAAAACAGACTACGAAAATTTATAAATAAATAACATAAAAATTAAAATATTAATTAAGTATAATAATAATTATAATAATAAGAATGAATTTATACCTTTATGTCTTAATACAGAAACAAAAAAAAATGCATTCTTCCCAAAAAGGGAGGTGTTGTAGGCATGCGGGGGTGTGTAAGTATGTGTCCATTCATGAGAACATTCCATTCTCAAACTTTATCAATCCACACTTTGTGACTTTGTTTATGCAACAATAATCTGACACCGCTTGCGATAAACTCAGCAATCACTTCCCAATAGGCAATGAAGCTAGGCTTCCTCTAACGAAGGCGTGTATTTACTGCTACTTTTGGCGGTAAGACACATGACATCCTGCTGCTTCTGCGAGCGCTTCTATTAGGCCTAATTTTTCGCTACCCAGAGCAGTACAGCATTTATATTTTTCCTACAAAAACTGGTTCTGCTTATATTTCAAGGTTACTTTTTAGTTAAAAGTTAAAATATATATTAGTTCAAAAATACTGAATAATAATCAACGTCATGATTTAGAAATATTCTTATCTGACTAAAATATGTAAAATAAAATAAAATCACTGAATAAATTGGTATAAAATACAGATTAAAAATAATATATAAAGAGAAATAAAAAAATATATATTTTTTAATTGTCTTGGTTAACCACTTCTTTAAGCCATTCTAAAGGAGTACTTATAGCAGGAATGGAAAATTTGGCCATTTCATATAAAAAAGTATATGGGCTTGGATATTAGCGTGGAAGGACTACGAAATCCATTAGATCCCTGCTAGTAGCGCTTCGAAGCCCTACTTTTGCCCACTGGGCTTATGCTGACTTGACACACACGCTTATATAGACTGCTTTGGCTACACTGCTTTGTTTTGCAGTGTATTTTATTTTATTCATTGTTATTTTATTCATTCTGTATGCATATATTCGTTATATATTAGACCTAAGAATATTCTAAGTTAGCTTTCAGTGAGTAGTCAATTAAGAGATATGAAACGATAAAGTTGTATTAATATTATTATCAAACACAACATTGTAAATATAACTTAATAATTAGATATTAAACATTTTTTGAAAATTTGAAGAAAACTTATATATATATTGGTAGGAGAAAAATGAAAAAAGACAGAAGTACCTGCAGTGAAATCACATAATCAGATTATTCACCAAATTTTACATCAAAGTAGGTGGTTTCTGTTTTTTTTTCGCAAACTCAAATTATTTTTATTATTTTTAAAAATAAAATGACAATATGGATCTATATTGATCATATATATTTATAGTTTTTTTTATAACATATAATTTTTTTTATTATGTATGTAGCAAAGTGGAACATAGATATTTTTGTATTTACTGTTTAATTTTTAATTTTTCTTACTTTTTGATAGTTGTATTTGCTAATACCGCCCTGATAAAAACTATATACATGATAAAAAGTGTTTTAACCCAACCAAATAAAATTGTATTAAAATAGATATTTTTAGATGACAAAAAAAAACCATACTTTGCACATAATATAACGAAATCATTGAGCATATGATTTTTAAATATAATTAATTCATAATCCCACTAAAAAATAAGTGTTAAAATAAATTTTCAGAAAATGTAAAAAATAACTTATGCGCGGTATGCTGGCATTTTATATTTACAAGTTTATCCGGTTAAGCATTGTTTCGCTTTAAGTGCCGTTTTCTTTCCTTATTTTCTGGGCTTAAATTGCACCGAAATCCATCATCCCCAATTTTTGAAATTGTAGAAGCAATTCAAAATTCTTTAAATATGTCTATATTAAATGTCCAATACACAATTTTGCACATTGCTTCAAGTTGTTTCCAAAATAAATTGCACGAACAAACGTACATCTTAATTAATATTTTTAAACAAAAATAAGGAAACAAACAATATAAAATAAATGACACCTTAAAATTATTTTCATTTTCAATAACATTAAATGTCATACAATTTACATGTTTTCTTTCCGCACACACTTTTTCTCGAAACACACACTTTAATTGCTATCATTCGAATTTACCAACGCATTCATGAATTCACCCATGCATTCATGAATTCTTGGCTGTATCGCATGAATGAAGGTTGTAAAAAATATATTGGTTATCATCCCTCACTGCAGTCGTTGCTTGATGGCTTTGCATTTCTTGTTTTGTCTCGTAATTTGTTGTTGTATGGGTTGTTTTGTTGTATGGGAAGAACAAATGCAGTCTGTCAGAAGATGAGGCACAACTAAGCACAACATAACTTCAGTGGCTGTTCTCATCAACATTTATGCAAAAGCAATAGGATGCATGAATTATGAGAAATACCCATGAATGCGGTTGTGCATTCATTGAAGGAATGAATTTATGCAGATGTCTAGCGTAGAAATAGACAAGTCCTTACAAAATTATTTTTCTGAGTTTCAGAAGTCAGTACTGCCTTTTTCTCTTAATATACACAACCCTACATGATTTTCCAGAAAAAACATTTTAGAAGCACAAAAGCTTGTAACAACAAAAAGAACAAAATCCGATTTCAAAAATTATTTAGTAAGTACTAAAGTACTAAATTTAGTAAGTACTCCAACAAATTAAACCTTTTAATGGCTAGGCTGAATAATCACGGAAAAATTTTTTTGAGACAATATCCCAATCATTAAGTCCCTAAAAAAAAACTAGAAACTTACCTCTGAGTCTTACCTGCGCTACTTACCTTTTGCCAGTTTGCCCAAATATGTTTTAAAAACCGGCTTTATCTGAAAATCTATATATATAAAAATGAATGTATGTATGTGGGTATGTGGGTATGTGGGTATGTGGGTATGTGGATATGTGTGTATATCACGTATAGACTCCAAAACCACCGAACCAAACTCTATGAAATTTTGAGGGATACTGAAGAAACATTCGGGAAGTGTTCCTGTGAAGTTTGGTGTTGATTGGGCAAGGGGGCGTGGTACCTCCCATACAACCCAAATTGGCTCTATCGCCCACAAACCAAAAAAATTGCTATATATCAGACGGTTTTAATCATATAAAACTTAAATTTGGTTATTTTGTTCAGATGGTTACTTTCGGTGACTGTACAAGAAATGGGCGTGGTCACACTATATCTACGCCCACTTTTCAGCAATTATTTTAATTCCTAAAATGTTCAAGTTTTGATAGTGAATCTTGATATGCAGGTGCTATGCATACAAGTGGCAGTCACTATGTAAATATAAACATTGTCACGCCCACTTTTACCGCCCACAAATAAGTAAAAATGCTTTATATCAGACGGCTCTTGCCATAGAAGGCTAAGATTTGATAATTTAGTTTATATGATTACTATCCGCCAATATAAAAAAATGGGCGTGGCCGAACTATATCTACGCCCACTTTATCGTAATCATGCTTATTCTTGAGTTGTACACGTTTTGATAGTGAATCTTAGTATGCAAGTGCTATGGATCTAAGTGGCAGTCACTATGTAAATATAAACGTTGTCACGCCCACTTTTACCGCCCACAAATCAGTAAAAATGGCTTATATCAGACGGATTTTGCCGTAGAAGACTACGATTTGGTAATTTAGATCGTATGGTTACTGTCGGCCAATGTATAAAAAATGGGCATGGCCGCACTATATCTACGCCCACTTTAGCCTGCATAGCCAATCTTCGTATGCAGGTGCTAAGGGTGCAAGTGGCAGTCACTTTGTAAATATAAACGTTGTCACGCCTACTTTTACCGCCCACAAATCAGTAAAAATGCTTTATATCAGACGGCTTTTGCCGTAGAAGACTAAGATTTGGTAATTTAGTTCATATGGTCACTGTCGGCAACTGTTTAAAAATGGGCGTAGTCGCACCATATCTACGCCAACTTTTTCGAAATCATGCTTATTCCTGAGTTGCACACGTTTGATAGTAACAATTGATATGCAGGTGCTCTAAGTGGCAGTCAATATATATATATAAAATTTGCCACGCCCACTTGTACCACCCACAAAAAAAACAAAACGAAATGGCCAATTTCAGTCCTTGAAAGTACTTTGACCGAGCTTCTTATGATCAATTGTGTTGTGAGTGTTGTGGAATGTTTGAACACAATTGATCGAGAACTGGACCTACATGTTTTATGCCGACTCCGAACGGCTTACGTTCTCAAGAAGCTTTTCATGGCAGTTTTTATTCTCTGAGGTTTGCCATTGTCTGCAGAGAGATGACGGCCGAACAGAAAAATTAATTCAATCGAAAAACTTTCCGTGTCAGGTGGGATTCGGACCAGGGTTCCCTCGCGTATGGGCCACACACTCTACCCGCTACGCCACGGCCGCCACTTGGTTTCTTTTTACCCACAAATTAATAGAACTTCTATAAATCAGACGATTCTCATCGTTAAATACTAAAATATGGTTATTAATTTCATACGCTTACTCTCGACAGCTTTGCGAAAATTGTGCATGGTAGGACTATATCTGTGCCCACTTTTCAGAAATAATTTTATTTAATTTATTTATTTACTTATGTATTAATTTACTACAGTTCATTACAATTTAAAAATTATAACTAAGTTAGCTGCCTGGGCTATCGGTTAGAAATAATTTTAATTCCTGAGATGTGAACGTTTTGATAGACAAACTTGGTATGTAGGTGCTATGGGTCAAATTGGCGTTCACTTTATAAATAAATGTAGCCACGCCTACTTTCAATGCCCACAAATCCATAAAAAGGATATATATCAGACTTTTTTTACAGTAAAAGACTAAAACTTGGTAGATTAGTTCATATGGATACTGCCAGAACTCTTAAAAAATGGGCGTGTCACACTTTATTTAAGACGACTTTTCAAAAATCATTGTAATTTCTGAGCTGTACGCGTTTTGATAGTGGAACTTGGTATATAGGTGCAATGGGACCAAGTGGCGGTCACTTTATATATAAATGTTGCCATACATACTTTTTCTGCTCATCTATCTATCTGTAAAAAATGTATGTATGTATACTAAGGCTGCTCACAAAAAAAAGGTGTTCGGGTCGGTTCCTCAAAATAATGCTTTATGTTATGATGATTCCCCAAATATTTCGACTGTAGCGATAGTCATCCGTGAGCTGGAATGGTTTGAAATAAAAAAAAAAAAAAAAACAAAAAGGAACAAAATGGCCATTTCAGACTTTGACCGAGCTTCTTATGCGTGCGTGTTGTGAAATGTTTGAACACAAATGATCGAGAACTGGATCTACAAGGCTTATGCCGACTCCGAACGGCTTATGCTCTCAAGAAGCTTTTCATGACAGTTTTTACACTCTGAGGTTTGCCATTGTCTGCATAGAGATGGCGGCCGAACAGAAAAATTAATTCAATTGAAAAAACTTTCTGTGTCAGATAGAATTCGAACCTGGGTTCTATGGTATACAAGCCTCGCACGTCAACCAGTATGCCACGGAATGGTTTGAAATATTCTGTAAAAATCGAGTTTTGTATAAAAATATTTACTGGTGCGGTAGTTAAAAATAACAAACGGTCAGAAATAATAGTAATTAAAAAATTCTTCCAATCTGCACTAATAAATTTTAAATTTTTACTCTACTCTATAAATTTAAATTTTTTAACTTTTTTTTTTGTATTATTTTCACTAAAATGCAAATTAAATTTTTTTTTTGTTTTGCCATTTTACTTTTAGTCAAATAAATTATCTATGGATGATAAAATAAAGTGTAAAGTGAATTGCTAAATTGAATGAAATTACAAAAAAATGTACACATTTTTTACATTGTAAAATTTATTTGACTAAAATTAGTTTAGGAAAAGATTCGTTTGAATTTTAGTGAAAATAATATGAAAAAAGTTAAAACAATCCAAAAAATCCGCATTATCTTTGGTCCAACGGAAATATAAGATTTTTTGATGCAAAATTTTTTCCATTACTCTTATTTCTGACCGTTTGTTTTTTTCTAACTGCCATACCAGCCAATATTTTTAGTCGCAATATTTTGTGGATCATCAAAACATAAGCCATGGATTATTTTGAAGAACGAGACTGAACAAATTTTTTTCTAAAGAGCGTGAGGCGACTTAATGTATATACGTATGTGGGTATATGTGTATATCACGTAAAGGCTTCGAAACCGCTAAGCCAATTTTTATACCAAAGCGTTGAGAGGGTTCCTGTGAAGTCTGTTGCCGATCGTAAATACACCTAAAATTTTCGATTTCGAACAGTTTTGTAATTATAGGTCGCAAAGCCTCGGAATTCAGTATTCGACCTCAATTTACACATGCCGTTGCACAGGTAACATTTTATGGGTGTTGGACGAGGGGCGTGGTACTTTTTCCGCACCCAAAATTTTCGGTATAGCTTTCGAAATAAGTCACACATTAATAAAACTCGGTAAGAACTTACTATAAAAGCATGGCTTCACTAAAGCTACGCCCTCTTTTAGGGGATAAGCGCTGAGCGCAGCGAAGCGCGCCGGGTATAAGCTAGTTTGTGTATAAAGATGAAGTGTTATGAATTATAACGCCTTTTTTATTGCAAGTTTATTGTTCTTTTTATTATTGAGCAATTCCATATGAAAACGATCAAAATTGGCAAATTTTTGGACGACCCCTCTCCGATTTTAAAATAAATAGTCTCAATCGATTGCCCAGCAAAAAATAATGTACCTACATATTTCTTTGTTTTTTTTATAGTGACTGGTTTAGTGGTGGTGTACACCACTGTCATATGACAAAATTGAAGAATTCTTCATAAGGGACCTGATTGAAAGTTGTTTTAAAAAAAAACTACTAAAGCGATCGCAACGAGTGATAGCTCGTTGGAAAGGTATTGAATCAGGCTTTAATTGAAAAATAAAATTTTCCTAATTTTTCTCAGAAATTTACCTTTTTTCCCATGGGAAAATTAAATTTTCCCATGAAAATTAAATTTTCCGATTTTCCACAGAAGCTCCTAAATTTTCCGGCTAATTTTATTTTTTTTGGATTCCTCATAGTTTTTGCTTTAAGAATCAGCAATAAAAAAATGGGTCCCGACTCCTTGTTTGGACAGGAGAAGAGCATTTAAGAGACCACCTTGTTCTCATTGTTTTTATATTTTTTATAATTGAATTATTTTTAATTATTTAACATTATTTTATTTTATTATTAAAAATACATTTTAAAAATTATTTTACAGTTAAAAATACATTTATGAAGAAAAAATCTTTCTTATTTTGCTGCTTATACTTAATTACAATATTTATTAAAAATTTCAATTGTCTTGGCATCATTATAAAATTAAAGTAACTTTAAATTTAGCACGTCGGCAGACGAAGAGTACCGCTTTACATTAATTGACATATCAGAAATATTTGGTATGAAGCAATGAAACTTTTGCGTTCCAGTTATAGTTTTGACATTATTATATCTGTTTTGAATTCGTCGCTCCATGGCATCGTGTTCTTTTTGAGTGCATAAAACTGTGTTAATGGCAATTTCCTTGCTTTCCACGAAAATCCACGAAAACAAATGTTGTACATTTAAGATCTGGTCAGTATATGGCCTTTGCAAACTTGCCTTAGTCGCCATGCGTTTTAGGGTTCCCCCTAACGCATCGCATGGGCCCTTACCGTGGGACGTCGCAAAAAAGTGCCACTCGACCTTGCAGTTTTGTTCTTCTTCAATTATGCAAAGATTGTAAAAATTTTTTTTATTCTTGTACTGAGAAGCCGCGCCGTCTGAGAAAAACGTTACTTTGTCGATTGCACTCATAACCTTGCCTTTTTTCTCTTTCCTGTATTTTTCACTTCGCAACTTTCTTTTTCTAATAGGCGTTTCACCTAAAGTGGTAATAGCCTCATTCAAAGGACTCAAAGACATATTGACCATCGGAATGTCTGCCTCACTATCAGATGAAACATTTTGTTCAATTGTCATTACACTCTCGGATTGTGGTTGCATTTGTTTCAATGCATTTGCTTGTTGAGACAAATCGATTTTACACTTGGGGCAAATGAATTCTGCTTCTTCACCGTATTGTATATTTAATTCATTCATGTATCGCTTCGAAACACCAGTTAATTCTAATACTTTTATCTTTTTCGAACGATGTCCACTCTTGTTAAACGGATTGCAGCAAAATTTATTCATTTTACTTTAAATTGTCTTTACAGCTTCACTCTTTACTTTACAAAAAAAACACTTTAACACTTTCACGTTTAGTATTCAACTGAAATTTGACTTAGAGTGTGTGAAGTATTTATATTTATTTTTTGGTACTCTTTACTTTACTCTTTACTTTACAAAAAAGACACTTTAACACTTTCACGTTTAGTATTCAACTGAAATTTGACTCAGAGTGTGTGAAGTATTTATATTTATTTTTTGGTAAAAAATAGGTAAAAAAAATAAGCGATATTTGCTTTTCTCTAAAATGTTTTTTAAAGAGGGACTTAATTGGTTACTGCCAATAAGCCGACCACAGGTCATAAAATGTTTTGTAAATTTTTTAAATTACCAGGTAATAAATATTTCGCCATATTTATGGAAAATCCGTGTTTTATGACTTGTTCCTGCACGTGTCATTTTAGGCGAAATATTTATTACCTGGTAATTTAAAAAATTTACAAAACATTTTATGATCTGTAGCCTCAGTCGGGTTTGGTGTGCCATTACATGCCACTGCTGCTATTATCCATGGATTTATGGCCGATCTTGTGAAGGCAGGCAGCCCATATTCACTACACACTCAACTTGGGGCTCTTAAAAAAAATTTGATTTTTTCTTCATAAATGTATTTTTAACTGTAAAATAATTTTTAAAATGTATTTTTAATAATAAAATAAAATAATGTTAAATAATTAAAAATAATTCAATTATAAAAAATATAAAAACAATGAGAACAAGGTGGTCTCTTAAATGCTCTTCTCCTGTCCAAACAAGGAGTCGGGGCCCATTTTTTATTGCTGATTCTTAAAGCAAAAACTATGAGGAATCCAAAATAAATAAAATTAGCCGGAAAATTTAGGAGCTTCTGTGGAAAATCGGAAAATTTAATTTTCATGGGAAAATTTAATTTTCCCATGGGAAAAAAGGTAAATTTCTGAGAAAAATTAGAAAACTTTTATTTTTCCATTAAAGCCTGATTCAATACCTTTCCAACGAGCTATCACTCGTTGCGATCGCTTTAGTAGTTTTTTTTTAAAACAACTTTCAATGAGGTCCCTTATGAAGAATTCTTCAATTTTGTCACATGACAGTGGTGTACACCACCACTAAACCAGTCACTATAAAAAAAACAAAAAAATATGTAGATACATTATTTTTTGCTGGGCAATCGATTGAGACTATTTATTTTAAAATCGGAGAGGGGTCGTCCAAAAGGTGATCGCTTTCATATGGAATTGCTCATTTATTATTATTATTATTATTATTATTATTATTATTATTATTATTATTATTATTATTATTATTATTATTATTATTATTATTATTATTATTATTATTATTATTATTATTATTATTATTATTATTATTATTATTATTATTATTATTATTATTATTATAATTATTATTATTATTATTATTATTATTATTATTATTATTATTATTATTATTATTATTATTATTATTATTATTATTATTATTATTATTATTATTATTATTATTATTATTATTATTATTATTATTATTATTATTTTTATTATTATTATTATTATTATTATTATTATTATTATTATTATTATTATTATTATTATTATTATTATTATTATTATTATTATTATTATTATTATTATTATTATTATTATTATTATTATTATTATTATTATTATAATTATTATTATTATTATTATTATTATTATTATTATTATTATTATTATTATTATTATTATTATTATTATTATTATTATTATTATTAATATTATTATTATTATTATTATTATTATTATTATTATTATTATTATTATTATTATTATTATTATTATTATTATTATTAATATTATTATTATTATTATTATTTTTATTATTATTATTATTATTGTTATTATTATTATTATTATTATTATTATTATTATTATTATTATTATTATTATTATTATTATTATTATTATTATTATTATTATTATTATTTATTATTGGATTTGGGGTACAATAAGACTTAGTCTTTTATAGTACACAATGGGTATAACATCGGTTTAACAATTAAACTTAAAATTAAAATAGTTCTAATTCTGCAAGGTTACATTAACTTAAAACTACTGAATTTAGCAACAAGTAAGCTTAAAGTGCAAAATTGAAATGGCAAAAGGTTAAAATTATACGCTTATAGGGTAATATTTGCTTAAGACAATTTTTATTTTTTTTTTTATAGATGAATTATAATATAATAAAAAGTCGAATAAATAGAAGTAAAGAAGATAGAAAGATGAAGTAAAGAAAACAGAAACGTGAAGTAAAAATTTGGTAAGCCAAGGTATAAGAGCAGTTGTGAAAAGAAAGGAAGCATATATTTACAGATTTAAAGAATTGAAATATATAAAGATGGCATTTTTAAAGCTGGTTCGTGCAATTATTTGTTTAATAAAATAAGGTAATTCATTCCAAAGTCTGATGGGGCTGATTAAAAAGAACCTTCCACTGTTTAGATAGTTAATTCTAGGCACAACAAGGTTAGTTGACCTTTGCGACTGAAAAAATTGTAGTTTGACAAAAAGGTAATGAGGACTTTGTGTGTGCATAATCTTGTGTAGAAATAGAATGTTGCAGATGTTCAAATATTCAAACAAGCCACAGCCCAGAATACCCTTACTCCTTAACGAAATATGATCATAGCGACTGATCCCGTATACATATCTAGCCGCGCTATTGAATGCTACCAAAAGCTTATGCTGAGATTGGGAGTCCAGTTGACTATAAACAACATCAGAGAACGTAATGTGTGGCATAACTAATTGCATAACAAGCCTGCGCCGAGTTTCAGTTGGCAAAAAATCCGAAGAAGTACGTAGATAGCGTAACGTCCCGTATATTTTTCCTATCGTTTTGCTAATGTGGTCATTACAAGTCAGTTTTGAGTTCATTATAAATCCTAGATTTTTCGCTTTATATACTACTTCAAGTTTATCAGGCCCAAAGAAAAGAGGTGGAATATCTATAAAGCAGGAGTTACATCTCGCTATAGGCAGTACTTTAGTTTTTATAGGATTTATAAGGAGGGAGTTTGCAGCAGCCCAATTATTTAACGAAGTCAAGTCAGAGGTCAGTCTATAAGTCAAGTCCTCTAAGAGTCCAGTAAGTCGCGAGAGATAGAGTTGAATGTCGTCGGCATAGGCATGAACAGTAGCGTATTTACAAACAGAAAAGGCATCATTAATACACACAGAGAATAGGAGTGGACCCAGGATAGATCCTTGAGGAACTCCAGTTACAATTGCTTTTAGCGATGAATAATTATTACTAAAATTTACCCGTTGCATCCTACCCTCAAGGTAGTTGGATATCAAATTCACAGCACTAGAGCTAAATTTAAAAAAAGTTGTTTAGCTTGTAGCAGAGAAGGGTATGATTAACGGAATCAAATGCCTTCGAAAAGTCGACTAGGCAAAGTAACGTCAGAGAGTTCTGATCATAAGCAATTCTGATATCATCAAAAATTTTAACCGCAGCTGTAGCACAACTGTGCCCAGTTCTAAACCCAGACTGCAAAGGAGACAGTAACTTATTTATGTTTAGGTATTCGTACATTTGATTGGCCAAGATACGCTCAAAAACCTTACCCAATGCTGGCAATATACTTTCTTGCACTTTTTGTTGAAAACGAATAAGTATAAAGGAAAACATTAACAAAATTAAAAAAAAAAATCCTAAAAGAAAATTATATAAATAATAGAAAATTAAAATTAATGTGAAAATGCAACTTATTTCAATTCACTGAGCATGATATTTGAAGAAACAATTGTGATCTCGTTTTACACATAAAAATACTCCGCATTATGTGCATAGAATATCGATTTTAGCATTATATTTTTCGTAAGCGCGACTTTGTGCATATCTTAATCTCAAAATTTTGGAATATGAGCTTCTTGGTCGTGTCTAATATCTGCACTCTGACCTTAACGACATCTTTTATCTGCTGGTTTAGGCATGGAATATTTTGGTTCAAAAGTAGTTAAACGACCAATACGTTTTGATGCGTTATTCACATATAAAAGAGTGTTGAATAAATCAACTTTGAATGTTAGTAAATTCATTTGTTGTTTGATTTGGAATGTAATTTAGACTTCAATTTCACGATAATCATACCATGCACTTATTATAGCCAGGTCATAAAAGTGAAAAATTACGCGAAGTTCACTTTTGAGATCATATAAAAATTCTGTAGTATTTAATCCTCTGATCTAATAAATCTAAGCCACCCATACTTATCTACACTCTAAAAACGTATAAAAAGTTCAGTACAATAAAGTTTTTGAAAATTCCGGGCATTTATTGATGATTTTGAAAAATAACACGCTGTACAGGGGATATTTTCAATTCTTTTGTGGCGGAACCTTCAGTTCTGATCCGCTCCCGTATAGTGCTCCTCAAGCAGTTGGCGACACTTTGTTGCAACTTTAAACGGCATATTAATAAATGTAATGTAAACATCCACTCTTTGATTCTAGCAACTTAGTTTGTCACACGAGCGGCAAACTAAGCAAATTCCTTAAGTGATTAAACGATCACTTGAGACGTTTATTTGTGGCCACACATGTTGGCACGGTGACACACCGACGTTCCGTCCGTTTGACGCATACATGCTACTCGCGATCGTCACTCCGACTCTGCGCTATGCTATGACGAATAGTATAGCGTTGTCCAGGCTGTGTTTGTTGTACAACAACAAGCATTGGTTCTTATTTCTTTGCACTAGCTGCCTGTGTGTTGGCGTAGCTAACCAACACCCAGGTAACTGTACAAGCGATGTCGACTGGAGTTGGCGGCGTCAGCATTTTTTATAGCATAACGTCTCTCGCTTTGTCACTAGCGCTGGTGACGAAGCGAGAGATTATAAATGTAAGGCTTGGCCTGCCATTGGGCCAATACGAAATAATGAACAAAGCGTGGATTGTAGTTATTTCTATGTGGTGCGCTGCAGCGCTGTTTTTTCTGCTGCAGCACTTGTTTAACATACTGTGGTGGCATGGACTATGGTCCATGTTACCATAAAGTTCAGTTGGTGCCGCGATACCGAAACGCTCGGTAGTTTATTGTAAATAACTTGTAAAGATATGTTTTAAGAATAAATATTAGTTCCAAATAAATTATTATAAACGCTATACTTTGAAAACTTCAGCGTTTTTTTTTTAAATAGGTATATTTTCTCCATTTTTCAAGCTTTTTCAGCGTGTCGTCGCTCAGAGAGTACCAAAAACGCTCCAGCAGTGATATTTTACGCTATTGGAGTGGGTGTAATGCTCTTTCAGTGTTGGTATTAAGCGTAAGTCTTAACAGATCAGTTTGATGTGAGCAAGATATGAAATAGAAATAAATCGTGAAATTTTAATTATATAATTTACATAAAATAATTATATTAGAACAAAAGATAAATAAAAATAGATATTGTTAAGAACAAAATATTTAAATATAAAATTATCATGTTTAAATGTTGTTTGCTTAATGTTTAATTTGTTTGTGTTGTTGTTTTAACACTCTACAAGACGCTCGTTCTACCTGTGCTTCTTTATGGCGCTGAGGCATGGGTTGTTTCGCAAACTGACGCAGCCGCTCTGGGGGTGTTCAAGAGAAAAGTTCTTCGCAAAATCTTCGGTCCTGTTCGAGTTGGCGATGACTATCGCATCCGAATGAACCACGAGCTGTATGAGCTCTACGATGACATTGACGTAGTTCGGCGTATAAATGTGCATCGACTACGCTGGCTGGGTCATGTCCATCATATGGACGACGAAGCTCCAGCGAAAAGGTACTCGAAGCGAGGGTCGCTGGTCAACGACAACGAGGGAGACCATGCCACCGATGGATGGACCATGCTGAGCAAGCCCTAACCGAACTTGGTGTATCCGAATGGAGAAGGCACTCGCAAAGCAGAGGCGCCTTGCGAGAGTTGATGATGTCGGCCGAAACCCGGACACGGGTTGTTACGGCCACCTAAGGAAGTAAGTAAGACAAGAGAAAAAGAGACACTTTTAGGAGAGAGTTTTTTATCGAGAGTGCGAGAGCAATAATTGTAGGAGAAAGTATTTACGCATTTCTAGCGTGAAAAGTTTGAATTTTGCTCTCTGAAATAAAACTACATTAAATGAAGGAAATCTGTTGCCAGCAATAATTGCTGTAAATTCCCTTGGATTTTTGTATTTATCTACTGTATAGGTTTTTGTTATGCCATTGCTCATAATTTTTTTTTAATAAGTATAATTTTCTTAGTACAGCCAACTTTTTATTTTTAGAAATTTGTTCATGTTTTGGTATAATGAGAAGCGAAATTCTGAGAAATTTGCACTCAAAGCTTAAATTTTGTAGTTTCAACCGATTGATTTAATCTTCGCACAAGCACAGTTCGTTATCGTAATAATGTTTTTATATAACGACCTTTTCGAAAAAAATTAAAAATTGTTGAGGAGGGCTTTTAAAAGCAAGGTTAAATAATAATATCTAATTTTTATGCTCTTGCCCCCCTTTTACAATTTTTTTCATAATTTTATTGAAAAGCTGAAAAAATTTTATATAGATTGCGTACATTTTCATAAATAAAACACAACAAATGTTGCGATGTTTCTTGTTTGAAGCGGCAATAAAGCAAGCGATAGAAATGACAACAACCAAAGCATAGCACAAGACAAAAACAAGCGTGTTTTATTTATTTTATTTGTTGTGGCAGTGTTTACAGAGAACGAACTCGAAAATTTACGCAATCTATAAAGACGGAAACATACGTTTTTTTCTAGGTATATTCTAACTATATAAGTTTTTTCTGGGAATAAATTTAATAAAAATTCGTTTTTTTTTAAATAACTATTAAACTATCAAAGGCGTAGTAAAGTAAACTCTTACTAAATTCCAGAGATTGTGCATCCAAAAAATGTTTTTTTATCTACATGGAAATACAGAAATGTTCCATGGCTACAAATATGCATATAATGCAAAATTTTTAAATATTTTGAACTTAGACCAATATTTTGAGAACTACAAATAATAATGAACTGAAATAAACAGAAATTTTTAGCCGTAATATTACTTATTCAAATTACTTAAGCAATTTAAATCGGCTGATGCGTTAAAAAGATATGGTCCAATTAACAGGAAAAGAACAGCTTTTTACAATTTAGCCTATATCTCCAAAACTTGACCTGATAGAAAAAACGGACTACGGATTTGAATTAACGAGTTTTCTCCGTTCCAAAAGTTGACCCTTATTTGTAAACTTGTGTAATTGGTGCAATCTCTCATATACTCTTTTTTTCTTTGTCGTAACGTTTAACTGTATCTGTATTTCCAACACCTATAAAGTTAGAAGCTATATGAATAGGTTTGGTTTCTTCAGCAAATGTTCCTCTTCCACTTTTTTTCATTACATTATCTGCTGGCAGAGGTGAATTTGAAAAACGATTAATTCGAATTGTTCCTGCTGCAAAAATATTACGTTGAAGTATCTGTAGAAGTATGAAAAAATAACGAAACATAAAAGTTGACCAATAGAATCAATTGGAATTCTTTTTGCTAATTTCATAACTGTATCTGTACTATGTTTTGCAAGCAAATCTTGATCTAATTCAGTTGTTGGTGCTTGATACACGACGAAATTGTAAGGTCTGCCACTTTTACCACACAATACGAAGTTTTTCAAACCCCAAGGACTAGATTTATATCTTATATATTGGTTACTTGATAATTGGCCTTTGAAAGGGATCATTTGTTCATCAATACAAAGATCTGGTTTTAATAAATGTTTTAACAAACCTTCTCGAACTGCATCTAGCATAGATATTTGTCCCTATTATGATTTACAACCAAACTAAGTTAAGTTGACTACAACACAACTCAATTTGAACACCACTGTATTTTTTGTACTATTATGGCTTAAAACTATTTTAACCATTTTAAGTTGAGTTGTAAGGAATGCTTACAAACTGTTAATGGACATTTATTGGAAAATTTGACAGCTGAATGTAGGCAAACACAGCTGTTTCGCATTTGTATAACTTTTATTTATTGCAAATTGTGAAGAAAATAAGAAAATAAATAAAGAGTTAATAATAAAAGAAGTGGGATTTCAAATGGAAAGCAGTTTTGATTTATTTTTTGGGAACGGAGAGGAAAGCGATGGAGAGGAAAGCTGCGTTAATGTTGTACGATTCCGGAATTCACTGCGCGATCATTCAAATCGTTTTGAACTGCCGCACATCAAGTAAAGAGATGAGATTAGATATTTTTCTATTGATTAATGAAATGCATTTTCACAGATTTCTGAGTTATTTCAGAAAAAAGGAGTCCTTTAAGCATCACCACCTAAAACTCCCTTCCATACTACCCATTTTAAAGTTGTGCACTGCACTCAGATTCTTCGCTGAAGGGAGCTACCAGAAGTGCACTGGAAATGACTTTAATGTAGGACTGGCGCAACTAACTGTGTCCGTGACTCTAAGCAAAGTTCTCAATGCTATGAAGCAGGATTGTCGTTAAGCTCACAGAAGAAGAACAAGAAGCTTCAAAAATGTCATTTTATTCGCGGACAGGCTTTCCTGGGGTTATCGGATGCATAGACGGCACCCATGTCAGCATAATTGTGCCTAAAAAAGATATTCAGCACCTTTACCTCAATAGGAAAAATTATAACAGTTTGAACGTAATGATTGTGAGTACAATTACTCGTTAATATATTTCATCTTAAATTAAAGCACACATTATCTAGGTATGCGATCATGAAATGAACATACGCAGCTTAGATGCTCGTTATCCTGGATGTAACCATGATTCCCTTATTTGGAATTTAAGTAACTACCAGCAGATTCTTCACAGTAATATCCAAGAAAACTCATGGATCTTAGGTAAGATTGGTTTTTCAATCAAGTTTTTTAATTTAGCATTATTTTTATTTTTTTTGTTAGGCGATGCTGGATACCCCTTGGATCCGACCGGCAACGATCCGGCAACGACCACTGATTCCCCAGAGTCTCGCTACAATTATATTCATGCAAAAGCAAGGAATATAGTTGAAAGAACCATCGGTGTCCTTAAAAGCGGGCTTAGATGTCTTCCTTCCAAACGAGGATTGCACTATAAACCGGAAAAACCTATACAATTTATAAATGCTTGCTCTGCTTTGCACAATATTTGCAAACATTTTAATGTTGAGCTCTTAGAAGAACTGCAGTTTCCTAATGAAGAGAACTCTCAAAATAACGTTCCAGCTGCACATAACATTGAATTTGGCCAGAGATATAAGAAATAGAATTATGCAATCTTTTTAATGCATAAGATTTCAAATAATAATAATATAAATAAAATAAACACATATGTATGTTAAAAAATATATAAAAGCTTTTTTTTATTAAAAATAGTATTAAAAATATATCACTGTGCCTTAATCACATGTGCCTTAAACTATGTTATGTCATGTGATGTCATGTGCCTTAGGGTGCCTATAAGTGTAACAACTAAAAAAACGCAGCTAGTTTCACAAATTTTTTTTAGAAACAAGGAGTTATTTTTTTCAAATTTATACAGCGTATTTTACATAAAAAGTACTTTATAAAAATGATTTTTTTTGTTTTTGAAAATAGTTTTCAGGCTTTAATATAGAGGGTGCTGAAAATTAGATTAAAAAAATACATCCAAAACGGTTCGATGGATATCGCCTTTCCCATGTATCTGAAACAAAAAAAATCAAATGTCATTTTAAAGTACAGACCACCAATTTGGCATCACCCCTACGCATGACCCCCGGAGGTTATTTTAAAAATTATGGCGAAAGTTAAAGAAAAAAATTAAAAAGAGGTATACTTTCGCGCGTTTTTTTGTCAATAAAAAAAATAGTAGGTACTTAAATTGTGGGAGGATGCCTAATGGTCAAAATTACAAACAAAATGCAAGAAGATTCATTGAAATTATACCAATAGATTTCGAGTTATCTATCGAACCGTTTTTAAAAAAACTAGTGTCGCGGAAATCGCGTTTAAAGCTTTTTTTTTTGTAGATAAAACAGTGTTTCCTAAAAAATTTTGGTAGATTCTGAGCTACCTAAATGCTTCCTAAAATAATGATATTTTCTAAAAGAAAATAATATTTAATAACAATTCTTAACCTGAAAATTAAAATTTATTTGATTTCATTACATGGATTACGAAAATTTAGGAAGCACTGTTTTATCGACATAACTCTATATTTAGATCAACTCGCAACAGAGAGATCAACAGAGCCTAAGTTTATAAATTATGAAACGAGTGAAACGTTTTTGAATTTTCTCAGAGCGCAAAGAATCAATCTCATATGGATCCCAGGGCGCACATCAATATTTTAAGATGGATCTTACTAACTGTTTAGGACGCACCCTAAAGGAGAATAATGTACAAGATTAATTAATAATGTAACACTGTTTATGCAAACTTACTTATCGACCCGTTCGAGTATCGATATTCCAGTACCGATCCTCTTACGACCCGCTCGTTCGGCTTATCCGATGACCCTTGCCTCCTTCTTGTTTAATCACTTATTGATGGCGAAGTGTAAAACTCGTTGTATTAAGCGTTGCTTAAAAATTTTCATCTTTTAATCTCCATTTTTAATTTCCTTTCATCACCTGTTAGAGATCTGGATTTAATGTAAGATACTAATAAATGCATTTATATTGTATTTGTTATTTGTTTATTTGTATTTTCATCAATGGAATTTTATCCTTGCTAATTACGGTTAATATAACTTAATAACCTTAAACTACCCTAAGATAAAGATAGCATTAATAACATTATAAAAAAATATTTAAAATGACTTAGCGATAGAAACTATTTAACTGGTTTTTTAAAACTATTTTTGAGCAAGAAAAAATCAATTTCAATATCTATAGATAATTTATTTAATTTATTTATTGATTTATTGAGGCATTAAATGCATAATTTGTTCTTAGCATGCCAATAAAAAATATATTACAAGAACGAAGGCTTCTAGTAGGTATATTGAAGTTTATCAACTCTAAAAGGCGAGGAAAATCGATTACTCCACTTACACCGAGAAAAAAAAAGCAATTGGTAAATCACCTAAGTCGGCTTGGATAAAGAGAATTGTATGGGAATTATACACTTATACTTATTCACCTAAGCGATTTATTGTTTAATGCATTGCTTTGAAAGTACATACTTCGATACCTTGCAAAAAAAAAAAAATATTTGAGTCATCTAAGCCCAAAATCCAAAACTACAAAAAATTAAAAAACAACTGGCATGGATGGATTAAGCATAGCTTTGAGCTATTTTCTGATACGAGAGAAGGGTAGATTTGATAATTTAATGGTGTTTTTTGTAATAAAACTACTTTTAAATTCAAAAATAACATAAAGTAAATTAAAAAACACATGTTAAAATTCACACTAGTAAATTTTATTACATTTCATCAACAAAAAGAAAAAAAAAATTTTTATTGCCCGCCGTGCGGAATCGAACCTGGAACTTTTGGTGCCAGTCTATCGCGCTATCCACTGATCCAAGCAGCCTTGCTACAACTTACTGATATAACTGCAGCTATTTTAACAGATGCTGTATTAACAGATGCAGTATTCTGTTCATAGCCATACAACAAAAATAGATTATTGTGTTATGCAGTAGCATAGCTTCAGTTGTAAATAATATTGAATAAATCACTCCGCGTAACCAAGGCGTTTGGCTCAATGCTCAATGCTTAGACTACATATACAGTGGTATCGGTTGGTTGTGGGTTCGAATCTCAACGGCATGCGAAGGTAATATTTTTGTATTTGATATTTAATTTAATGTTCTTGTTATAATAGACGTCAAGCAGCAAGAAAAGCCGAGAAGTCATTTATTTCTAAGAAAAAAACTGTGTTGATAAAAGAAAAATGTGTGTTGTTGCCGATTTCAGTCCAGCAAATCACAGAACGAGAGGCGGCAGCTTCAAAAAAAAAGGAAAATAAATAAAAATCAAAACCCGAAAAAAGTTTTGTTTTTTGAAATTCAATTTTTTTTAAAAAGTAGTGTATAAAAAATTACCAAATACTTGGTTAATTTATCATCCAAATTAAAATTGGAAAGTCAACATGTAAGACTTAGGCGTTTTGATGAAGTACTTTGGAGGCTGAAAACTGCCAAAGCCATCTTATAAATTATATCACGGTGTATCACATCATATATAAACAAAAGTGAAAGGATTGTTCTCCTACTTTATGAGCATTATATGGGGGCATGGGTTCATGGGTTTAATGGATGTACAGCATAGCGGATGAAGGATTTTTGTATACGTTCGAGACGATTAATATGCAAAGCATAATATGGATTCCATATGAGTTACGCATTTTCTAATTTAGATCTGACAAAAGATGTACAAAGTATTTTGTGTCTGTTTGGGTCAGAAAAGGCTGATCTATTTCTGCGAACAAAAGCCAACATGGCATAAGCTTTAGCTATAATAAAGTCAAAATACTTAAAAAAGTAAATTTGGAGATAAATATTTCTCCCAAGGCAGACGTCTTATCAACTGTTTTTAAGGCACACGTATCTATAGAAAATGAAGAATTGAAGTTATTTTCAGATTTGGAAAAGGTAATATGATAACACTTTTTCACGTTTAATGAAAGACGGTTTTTGCAGCGCCAAGCATAAACTTTCGACAATTCTTCAGAATCACAAAAAAATCAGAATCTGAACTATTTCTGATTGCGTTATATATTTTCAAATCATCTGCATATAAGAGATAATTGTCTTTTGAAAAACAGGAACAAATATCATTTATAAACAAGATAAAAAGTAAAGGTCCCAGAATGCTACCTTGTGGGGCCCCAGAAGAACCTAAGAATGGGGCAAATTTCACATTGTCGATTAAAACTAGGGATGCCAATTTTCGGGGGTTTTTCGATCCCGGGATTTTCGGGATTTGAAAATACAATCCCGAGATCGTCCCGAAATTCAGGCATTTTCGATTTTGTAATTTTTTTTTTTGCCAAAAATTGCCCCTTATGTTATAATCCTATTATGGTTTTCTTTATGAAATTGATAAAATAAAAAAGTAGCATAAAAAAACATAAAACTTGACACATAATATATATAAAGGTCCTTTGCAAAAAAGTTCCATTCGTACCCATCTAAGAATGAACCTTGATGTGTTTTATGATGATTCACAAAATATTTTGGCAATAACGAAAGTCTCTAGTGAACTAAATCATTTTGCAAAAACCTCCAAAAATCATGTTTTTTGTAAATATTGTGGATTGTGTAATAATTGTAAAAAAAATGTAACATATTATTGGCCTGAAAAAGTTCTTCCAATCTGCATAAAAAATTTTTAAAAATTTGCAATCGGATTAGAGATAATATTGTTTTTCATGCATTTTTCACCTTCATGTTCGTTCGAGACATGCTAAGCAATCTTTGAAAAAGAGTTAATTTTTTAGACAAGGGATAATACTTTAAAGATTTTTTTATTCTAGTGATCTTAAAAATTGAATGCAAAATGATGAATGCAAATATTTGTGTTAAAAATTTTCAAAAATTCCATGAACATTGGTAAAAAAAGAGAAAATTCCCTTTTCAGCTGCAGGCGAAATTTTATTCACAATAAGGCTGAATGAATTTCTTGCATAATTTAAAAAAGTCAATACACAAATTTATTACTTCTATTGGCAAAAATGCGATCCAAAAGAAATTAAAGCTTTAAGGGTATTATCCTCTAACCTGGACCTAAATTTATTGCATATAAAACCTGCAGTAGATAAGCAACACTCCTTATTGGCAATACTCCTCAACATTTGTTGGTTAAATTTTTGATAAAAAGTCAAATGCTTTCTGTAGGCTATGGCCTTTATCACATCCATTAGAAAAATATCAATTCCTTTTACCAAAACTACTGATAAATTGTATGCTTTTCTAAAAAAATGCTGCAAATAAAAAAGAAACATTAAAAAAAGCCATTCCATCAAATATACTTCTAATTTACCTGAACTGCTGTGTGAATTAGTCATTTTGGCTTTAATTTTTCAATTTGATTGCATTCACATACAATTTTGCGAAAATTTGTTGAAAAAAAAAAACAGTCAGCTGTTTTATCACAAAGGTGTCGCAAATACGTAAAATGCAGGCAATGTTACAAATAATGCTTGCTCTGCCCTTAAAAGGGGGACATTTGTGATAAAAGTTCGAAAAATTTTATTAGTTATTGAAAATATTTTCAGCAATCCCGGGGCTTGAAACGAATAATCCCGGGATATAAGGTATGTAAAAAAGTCCGGGACCCCGAGATTGACATTCCTAATTAAAACAAAACAAGTTCTATGCATTAAATGGAGCGTAACTACTGTAAAAGCACTGAGTGAAAGACCAATTTATATAGTTTGACTACCAAGATATTGTGTGATACTTTGTCGAAAGCCTTCGAAAAAACAGTATATATAGTATCGACTTGATAGCCACAATGAAAAGAAGAAAGAACCTTCAGAGAAGACCGCGAGATAAGATATAGGTGAACGTCCTTTAAAAAATCCATGTTGATTGGGACAAATTAAACGTTTAACACGAAGGTGCAGTTTATCTTTTATGATGCTCTCAAAGAGTTTTGAAATGGTGGACAGTTTAGAGATTGGCCTATAATTAGAAATATCGTTTTTGTTACCACTTTTAAAAATAGGGGTTATTAAAGCAGTTTTCCAATCGTCAATGAATACACCAGAAACTAGGGATTTATTGAACATAATCTTAATGGGTTTTACTAATGCTAAACAATTTTTTAAAATGAATGCGGATATACCATCAATATCTGTCATAATTGACGGGTTTAAAATGTCGATACCTTTAATAATATCTTCAGAAGATAATATTAGGAATCTTGAGTCAAGGGACGATTGAATATTATTGAAGAAACAATCATCAGAAATAAAATTGTGGCTATCATGCTCAAAATTTTACTGAAAATTAAGCATATTTAACTTTTTTATCATTTTTAAAAACCGCTGACGGAATATTAGTTGACCTTTTTTTCGATTTAACATACCGCCAGAAAGCTTAAGAGTTAGATTTTATATTAGTTTCAAAACCCAAAATGTAATTATTATAAAGATATTTGTTGAGAAAATTAAATTCCCTCAAATAATGCTTATATTTTTCAAAAAATATTAAATTATTGCTGACTTTGAATTTCTTGAAAAACTTGTTTCTTAAATTTTTAAGCTTTTTATGGCCCTTAGTAAGCCAAGGAAGCCTGTGAGGATTAGAATAAATCCGAGGAATGTTTATGTTGTATATTGACTGGTCTCTGACTTAACCTCGTAAATCAAAAAATTTAGGTTTTCAGGAAAAGCAAAAAACTTATTTTTTCCTTAGGGGGAGATAAAAATTGCAGGAGGGCAGGAGGCGCGGAGGTGCAAGCTGATGACGTCATTTAGGCCCCAACGCCATCTTGTGGGGGGTTTTTGCTAAAAATCGGCAAGTTTGGGGTATGTCTTTGCTAAAAGCTATTAAAATCGGCCAATTTTGGGGTATGTCTTTGCTTTAAGCTATTAAAATCGGCAAGTTTGGTGTATGTCTTTGCTTTAAGCTTTTAAAAATCAACATTTTTGGGGTATGTCTTTGTTTAAAGCTTTTTAAAATCGGCAAGTTTTGGGGAATGTCTTTGCTTTAAGCTTTGATCATAATTTTATTTACTTCATTATCGGTAGTGGTAGTCAAGCGAGTTCTTATCAGCGTTTGCATGTTTTGTTTTTTCTTAACCCTCGGGATCGCAATGACTCAAATTCTGCTTGTCGACTTTAGCTGAAATAATATGACTTGCTTTATGAAAATATATACATTTATTTGGGTTAAGACAATTTAGGTACGGCGAAGGCTGAAGGGGTTAAAGAAATGTTTATAAATTTATCATAATGGTGCTAAGTGCTATTATTCGTTCAAAGTTGGAATATGGTTCTTTTATATGGAGCCCTTTTTATGATGTCCATATCTTACGACTGGAACGTGTCCAAAAATCTTTCGTTCGATTTGCATTAAGAACTTTAAATTTCGAAGAGCCTATTCCCTCTTATAATGCCCGGTGTCTACTTATTCATCTTCAATCTCTGCAATCTCGACGAACTATTTCATCACTTTTGTTCATTTTTGATCTAGTATCGGATAATATTGACTGTCCTGAGTTATTAGAATTAATTGATTTCAATGTTCCATCAAGAATGCTCAGAAGATCGGATATATTTTACCTTGAGACGTTTAGAACAAACTATGCTGTTAATTCTCCATTATATAGGGCGTTATGGAATTTTAATGTTTTAGCAGCTAAGTGTAATGTTGATTTCTCTATGTCTAAATTGTCAATGAAGCATTTATTAAATAGTCATTTTTAGTTATGGTCCTATATAATTTGAATTATGGATTTATTTATATATATTTTGTTATTAAAATTTTTTTTTTACTACTTGCGTAGTCTGTAAGAACCTAGTTCATAGACTGAAATAAATAAATAAATAAATAAGTATTAGGTGCGTGTATTAGATTTGTATAAGCAGTTTGTGTATTAGATGACAACCATTTAAAACATAGGCGTATTTACATATATATTCGTCAGTTGGGGACATCGCGGTTACAAGCCTCCGTTTAATAACCACCGGCCAAGTCACTTACACCCAGCAACTTCTCAGCCGCTGTATTTTATTTTATGTAAAGGAAATACACTGCAACCAAGAAGAGTCAAGAAGTTTCTAGATACAGAAACTTCGAGAACATTTTAGAAGCCGACTTATGTCACTGTATGCCGATGACGTCACCCATCCCCACCCCGATACGGATTTTAATTTTATTTTAAATTAATATTATGTCTCTATAAAAAAGAATTCAAGGTTAAAGTGATAAGACCCAAGCTTCATAATAAGCATAGTAAGCGCACTCAAAAAAAAAAACCGCAAGTTCAAGATAAGGGAGCAGTGTAGAAGTATAACGCTAAAAGAAACGAATGTTTGTGGTAAAATTCTGACAAAAATTAATTAAAATTTTTCGTTGTTTTATTATTATTATCATTATTTTATTATATATATATATATATATATATATAAAGAAAATAAAGAAAAGAAATATTAAAATAAGTTATTGTTGTCAGCGCAAATATGTTTTAGTTTCTAGTAATGTTAAGCTTAATAAGTTGTTGTTGGTGTTATTCTGCATCAGCGCAAATATGTTTCAGTTGCTGACCCAATAACAATCAATACCAACAAATGCAAATGCAGCAGAACTGAGAAACAAAAGCAAAAGTGTGTCATCGCGACCTTTGTCTACACCAGGAAGCAGATTTTGCAGCTTTCTCTACAGCTCACGTTGTAGCTGCAGAGGTGAGATGAGCTCTGGGCTTAGCTTTCCATGGTGTGTATCTAACAATATATCTAGAAGTGAGTCTTGAATGCATTGAAAATATAGTATCTCCACTGTGGTTTGAGCAATACTTTGGTTGTCTAGTTCTTGTTGCACGTTACCAAAACGATGATTTAAGTTGGTCAATAATTTTTCAACCTTAAGAAATTCTCCATCGATATCTTGTTGGTTATTTTTCATTATATTCATCGTGCTGTCCAAAAACGAGGTCTGATTGAGGAATTGACCTTCAAGATGATCTTCATTTTGACGAATTTTTTCTATCGTGTTGGTGGCTTCTTCTGCGTACTGTAAATCAAGAAATCCGAATAGGGAATGGGCCACATTGCCGATGATGTTGAACGCACCTCTTCTAGATTGGGATGTATCGTGTATTTTGAGGAGCTGATTTTCTGAATGATTTCATCCATTAAGCGTTTAAGTAACATTGCTATTGTAGGGCAATGTTTCGATGTTTCTATAGCCGCATAATATTTTTGCAAGATGTTTGGGTAGTTTTTCATTATGTCACCAGGTTCAATTCGCTGGTGATGATTCCAGCAGAGCCGAGTTTTTCGCAGTAAATGCCAGAATCGGATGCAAATAGCTGAACCTTTATTGGGGATGGCAAGGCAGACGGCAAAAATAAGCAAGTCAATAAGACAGTCATGAGTGCTGAACTTGTGCTGACTCGTGTTCGTTTTGGCTGTTGGGGACCGTCGTTTGGATTTGAGTGATTGTTCTTCTTTTGCGTGTTTGTTATTACAGTATGCCTGGTCTCAGAGTCAATTTGTTGAGACTCACTAGGATGTTCTTCTTGTTCAGGTGTTTGTACTGGCAAAGGTGCAAGCTGATTGTTTCTTCCATTTGTTCCCGTGTTGTAGTTCGTGCAGGTACTCTCGTGACCACCGCCTCCAGAATTCGTGTTTTAGGTGAGACACTTACTTCCACCTTGTTAGTAGTAATACGTTGTCTTGTGTGGCATATGGATCGACTGTTGATGTTAGTGGTTCACCAATCAGATGGTTAGTGGACATTGGCGTTAATGGTCTAGAATTAAGTATTGCTTCTATTTCAACCATTACTGTTTCCAGTTCCTTGTATGTTAACAAAGCGTTGCCACGCCCTTGACGAGCAGATTTGACTGCTGCTTCCTATAGTCCGCCGAAATGAGGAGCTCTTGGTGGTATGAAATTAAATTTGATTCCCATATTGCTACAGTTTCTTGTTATGGCTTCTTGTGCTTGTTGTGTATGAATCACTTCTTTTAAAGCTGATTGTTGGTTATTGGCACCTACAAAATTTGTAGCATTGTCACAGAAAATATTCTGGCAGCGTCCTCGTTGGCCAATAAATCTTTTTAAGCCGAAATTTGATTCCCTTCTTGCTGCTTCTTGTGCTTGTTGTGTATGAATCACTTCTTTTAACGCTGATAGTTGGTTATTAGCACCTACAAAATTTGTAGCGTTGTCACAGTAAATATTCTGGCAGCGTCCTCGTCAGCCGATAAAACTTTTTGAGCATCCGATAAAGGCATCTGTGCTGAGGTCGCTGACAATCTCTAAGTGTATCGCCTTTGTTGCAAAGCAACAAAATACTGCCACGTAGGCCTTTTTAGTCCTTTTCCCTCGGATTTTGAAATGAGTCCAGAAAGAACCACAGAAGTCTACTCCTGAGTTCATAAAAGGTCGAGCAGGCTGGTCTCTTGCCGCAGACTCATCTCCCATGATCTGTCGGAATAACTTGGGCCTTGTCTTCATGCAGCGAATGCAATTGTGCACAATCCTCCGGGCCATAGATTTTGCCTTGATGATCCAGAAATGTTGGTGAAGTTGTTCCACTAGTTGTGGTTCCACAGTGAAAATGTCTTCGTGAAACCATTTTATGAGCAATTTGGATAATTGATTTTTGTATAGAATGATCATTGGATGTTTAGCATCGTAAGAAACGTTGAATGCTTCAAGACGTTCTCTTGCTCGAAGCACTCCTTCGTCGTCGAAGAATGGATGGAGACTGCTAAGCTGACCTTTTTTGTTGAACTGGCAATTCTTCTTTATAAGTGTGACTTCCTCCTTGAAATCTGACCACTGCATGGCACGAACTATCACTGAAAGCGCCCTTTTGAGTTCGAGGGGTGTGAGAAAAAAAATGTCGGTTCCGCGTTCTTGAACATTCTGTTTGGCATGTCGTGTGAACCTTATCATGTAAGCTACGATTCTTGTTAGCACTTTGAATGAATCTTTGTTATTGATATTGTGTATGATATCATCTGGCTTGTTATCGACTGTGGCAGCTGCGGATACTGCCACCTGTCTTCTTTCTAAGTTGTTATCTGACTCTGGTTTTTTTGAATATTCCTTGGGTCATCCTTCTTTCTTTCCATGCAAAAAGTTGGGTCCGTATAACCATTGGTTGCAACTGGGTAATTCAGACGGTAGTAGGCCTCTCGATAGAACGTCAGCTGGATTTTGCTTGGAAGTAACGTGCCACCATTGTGCTGCTGAGGAAAGCTCTTGAATCCTTGCGGTTCTGATGGTGACAATTGTTTTAAGGATTGATGGGCTAGAGTTTATCCATGAAAGAACAATTTCTGAATCAGTCCAGAAATAAACTGGAGCATCTGCCCACTCCAAGGCATTCTTTACCCTTGTCACTAGCTGTGCACTGAGAAGTGCTGCGCAGAGTTCTAATCTCAGTATGGTTTGTGTTTTTAGAGGGGCCACACCAGATTTTACGCATAATAATCGTACAATGATTGTTCCGTTATTGTCAATGGATCTGCCATAAACGGCGGAGCCGTTTCTCTGTTCTGAGGCATCAGCAAAAGAATATATCTGCAGAGAAGTTCTTGTTCCTTGTTGGAAGATGTGCCTGGGAGATGCGTGTTGGTTACTTGCCATAACTCTTCGCAAAATCTTGTTCATTTAAGGCGAAACTCTAGGGTTAACTCGTAATCCCATTTTAATTTTGTTTGCCAAAGTTGCTGAATAAGGATTTTGGCGGTGACAACTACTGGGAAAGCATTCCTAATGGGTCAAAAATTTTTGCAACATGTGATGTGACTGTTCGCTTCGTAATTCTAGTGGCCGGTACGATGTTGACTTTTGCGCAAAATTTGTCGGTTTTTGGTAACCAAGTCAATCCCAGTGTTTTAACTGCGCTGTTGATGTCATCGTCAAAATCAAGATTGGCTTCTTTGTCTTCGGCTGGAATTGACTGCAGCAGTTTTGGATGATTAGCGAACCATTTGCGCAACCGGTATCCACCTTGTTGTAATATTTTTGTAAGTTCTTGTTGTGTTTCCAATACTGTGACTAAACTGTCGGAACCTGTGAAACAGTCATCAACATAGAAATTATTTAATAGCGGGTCAGATCCGAGTGGATATTGAGAACTGTATTCCTTGCCTAGCTGCTGGAGACATTTTGTGCAATAAGGTGCTGACCGAGTGCCGTATTTTACCGTGTTAAGCTGGTAGTATTGTAGCTCTTGTGTCGGTCCTTTCTTCAAACTATGAGTTGATATTTCTGGTCTTCACGACGTATCAGAATTTGTCTATACATCTTTTGTATGTCTGACGTGAAGACGAATCGTGGACATAGGAACCGTAGTAGCAACGTAAAGAGTTCACTTTGGATAGTTGGTCCATTATACATCAAGTCATTAACAGCTAGCCCTTTAGATGTTTTTGATCAGGCATCGACCACTACTCTTAATTTTGTGGTAGAGCTCTCTGGTCTTGTCACGCAATGATGCGGGATAAAATAACATGATTATAATGTGCTTGACTTGTCGATCCTTGTCATATGACCCAATGATTCGTATTCATCCATAAATTCAGTATATTGTAGTTTTATGTTGGGGTCCTTTGCAAGGCGTCGTTCTAGTGAGTAAAACCGATTGATTGCAATGTGCTTTGATTCCCATAACAAAGATGGGTTATCTGCAAAGGGAAGTCTTACTTCGAATCTTCCTTGGCTGTTTCGCATTGTGTTTAGCGCAAAATGTGATTCACAGTGCTTTTCAGCTGTTGTAAGCACCTTGTGCTCCTTAGGAGTTTCTTCCAACTGCCAAAATCTTTTCACCTTTCGGGTCAAGTCATCGTCATCTTCAGTACATATTCTTCATGTTGCCCATGACGAGTTGCTGTCGCTTACCTTCCCGGCCAGAATCCATCCGAATAATGTGTTCTGCAAGGCGGGCAGTCCTTTTGTAAGAGAGATGTGCCTTCTGCCAGCAAATCGTGGTAGAATTCTGCTCCAATGAGGACATCAATCATTGCAGGGATGTTGAATTGTGGATCTGCTAATACAATATTGTTTGGCATGGGCCATGTTGAAGTATCCAACCGCTGTGTAGGATGTTCAGAAACAATTCGCGATAGTACAAAGGCTTCTAGTCGAGTTGAATACTTGCTGATGCGTGATTGTAATATGACTTTCACGCGTGTGCGGGCTTCTCTCATCCCATTACCAGATCACGCACCTTTCTTCGTTGTTTGAAGGAATGGTAGCTGCCGTATTTGTCCGAGTTGAGGATGATTCTGCTCTTCCACG
Source organism: Coremacera marginata (assembly GCA_914767935.1). Classification (NCBI taxonomy): domain Eukaryota; kingdom Metazoa; phylum Arthropoda; class Insecta; order Diptera; family Sciomyzidae; genus Coremacera; species Coremacera marginata. The sequence continues at coordinate 99,043,810 of OU612045.1, forward strand.
AGCCTCGAACGATTGAAATCTGCGCTCAAGGAACTTGAATATTTCATTTATGGTGAGCAATCGCTTAATGTCGTCCAAGCTCTGCCCAAATGCTGTTTGTGACTCTTGATCCATTTTTTGTAGCAGTGTATGACTCAGGATGATGTCCCAATGTTGAATCGGAATGCCGTAACATCATGAAGCGCTTTCAGTGCAGATAATGACTAACTTCTGATTGATGATTGTGATCCGTTTGTTGAGTAATGTCGTCACCAGAAGTCGTTTATTGTCGTAACGACTAGGGATGATTAACCAAGCGTGAATGTAGTTACTTCCGTTTGATGGAAGGTGCTTTATTAAGTTTCGTAGTTCATTCTCTAAGGAAGTTGTTAAGTAATGCATGTTTTTGCATCACTCATTAATTGATTAAACTCATTAAAGAAACTAAATTAATTCGGTGTATAAATCCTTAAAGGCCATCCATTGTCCTTATTATCCATTATCCTTGGAAATTTGACATCTATGTCTGCCTGTGGTTCTCTCGGGGCGTGGTGTAACGATTGCTCCACTGTCATGTGCTGATGGAGCTGAAGCAAAACCTCTTCAGCCTTCGCCTCGAGCTCGTAGTATGTCTGCAGAGTGTATTCTTCGATGGTATCTTCATCAGTTGACTCCCACAGAATCGCATTGTTTTTTGCTAAGTCCATCATGTGTTTTTCTATTACTGCTGCCCTGATTGTGTAGTATGCTGTAGGGTGTTCTGTTTCACGCTGCCCCAGCACTTCATTCAAGTTTTGTGTGAGTGCTTGAATTAAATCGCGCTGATTCCTCAGCAGCTTTCGTCTTTCACCACTATGTTCCATGTTTTTCGTTAGTTGTCGATTAGCATTCAGTGGAGCAATTTGCGGTATTTTCAATGGACCCTTGGCTTGACTGGGTCCAGTGTAATTCGACCTAAAGTGTTCCATTTCATCTCGGAATTCTCAGTATCTTGCACTGATGGCTGCATGCATGTCCTTAGAGAAGTATGAATGCTCATCCTTGCTGCCATGAAGATTCCGAATGATATTGTCGACTTTATTGAATTGAGCCCACAACTTATGTAGATGTGGGGTGCTGCACAAGTTGTTGAATAAAGTTTTCGAATTCACTTAAACGATTTTATTCGTGGCGTACTTTTTGGCTTTACACAGCTTACGAATTGAAATTTTCACTGTTAAGTAGTTTTATATTATAATATATTTGATTTTTTTTATCCTTCTGCTTTCACTAAAAGGATAGATCAAAAAAACATGCCGGGGTCACCAATGTTGAATCCCTTATAGCTATTGTCATTACAGGTGCTTGTACCAATGTTGACCTTAGTGATTGTTGTAAAATTGTACAGGCCCTTGAACCTTGTAAAATTTTTGCTGTAGATGAAGATAAGTAAAAATTCGTGGTTTTAGTTGTGAGTTGATTTGGAACTGTTTTTTATTGGTTTCTGTAAGCTTATATACTTTTCTACTAATAATTAATTTATAACAATATCAAGAAGAAGGCAAAGAAAAGAAATATTAAAATAAGTTGTTGTTGTCAGCGCAAATATTTTTTAGTTGCTGACCCAATAACAATCAATACCAACAAATGCAAATACAGCAGATCTGAGTAACAAAACAAAAGTGTGTCATCGCGACCTTCGTCTACACCAGGAAGCAGCTTTTAAATGATGACACACATTCATGCTATGTTTCTGTTGTGAGTTGAGTTAAGTTAAGGTGGTCAGATGTATGCATCTGAACAGTGGGCGTGGAAACCAAGTTTTGGTATAATTGTCGAAAGTAACCATAGAAACTAAATTACAAAATTTTAATCTCAAACAATAGAAACAGCCAAATTGCATTTTTATTGATTTGTGGGCGGTTAAATGGGATGTGGGTAAAACTAAGTATTCAAAACCTAATCTAGGACGTAAGTAATACACGTTTTAAGTTTCAGTGAAATCCGTTCAGATTTGTATAAAAGTCAAACGAACAAACATATAAAGATTTTTATTAATATCGATGAAGAAGTTTGTTGTATAAATTTTTGATAACTGGTTCAGTTTCAGTATTAAATTTACCAACCATTTTTCGGTAAGCCAATGATATCCAATCATCACCATAACTGAATTTATAATAAGTTTCTTCTACTGCGTATTTTCAACACTTAATAGCAGTGGCACAATGGTCCGAAGGATTTTTTATAATTTAAATATTTCTTGAGAAAATTATGGTCAACATCATGAGCGTATCCAGGATTTTGTAACAAAATTTTTTTTTTCATGTGACTGATAAAGAAATACAGAATGTGTCAGCCGCAAGTTTGTAATAAAAAATTAATTAAACTTTAAGAAATAATAATAAATTCTATGCTTTTTAATTATAAGAAAAAAATGTTTTGAATTTCTTAATTTAATACTAAAATTATTATTTATCTTATGATCGGAGGGGGGAACTGCCCTCCTCTGCCTTATTCTTGCCCATGGTCAACATAATGTACCTTATAAGGTCCGTGTGTTGTTAGTGCTTTCTTTATAAGCTGTTCATAATCAGCGGACACAAATCATTTTTTATTTGTATTATTTCTTCAATATTTGCGTAGGCAGGGTCTGATTTCATTTGGATGTGTTCAACAGCAAGGAATTCTTGAAATATTTCAATTTATGAAGTTTTGAAAGATGTTCAAGAGCGTTTGATAGAGGGACAGAGCAATTTTGTGCTCCACATCCATCACTAAATAGAACAATTGGAAGGACGTTAGTCATTACTTTATTTTCCAAAAAACAATGAGAAGGAAATATATGACTAATAAAAGTGAACCTTTGCGCAAATATTTGACGTTTAGCTTTGTGTGCATTTGTGTGCATTTACTAAATTTCACTTTGTTGTGTACGAGGTTCATAGGTTTTTCACCCAAAACTGATGCACATAAATCTCTAAAATTTTTGTGCTAGATGCGGAACCTAACAATAGAGCTATTTCTATAAAAAAAGCAAAATCAAGTTTTTTTCAGTTATCTACGAGGTTAAGTCAGAGACCAGTCAATATTTCACTTACTTTAGCCCTAAATTCCGTGAAATATGCAGCGACTTCAACTCTGTTAATCCAAATGACCCAGTCTTCATTTTCAAAAGGATTATTTAAAAGATTAAGATTAGATAATCTATAATTAAAAGATAATACAGAATTAGTTATACCAAGTGTTGCAAATACATAAAATTCTAGTTCAATGAATAACGGAACGTGATGCATGCCAGACGCGGAAAACGTAAAAGGATTTTCAAATGGCCTAAAATTCATATTATTGCTTATAAAAATCAAAACTAATTCTCTATGAAGTACTATGTGCACTCTCTGTGTACTATGTGTCCTCGAGAGCGCGGTTTATGCTTGTTCTTCTCTCCCATTTTAAGCACAGAAAGTACGGAAACAGAAAATAGTGTCCCACAAGTTACTCAGTGTGAGTACGGAAACACACCTATTATCAGCATGAGCCGAATATAAACTATCGGCGCTATTCGGCGGAGTATAAGATACGCAAATAAATAACTCCAGATACTCCCCGTAGTTTAACACAGAGCTGATCCAGAAGAGTATCGATATTATTAAGCATTATAAAAGAAGCTCGAAAATTACGCTTAACAGCTATCAGCATTAAATAATCGAAAAAAATTGCGTTTTTTCCTATAAAAGGCATTATATAACACTTTCCAATATTAAAATATAGTTTATTTACTGAAAACCATCTACTCATGTTATTTCAATCCAACAGATGATCAGCATGTGCGCAAACAAAATTGAACATTTTAACATCTGCCGCATACACTCAGAACTTCGCATGATGCAGAAAATGAGGAAGATCATTAATAAATAGAATAAATAGAACAAAACAGTAGTGACTCAAGGTGGTTTTGTTGTGACCGCACAACATTTCTCTGTACACATTGTACAGCCCCAACCTACACAACAATTAAAGTAACTTAAAGTCATGTATCAGCATAAAAACGTAAATAAACAAAAATTATTAATTGCTTTTATGAACGACTGCTTGAATTGCAGGCGTTCATAAAATAAGAAAAAATGTTTTGTTTCCATGAGCGACTGCAAGTACGATGACTCGAATTGCAGGCGTTCATGAGCGTTCAATCACCTAATTTGAGCGCATACGCTGATACACATATTAATTTGACTGGTTATTGCGTTATTTTTCTGGAATCCATGGAAAAATATTGGAATTCTGAGAGGACGGAAACGCCTCCGAAAATTGGCAATTTTGCCTTTAAATACCACCGACTGGCGTATAAATTGACAGAGTTAGCGTTAGAGTTCAAGTAAAAGCATTTAAAGTTCTAGTTCGATAAGTTCGAGAATAAGAATATAAAAAAAATAAAGTGCCAAGCGAATTTATTCGTTTTATTCGAGCTCCCGTCTTTGGTCTCTCTTCTCCTTGCTGGAAGCACGGAGACCAAGGACGTTAAACTCAACAATGGTAGCAGCGGTGGGATCGCTCCAATCCCCTTAAAACCAAGCAAGAAGAACCTGTGGCTGTCAAGGAAAACCTGAAAAAGAGTATATTCAACAGGAAAATTAAAGAAATATAAGGTAATGTAAGCGTGCCGAGGCTAAAACAGCGGCATAGTGCCAAAATAAAAGTTATAAAGTAAAAAGAAAAAAAGTGAAGCGTGCCGAGGCTAAAACAGCGGCAGTGAAGAGAAAAAAAATTGTTAAAAAAAAAAAGAAATCAGAAGTCCCATAAAAATAAGACCTTGCTAGCTATAGAGCGTAAGCATTTGGCCAAACTTACCAGCTATAGGGCTTAAAGCCTCCTGGCAACAACAAGAGCAACAACATCAATCACATCAGGAACGAATTCAACAAGATCAACAAATCAACATCATCAAGCACAGGAAAAAATTTTATAATAATAGGAAGCAAAGTTAACATTTTTTTTTTTACATATGATTATAAAAGAAAAAAAAGGGGATAAAAACACACTAATTCTATTATTCGTATAGTACACAATATTTAATCTGAAAAAAATTGTATAATTATTTTTTTGTGAAAGGACAAATCTTTTTTTTTCTCTACACTAAAAAAAAAGAAGAAAGAAAATTTTTTTGTGTTTGGCTCGAATTAAATATTATCAAAATTTTTACTCATCAACGCGTTGCTAAGGTAGTTCAGAACTTTGCTGCTCTACCATTTTTCCATTCTTCTTTTTATTCTGACGTGGAAGATCCTGAGTGTTTCAATATGGATCTTAAATTTACGTTAAATGACATTTACAATATTTTACCGGTTTTTAACGGCAATCCAGCCGACCTTAACAAATTCATAGCATGTGGCAATATTTTATTTTCTTCTACTAAGACAGTTGCAGAACACAACTTCATTTTGGAAGTTGTGAAAACTCGTTTGGAAGGCTCATCTTTTGAGCTTGTACAATTCAAATCCTTTGCCAAGTGGAATAATTTGGAACAGGAATTGGAAAAGGAGTACAAGGAAGAGAGGTCTCGTACCTCCGCTCAAAATGTCAGCCAAACAGGGTTTGAAGGAAACAGCTAAAGAATATGGTGAGCGTATAGGAAAATTATTGGATTCTCTTAACTCAGCTACATTCGCTAGTACAAGCGAAGATTCTGTTAGGGCATTCTTAAAAACAGAAAACGACCAACTGTCTATACAGATATTCGAGAATGGTTTGCGGAATCAAAATCTGAAATTTATTCACAAAGCTCACAATGAGCGGGACCTAAAGAAGGCCATTGCATATGCTGAAACATTCAGTACGGTTACAAAAAACTCCGCAATATCAAACTTCACCTTTTAAACCTACATGACAATATTGTAAAAAATTAGGCCATACACAGGAATCTTGTTATCAATGAAAAAACAACATTCCAAATTTTAATCACTACAATTCCATTCTAGCAAGACAAAATATGCCGAACATAAAAAAGGAAGTCCAAACAATAACTTGTACTTATTGCAACAAACCTAATCACACATATAAAGAGTGTAGGTTGAGGTTAAGACAAAATCAAGAACAATTCCAAAATAGGAGAATTAAAGAAAATCAATTTAAAAATAACCCATTCAGAAGAAACAATACGGCGCAAAGAGCCACCACGAGACACACATCGGGAAACGAAATTGCACGGGAGGAGAATTACGGCAGCTCCTTCCGAACAAGCCGAGGGGCACCATGCACAAAATTAAATAATTATCTTTTTATCTCTCTTATGAAAGAATACACAGATCCGGTAATTCGTATTAAATTAGAACCCACTGATAAAAATTTTCTTAATATATTAATTGATACAGGCGTTAAAATGAGCCTATTAAAAGATACTGACTAAAACAAGAACTCACTTACTTGGGGCATATTATTTCAGAGGATGGAATTAAACCAGACCCGGAAAAAATCAAAATGGTCAAAACTTACCCAATACCAAAAAATACAAAAGGAATAAAATCATTATTCGCAGGATATTACAGGCGATTTATAGAAAATTTTTCAGGTATATCAAAACATAAAATTAACTTAATTAAACTACTCAAAAAGGATACCAAATTTGACTGGAACGCATTTTGCGATGAAGCTTTTTCAATACTAAAAAATAAGTTAACTAACCCACCAGTTTTGCGTACCCGGACTTTGATCAGGAATTTATAGTAACGTTAGACGCGAGTGATGTAGGGCTTGGGGCTGTTTGTCTCAAGGTATAATTGGTAAAGATAGGCCAATCTGCTTTGCAAGCAGAACACTAAATAACGCTGAAACACGTTAAAGTACCACGGAAAAAGAATTGTTGGCAATAATCTTCGCCGTAAAACAATTTCGACCATATATATATGGAAAGAAATTTACCTTTTATACTGATCACAAACCACTCGAATGGTTAATGAAGCTAAAAGATCCAATGTCAAGATTAGCTAGGTGGCGAATTCTATTGTCAGAATACGAATATACAATAAAATACAAGGCAGGGAAAAACAATACTAATGCTGACGCACTCAGTCGCTGACAAAATGAAAATAAGGTACTAGTTATGACAAGGCAACTGATACAGAAAAATCAAAACGAAGAAATACAACAGGAAAATCAACGAGCTAGAAAATACAATATTATAGAAACACAGGAGCCAATTCTTTCAAATAAAATATCAAAAGTAAAAATACTAATATTACCCATCACAGAATCACTCGAAGAAAAAGTTATAATAAAAGCAATTTCAGAATTTATAAAACCTTTAATAGGAGAAATCGAATTATATTCATATAATAACGCTAAGTTATATACAACTACATTGCCCACCTTTTAAAACTTCAAGAGATCAGGAATTACATAAAAAAAACACCTCACGAAATAAAAAAAGAAAATTGTAAACAAAACCATGAATCTATAGCTAGAGGAATACTGAACATAACCTCACAGTATAAAGAATATTTAAAAGCACTGCTTACAGAAATATTTTCCGGTATAACAATTCATTTACACATAAACACAAGTATGATTTTAGAGAACACAAAGAAATAGAAACAATTTTACGAGAATACCATGAATCACCACTTGGAGGACATCAAGGAATAAATAGAACCTTAAAAAGATTAAAACAAGACTACTAGTGGCCCACGATGAAAAAAGATATTTAAAATTTCATCCAAAAATGTGAATCATGCCAGAAAAATAAGTTGAATAAATCTCCGAAAGTCCCAATGAAAATTACGACAACGAGCTCTCCACCATTTGAAAGAGTAGCTTTAGACATAGTAGGCCCACTTCCAGTGACGTACAAAAGTAACAAATACATCTTAGCTTTTCAAGATGATCTAACTAAATTCACTGAAGCCGTACCTTTGGAAAACGCGTAGAACAAATTCTTTGTCGTTTCGGATTTCCAGATTCATTATTAACTGATCAAGGAACAAACTTTCTCAGCGAATTGTTTAAAGAAATATGTAAATTGTTAAAAATTAAAAAACTACAAACCACCCCATATCACCCACAAAAAAATGGAGCAATTGAGAGAAGCCACCACACATTAGCGGAATACCTTCGGCATTATGTCAATAATGACCTACTCACTTGGAACGATTGGATCCCGTATGCAATATTTGTTTTCAATAATACACCACATAGTAGCACAAATTACAGTTCACACGAATTACTTTATGGATACCCGGCTAAAATTCCTTCCAGCCTACAAAGAGATCCATCTTTAAATTACAATTACGAAAACTACGCCAACGAACTTAAGGAGAGACTTCAACATGTATTCAAAATTGCAGGACAAACTTTGAAAAACAAAAAGAAAAAATCGAAAGAATATTACGATAAAGGCTTCAAGCCGAAAGTATTTAATGTTGGTGAAAAAGTACTTATACAAAATCAAACTAGAAAAAATAAATTTTCATCTCTATGGGAAGGTCCTTTCGAAGTAATTAAAATCATATCACTAGGGAATACAGCTATACAAATTCGAAAGAAAATCAAAATCATTCACAATAACAACATAAAACCATTTTCAGATTAAAAACAAACAAAAAAAAAACACCGCAAACACACATAAAACACATCCACAATATTTCACAAAAAGCTAGACAAATAAAGTCTAAGGAAAATATGTATTTTTCAGATCATGTCGCTTTTTGTTTTAATAACGTTGGCATCATATGCATATGCATCTGTAAAAATAACTCCAATACAACACAATCCGGGAATATACTTCGAGGAAATAGGAAACCTACAGCTGTATACAAACGAATGGACGATAATAGCATCCCTATAGGAACAAACTAACTTGTTTTTAAAAACAACTAATTAAAAAACTAGTTTAAAATCAACCAGTATATCAAATATTTTGAATTATATTAAGGCGGCATCCACTTCAATTCTAAATAGTTTTATTTCCATTATATATAAACTAATTGAAATACTACTTAAAAACAAGTGATTGATAAACTACTTTGAATTATATTAAGGCGGCAACTACTCTGATTTTGACATGTTTTAATTGCAAATATTTATTAGATTACAAGTTTATATATATTTAACCATGTTATTTCATCAAATATTATTAACTTTAGGCCATCAGTAATAGTTTTCAATTGGTTATTTTAAAGTAGCTAAAAACTAACTTAAATTTAACTAATTTAACAAGTAGTTGAAAATATATGCAGACGAAAGTCAATTGACTTATTTAGCGGACATCACCATACAAAATATGTTAGTTCGTTCTATGGAAAAAAGTCTGAATTTCAACTAGTTGTGGTTGACAAAAAACTACTTTATCAACTACTTTTAAATTAGTTGATTTTCCTACAGGGATACTACAATATTACGGATTTAACCCGGAGAATATATAACATGGCAACCACAATTGAAAGAATAAACACGATCTGCAAACAGATACCTTTAGATAATGAACTCTCTACCATATGCAACAGGACCGTCTTCGAAATAAATCACTTAACCGCAGAGCTTCGACAAAAAATTAACGTCCTACAACCAAATTATAGATCCAAAAGAGCTCTTTTTGAGTGATAGGAACTTTTGAAAAAAACTTTATTCGGAACACTTAGCGAAGAAGATGCGAAGCACTACAATGTTCAAATAGATAAATTGGTGAAAAATGAAAATCATTTACTCGACTTAATTAGACAACAAACTCTGATCATGCAACAAGCAACATATTAAATAAATCAAAATCAAACCTAGACCATCAGGTCATTGCAATGGACAAGAGGATAAACAACATTCAGCAGCAAATGGCATACATCTTAAAATCAAAACATGATTCCAGGGCACCCTTTCAAATGGAAGCCCTCACCTCTCTAACAGCATTAATGTCAATGCGCTATCAAAACGTTTTTATTATAACTCACGCAGCGAAAAATTCGGAGGACAACTATGCCCAACCATGGTTTGTGTAACCAACGTATGCACAACATATTTAACGCAGGCACGACGAAAAAAAAACAAAATAATACCAATTTACTTTAACCAACAAAATGCAATAAAAACATTTCTTTTGTTTTTGAATATAACATAACGCAACAAGGGCATTTTTCGATAACATTTAATCAGCAAAATACAACAAGAGTAACAATACATTTATTTCGGTCAGCAACATGCAACAAAATCAAAAATTTTTTTTTCTCAAAGGAAATTAACACTAAAAATTTCATATATAAACACCTCCTCAGAACAGTTAAAGTCACTCCAGAAGTAATAACGAAGTAGTAAAATAAAACTAAATATATTTAAAGATGGAAGACTACACACCGGAACAAATAATAAAGGCAATGAAATTGGGGTGGTCATACATAGGGAGAAACGACAGAGAGCCCACAATAGAAGACTACGACAACCAGGACACGGTAACGAAGGAAACAATTGCGATGATCCAGCGTACCAAGGAACTGGACATCGAAAAAAATATAAATGCTAATGTCCACGGAAATGGACGAAGAAGAAACAAAGGACTTCACGGAGGAGCACGAAAGGATAAAAAGAGCACAGAGAAAGCGCGAACAAAAATAAAAAAAAATTGTAACAATTAATAATAAATTTTTGATAATTAAATAAAAAATATTATAAATATAAAATCCAACACCATGTTTTCATTGCAATTTTTATTTGATAAAATTTTGAAATCATTAGGGAGGTAGAATATTCGCTAGAAAAAATTTTACATTTCTTACAAGTTAGAGCAAAAAAAAAAATAAACGTGTGGCAAAATCAAAACCTACATATTCATTTACAGATAATGATGCTTAAAACTTGAAAAAAATAAATATATTCTATATTCTAACCTCGATGTTATCTTTAAAAAAAATTTCTTTTGGTCAAATTAAAAAAAAATATAAGGATGTGTTGTCATTAAAAATCGGGCCGATACGGTATAAATATCAAGTAAGAAGGACAATAGACTTTTCAAAACTTAAAGACTTTTCAAGGAGAATTTTTTTTATTTGCAAAAACTTTCAAACAACTAAAAAGAAAATTTTTTTAAATTTACCTAAAAATATCTATATAATATCTTAAACTATCTACAGAAAAATCTAAGCAAATTAAAAAAATCTAATAAATTGAATAAACCTTAACATATACACATATATATAAATATAAAAAAACAACATTCTTATTTTTATATATCTTATATTTATATATAATTAGAATAATCTTCTTAAAAACATATGTAAATTTACTACACAAACATATATATATATATATATATATATATAAAAAATATAATAATAAGTAAAATTAACTAAGCACAAACAATTAATATTAGACACTAAACACATTTATATTTTAGTTTTACACTAATGTAAAGCTATGTTAATTTCTGCTCACGGATCGGTGGTATCGCGGCAGAAAATTTTTCACCCTCTTCAAGGAGAGGGTTTGGGTGCAACGGCATCAGATTGCACGGTCAGCATAATGACGTTCATTTACCTGCCCTAGTTACTGCACTGCTTTGCATAGTGCAAAGAATGCGATTGCGTAACTCACTGAGACTACGTGATCGTGTGTTACTAAGGGGAAGTGAATGAAACATAAAGATATGTGTGACACATAAATATGTTTTAAGATGACACACATATTAATTTGATTGGCTAGTGCGTTATTTTTTGGAATCCATGGAAAAATATTGGAATTCTAAGAGGTCGGAAACGCCCCCGAAAATTGGCAACTTTGCCTTTAAATACAACCGACCGGCGTAGAAATTGACAGAGTTAGCGTTAGAGTTCAAGTAAAAGCATTTATAGTTCTAGTTCGAAAAGTTAAGTTCGAGAATAAGAATATAAAAAAAAAATAAAATGCCAAGCGAATAATACCTGCGTTTTATTCGAGCTCCCGTCTTTGGTCTCTCTTCTCCTTGCTGAAAGCACGGAGACCAAGGACGTTAAACTCAACAGTTTCCTTGGGACACATCTGAGTGATACTTAATGGCTTTCGAAAAATGGTTTCTTATACGGACCATTTAATACTCGTATCGGCATGAAAGGTATTTTTTGAGCTATGACATCAAAGAAGAATAATCCCCATAAGGGCAAGTTTCTTTGAAAAGTAGAGTTTTTTATAATATATATTTTATATTCACTCCAATCGTGAAACATTTTCTCCTGGAAGTTGTAAAAGAGAGCTTCCGTTTTTAAGATAGCAGATAAAGACATATCATTATTTTTATTTTACACTCATGAATATTAATGGTTGGTGATCAAATTTGCAAAAAATTTCCAAAAAGATTTTGAACTGAAAGAAAAGAACTGACTTTTACAACTCCCGCGAGAAAATTCTTCACGATGGGGGTGACTGTGTCAATAATATTCTTTCATCATTTTTTTCAAGATTTTCTTTGAGAAAGAAATTGAAAATTTCTTAGATTCTCGTTCAGACAGCTCGTTTCGACATCCGTCTGCGATGGCGAATCCAAATTCTTGTACTCATTTCGAATGTATATCGAAGCCGACTTTTTCATACGTAAGTTGTTTTTAAAAAACTATTTAGTTTTAGTTCGCTGTTTATTGTTGGATACATCTTTTAAGTGATTTACAGTTTTTCGGTCAATATAATATCAAAAGTTATTTTAGATTTTATACTGTGTCACACATTGGCAAAAACAGTTTGTCAAGAAAGTGTTTTTACATAGTGAAATTATTGTAATTATTACTTTTGTCTTAAAAAAAAAGAAGTCATTTTTGTTTTGATTATTTTTATTTATTAATTTAGTATTATTTATTTAATTACACTGGTGAAAAAAGAGAAAAAAGAATCAGCAGCAGCAAAAGCAACAACGAAAACTTAAAGTACTTGGAAATTTTACTATCAAGAAAGTGTTTTTAAATAAAAGTCTATTTTTATTAAAACTATTAAAAATAAAATTAAAAGAATTAATATTTGGTATGATCCCCTCTGGAGTTAATTACAGCTTGTGACATATTTTTAATAGAATATATTAACTTTTTTACACCATATCCCATAGGAATTTTATTCCATTCTTCTTCAACAGCAATTTTTAGCTCTGCACGTGTTTTTGGCTGACTTTTGGCAACCTTTTTGTTTAAATACTGTGACGATCCTTTTTCGGCCAAGGTGTGGCTAACCGGATTCCAAGGTTCGTGACAAAATATTTAAATATATAATCGGACACTAAGCCAAAGCATTGCTCAGTTTCGTTTGAAGATAACAACTTTATTTAATAAAAATTGTTTATAACTAAACTTAGAAACTAGAGTAAATACAACCGAGCCCATCTAATGAGCTTAATCTTAATAAAGACTAAATTAGGTTTGTTCTGTTAAGACTTAGGTGACAAAGACGAATCGACTGGGTAGATATTTCGACTACAACCCCAGCGATCCGACTTTCTACTGAATTCTATTCTATTAATTGTTTATGCTTTAACTGTTGAAATTAAATTATATATTGCTGAGGAGATTAAATGTTGCAAATGCTATTGAAATTCTCAATCGACTGAGGAGATATTTTGACTACAACCCCAGCGATGGCCGAAAAGATATGAATCGCGAATTATGGCAATGATGGAAATGAAATATTACGATTGATACTAAGCTAATCACTTGCATATATTTATATGATACACTAACTCAATAACAAAAGCAATATTATATATAATTGGAAAAGAAAATTAAGTTGAATTGATATGGCGTAAACTGTGGGGCTTGAGGCTGATTATTTGGTTAGGTAAGAGGAATCCTTGGAGGAAATTGATCTAACTCAATAATAAAAGCAATATTATATATAATTGGAAAAGAAAATTAAGTTGAATTGATATGGCGTAAACTGTGGGGCTTGAGGCTGATTATTTGGTTAGGTAAGAGGAATCCTTGGAGGAAATTGATCTAACTGAGGAGATATTTTGACTACAACCCCAGTGTCGGTCGACGAGATAATCTCTTGTGGAGAGGGGGTTTTCGACCAGGCCGAGGAGATATTTCGACTACAACCCCAGCGTTGGTCGAAGAAAGGAAAGGTAAGGTAATTTAGGAAAATGCTACGTCGCTTTTGGCTCTTTAAATAATTAAAATCAGATCTAATTATGGTAATCAGGTAAGATAAAATATTCAAATATTCCCTCCTGGTTGGTTTCTCCTATTGGCTGCGTTTGTCGAAGTCTATTTCAGCTTCGCGGTCGTTATTGACCGATGTCGTGGTGGCATTGCTAAGTGCTGCTGGGGCTCGGTGGCGCTTCTGCCGGCGTTGGCAGCAACGAGTCTATCCACAGTCCGACTTGACTACGCGTACGCGATTTGAAAGTTCCCCGTTTACTTGCTATGTTGGCCAGTATATACTTTTCGTCTGCTTGTTCTTCCTACAAAGCTTGTGTGGTATTTGCATCTCTCTCTTGCTTGAATGATGTTGCTGTACTGGCCTACGTGACTTTTAGTACGCACTTGGACCGTGGCATGATGTGTTTAACTGATACACATATATGCGTGCACATCAGCATCATCCGATTATTCCGTTATTGGTCGTGTCTCTCTCAATACACAAAATACGTTGTACATGCAAATAAACAAGAAAGCAATTAATTGGAGGGTGATGCAATAATGACCTACCCAGCACGAACATTATGCATGAATGCCTGAGGTGCGGCTTCTGGGGTAAGGCCTTGGAAAGTTGCGTTATATATCCTGGGAATTACCAAAGCCCTATTTCTAACTACTATTCTCTCTAATCAATAATAAGTCATACCAAATTCTGTGATGCCTACTTTATTACTTCAGTTCAATATACAATTTAATCTACTTATTTCCAGACTATATATATAGTTAATCCTGACTATATTTCATGATCAAATGGTAATAAAATAATAATAAGGAAAAGAAAGGAGATATTTACAGAGTATAAATATACATATTACGTGACGGTTTTATAAGTGGCATAAGTACTATCAGTAATATAAAAAAAAAAAAAATATAAAGGGAAAAAAATTCAAATGTGCGTGCAACGTATGGCAGCACCACGAAGGGGCTACAGCGACTATTAACGCCTGAAAGCGTGGGGTAAATTTTCCCCGCTCTATCTAGAGTTTGCAGTGGTCGCTCCCACTGTGTTGCTACATTGCGTAGTGCGAGCGTATGGTGCATTCTCGCCCCATGATGACCCGGTCGGAAATCTAAAAGAAATTAAACATTAAAACATGTAATGGCAAAATCCACTAGGCGTAGATGTCGCCCTTCTGGCTCATGATGACCCGAACCTGGTGGTGATCGACGCTCACCAGGCATCGAAGGGGCTTGCCCGGTCTCCATAGCTGTCGTTTGGCCGCGATGAGCTCCATCAAACGGCCGTGTTGGATGTCGTCGTCGGGGTGACTTGGCTCTGGTACCCATCGTCGGAAATTGTACGGGTATACTTCCGCTGGCCTGACTTGCGACAGGCAATCGTCGGCGGCTGATGGGCACGATCTTTTGATCAGCTCTCCGAGCTGGATTGACTCTAATAAGTTGCTGTCTGACGAGTGCAAATACGGTGTCTCGTCGTGGGTTGGCTGAGGCTGAAAATAGGTTGCCTCACTCTGAGCCTCTGCTAGCGCTCCTGTGCCAATAGTTTGACTAATCCAGGCGGTTGATGAGGTCGACGCCTGGAAGGCTGGACTATCGGTGGAGACGCCATGGAATTAATGCCTCATAATATGGGCACTTTGCTGCTCTAGTAAGCCCTCGAGCAATGGGTAACAGGTGGCGCTGCGGTTGTGAGAGCACGATGATGCGCCGCTGTAGTTGGCTTGCTCATCTGGCCAGCTTTGAGGGCTGGGTTGCGTTCCTCGTGTGGTTGTTTGGCGCATGGCGTTGCGTGACCGTGGCTGATGTGCTGCTGCTGCAGGCTATGTGGACTAGCTTGTTAAATTTGGTCGACATCGTAGGCGTGTAGCGCTGCGTTTCTGCCGACGCCGGCTTCCAGGGCTGGCAAGCTCGTTGAGTGGGTGCTACCGGCTCCACTTGCAAAAATAAATTACCCTTTTGGTGCACTGTGGTGTAGCGGTGGTGCTCACTGAACCGCCTGGGCTCGAGTGGCGTACGTGCGATGAGGTGATGGCGGGGTCAGTGCTGCTGTCGGGGGAGTTAGAGCCGGACGAAGTCGTTGTTGACGTCGTTGTCGAGGTCTCACTCGACGTGGAGCTGTCTGATGCTTGACACCTTGCTGATGACACCTTGTCTTCGCTTCTGTTCTGATGCTGGGCGTGTTTTGCGTGCCGGTGCTTGTTTTTCACTGGATTGCTCCCGAATTCTCCTATGAGCTGAGAAAGCTCGAGACGTTTCCTGGCTTCTGCTTCAGGTGGGAACCAAGTTCTACCAACCTCTCGAAGATCTTGGTCGGGATTGCGCTGAAACAAGTCAACGAAATTGTGCACAAAGGCTCCGCAATCGCTGCTGTTGGTCTGCCGCTTGCCATGCCCATTGCAAATACCCTCTCAATACTGGTGCCACGTGGTCTCTCGGCTTGTTGGCCAATGAGTCCAGGATCCAGATCCTTGCGTTTGGTTGGAGGCGTCTAGCGTTTGTTTCAGACAGATGATGGCCACGTACCAATGAAACGCTTCATTTATTGGCACTATAATTCCCATGACTCTTCCTCCGCAAAGGAGTACTTTCTGGCACCAGCTGCTAAGCCTGTAGCTGCAGCCGTAAATTTGTGCTCCACTCCTTCTCCTGAACACCGCTCTTTAACCGATGTAGTGGCATCTCCCACTCAAGCCGATGCCATGAAACCTTTCTCTGCCGAAAAAAATATGAACAAGAATGCAGGCTGGAAAGTGATGAGCAAAAAAAAGCGCAATAAACGCTCTTTAGTTAAACCAAAAACTCTGATGTCGATGTCGTGGCTAATGATGCTTTTGCAAGCGGGACCTCGTGCAAGGGGATAGCAGAGGGTAAGAAGAAGGAGCTTCATAACAAAAGAGACCCGAAGCCAAGCAACAACAAGCGCGTTATCGGCACTGCTCCCATGTGCGACACTCTCCAAGTAGTGCACGACTACAAGTACATACATTTGTCTAAGTTTAATGTACATACTGACCCAGTAGCAGTTCGCAATTATATCGCGAGCGCCTTGAACGTGGAGCCCGAAGTTTTTACTTGCACAAGGCTTACTAAAAAAGATGCAAATATAGATAAACTCAAATTCGTTAATTTTAAATTGGGTGTACCTGTACAACTCTTCGATAAGGTGTTCGACAAATCAGTTTGGCCACTTTCATTAAAAATTTCGCGCTTTGTCTCAAAACCAAAAAACTTCGAAAATGGGATTGTAACCATTCCTCCACCAATTCAGTTAACTCAGTAAACTTTGATCCAGTTTATGGTAATTCAATTATCTGCAATAATATCATCGGCATAACAACTACTGCAGTGAGCACCACCACTGTTTCCAACACCGCTTCAATCGCATCATCTAACACTTTTAATCGTCGACAACAACAACAACAACAACAGCAACAGCGTGAATTCTCTCTTTATTATCACAACGCAGGTGGTTTGCGCACGAAAACTAACATATTATTTTCCTCCGCTGCCTCGCATAATTTCGACGTAATTGCTCTCACTGAGACATGGCTGACATCTCACTTTTTGTCGACAGAACTATTTGACTCTAATTTTGAAGTATACCGAAGAGACCGCGTGCTTTGTTCTGGTGTCACCAGGGGCGGTGGCGTTCTGATTTCAGTTGCCTCTGCGCTCAAAAGCAGACAAATCATTCTACCAAGAAGCTCTGACCACATCGAACAAATTTGTGTTGCAGTATCGTTCGGAACTGATTGCGCTCATGCTACCACAGAAATTGTTTTTATCTTAAGTTATATACCACCATCAAGTGATATTAATTTATTTAACGATCACATTTTCAATATTTATTTTATTGTTAGTTCAATTCTTCCACATCAAACTCCATGCGTTTTGGGGGATTTTAATTTGGGAAATATCGAATGGAAACTAAGCGATACTGATCAAATTTTAATTCCTTTTAACTTAAAAAATGAGATTGAATTGAATCTCTGCGATTCAATTGACTCCCTCGATCTTTTCCAAATTAATTTTCTCAAAAACGACTTGAATCGAATTTTGGATTTAATTTTCATTAATAATGATTTCAAATATGATTTATTTAAATGTGACATTCCTTTAACATCCGAATCAGTTCATCATAAGGCAATTATGCTCATATTCAGCTTTTATGAATTTTCAAATATTCAAGTGGAAGATTTGAGTACTTCGTACGACTTTCATAAAGCAAACTATGAATCTTTAAATAATTTTTTTTTATTCCATCGATTGGACAACACTAATCGGTTCATTAAACTTAAACAATATGTATAATGTATTCAAGCTCATTTTAAAAGAAGGATTCGATTTATATGTCCCTATTAAAAAACCGAAAAGGTCAAATAAATTGCCTTGGTACAATCACAGATTGTCCCAACTCAAATATTTAAGAAACAAAGCGCATAAGAGATTCAAATTAACTAACTCTAATGAAGATAAGTCATTATTTATTCAACGCAGGCGTGAGTTTGACTTCTTATTAAACTTTTTATACAAAAAATATGTAAGTTCAATGGAACAAAATATAAAATACAACCCTAAGTCCTTTTGGATTTTTTACAACTCTAAACGTAAAAGCTCTGGATTTCCTAAATCTATGGAGTTAAATGGAGTTAAAGCGAATAATAATCAAGATATTTGCGAGCTATTTGCGAAATTTTTTGGATCAGTCTTTGACAACATCAGCAGGACCCCTTGTCTCAATAACTTCCCAAATGTTTCTGATATTGTTAATATCGGAAATATAGAGTTTTCTGTAAACGAAGTATTTAATGCCCTTCAAAGCATTGATTGCGCTAAGGGTGGTGGATACGATTTGCTTCATCCAATAGTTCTTAAGTCTTGCGCAAGTTCTCTTTGCACTGCAATAACTTTGATTTTTAACAAGTCCCTCTCGAGCGGAACATTTTTAGATGAGTGGAAACAGGCTTATATATCTCCGATTTTCAAATCCGGTCAAAAGCTCCTTATAGTAAACTACAGACCAATCATTAAACTTTTGGTCATACCAAAGCTTTTAGATAAATTAATTGCCAATAAATTATTTTGCCAAGTGCGAAACTTTATCTCCACTGAGCAGCATGGATTTTTCGCTGGCAGATCCACCAGCACAAACCTATCTATTTTCACAAACTTTTGCATGAATGCCATAGAGAAGGGCCTTCAAGTTGATGTATTATATACAGATTTTGTCAAAGCTTTTGATAGCTTGAGCCATAAATCGTTAATTTCTAAATTAGGAAAGCTAGGATTTCACTCCAATTTTTTAAAATGGATGAACTCTTACCTTATAAAAAGAAAATTATTCGTAAAAATTGAAAATTGTTACTCTAGTATGGTACATGCTACGTCTGGTGTTCCCCAAGGAAGCCACTTAGGGCCACTTTTGTTTATTTTATATATAAACGACATACCCAAAAGCTTTCAATTCTGTAAAACTTTACTGTATGCGGACGACTTGAAAATGTTTTCCATTATTAAGTGTACTTCCGATTGTTTGCAATTTCAGTCTGATATAAATGCTCTTCTTGAATGGTGTGAGGTCAATGGCTTAAAATTAAACTTCTCCAAATGTTATATCTTAACTTACTGTCGCAAAAATGATTGCATAACGCATGAATATTCATTCAGTGCGAACAATTTTTTTCAAAGGACAGCCTCTATTAAAGATCTTGGCATTTATTTTGTTTCCAATCTCTCTTTTAAAACTCATAGTGACTATGTCATTTCCAGGGCTAACTCACAACTAGGTTTTGTCAAAAGAAACTCTAAGGAGTTCTCTGACCCCCACACCGTAAAATCAATTTTTGCAAGCTTGGTCAGATCTATTTTGGAATATTGCAGCATTGTTTGGAGTCCTACATATGCAGTGGATGTTAACAGAGTCGAAAAAATTCAGAAAAGATTTTCTCGCTTCGCTTTGCGTAATTTGTACTCATATCAGGATATGCCTTCATATAATATTCGCTGCAAACTACTAGGAATCCAATCTTTAGAGCTAAGAAGAAAAAGTTTTTCAATTTTATTTGTCAAAGACATTTTAGATGGCAAGATACAATGTCCACAATTGTTGGAACTTATCCCATTGTATGCACCAATGAGAGGTCTTAGTGAAAGACCGTTATTTTATATTTTTCCCCATAGAACAAATTTTGGCCAGAATGAGGTTATATGTAAATGCTTAACTCTTTGTAATACTGTTACTAGTCATTTGGATTTCTGTATGAATAGAGAAATATTTAAGAAATTGTTAGTCAATGTTTTATCTTCAGTTTAAGATTTTAGTTTAAGTATATATCTGTGAGGGCAGTTGCCCAGTAGATGAAATAAATAAATAAATAAATAATTTAGCGCTTATGACACAACAACACTTGCTTGGTCCAACGTCTTACGCGTTCATAATGCCTCTGTGGGGTTTCATCACCGTTTGGTCGTACGAGCTGGTCGAAGAAATGCGTTCTAAAGACAAATACGTCCGCCTGCAGTTGCGGCGGCTGCTGGTTCGACAACCATTTCAAATACAAGTCGATGAGTGTGTCATTTAAAAACAGGCCACACACTATCCTCTCATAGTCTTTATTATAGACTGCGACTGCGACTGCGATTTTTGGTTCAGCTTGTTTGCGCGCTGGCTAGTTGTGGCAACCAGTTTTGTTGCTCTCGACGCTGTGGTCGGCATTACTGGGCATACTGCAACTTCTCTTTGAATACGATGAAGCTGTCGCTGCTGGTGGATCCATTCCTTGCGCGTTTCATGTCTTTTTCTTTTTTTTTCACTGGCACTGCGGCGTAACTATTGTATAGGAATTGTTTGTGGTTTTCCTTGCTTTTTTTCCTTGTTTTGTGCGACGAAATCGTTTTTTTTTTATTCAAAAATTAATATATTTTTTTTAAACACACTTGTTAGCTGCTTGTTGATTTCAATTTAACGAATCGGTTCTGTTAGCGTCATGTAAACAACTTTGCGATAAGCTTTGCAGGGTTGCAGATGACTTTTTCATGTGAATGGTGAGTTCACGTTTACATGCAACTAGAGTTTGGTGCTGTGAACCAACCAATGTAAAGTACGAGAATCTTAACCAAGTAATTGCGTCAGCATCAAAGTGACAGAAGACAAAAAAAATGCCAAGAGTGGAAATCGAAAATACGTTTAACTGAATTTTCGCCAAAGAAAAATAATCGACGTGGTTACTTGTGCTGGTGTTTCTGCTGTCTAGATTAAAGTGGTGTCAGGTGACAGTGGTTGAGGTTTTATTTTACTTCAGGGGCCGAGTATCGTATGTAGCATGACTGGAAGTGGTATGTTGGTTGTCCAGCGCTTGACGATATGCTTGGGGATTTCTTCCAGTTCCAAATTTCTTCCAAAATTTCAAATGTTGCTGTCCTTTGCAATTGCTTGGGCGGATGCCGCCGCATGTTGACTGTTGTTTGCGCGGTTGCTGCCGCGAGTTAGCCGACTTTTGCATGGTTGTAGCCGCCAATTGGCAGTTATTTGCGCGGTTTCTACCGCGATCTCCCACAGTTTGTCTCAGTTGCTGCTGCGCTTTAGCCGACTTTTCCACGATTATAATCACCAGCTGGCAATTGTTTGTGCGGTTGCTACCGCGATATCCCACAGTTGTTTGTCACAGTTACTTCTGCGCTTTGGCCGACTTTCCACAATCATCGTCAGTTTGCTGCCTGGATCTCCCACAGTTGCTTGTCGCAGTTGATGCTGCGCTTTGATCGACTTCTCTAGGATCATAGTCGCCAGTTGGCAGTTGTTTCCGCGGTTGCTGGCTTGACCTCCCACAGTTGTTTGTCGTAGTTGCTGCTGTGCTTTTGCCGACTTCTCCACGATCATAGTCGCCAGTTGTTTGCGCGGGTGCTGCCACGATCTCCCACAGTTGCTTGTCGCAGTTGCTGCTGTCCTCTAGCCGGCTTCTCCATAATCATAGTCGCCAGCTGGCAGCTTAGGCGGGTACTGCCAAGTCTGGTCCGAGGCTGAAAATATTATTTAATTGTCGTTAGGTGACTCGTTATAAAACTTCATAAGTTCACTTACGTGTGCTTTCCTGGTGCGTGTCTCACCTTTTCGTTTTACTTAAACGATGACTGGCGAAATGTACCCCGTGACACAGTCAGGTCCCTCGAATTTCGGAGCAAACTTGGTTGCAAAATTATTGGCGGCACTGGATAGCGGGTGCTCTCTGGCTAGGACTAATTCACCGACTGCTGGCTTCCAGTCACGACGACGCAAAGTATAGTGGCATGCTTGGCTGTGAGAGGCTTGGCAAAGTTTTCGTCGTACGATCTCAAAGATCTTCTGCAACTGCTGGGCACGTGCTGTTGGTGTCTTTAGTTCTCGATCTGTTCCAAAAGTGTGCTCGTCATACAGAGCTCCTGTAGCGGCATTCCCAAACGTGTTATCTACAATTTTCGTTATCGTTAAGTCCTCTCGGCTACGATTGTCCTTAACTCGTATTCCCAAACATAACCTAAGCTATTTCTGTCGTTTACTTTGACAGTTGTAAGACGATATTTGTAGCTGGCCTAACTACGAGTTTAAAGACGTCGAGAACGAAACAAAACTTATCGTTGAGCAAGTAAATAAGTAAGTAAATCTTAATTTTGCACTTATTTTCAAGAAAAAATATTATTTACTAAGATAAACAAGTATTAGTAATGGCATTCCAGTATTTGGGCATGGATGCAGCTATTTTAGAAAGTGAAATTGAAATGCGACAAGACGCAGCAGAAAGAGCAGCTCTTCGGCAAGTGGACAGCCCTTTCGATTTGGAGCAATCTAAATTCGTCCAATCGTTCCGGTTGACGCCCGAGGTAACGCATAACTTGTTGGAGTCAATAAGAAGTTCTTTAGAACAACGGACAATCTCCGCTTTATCGGCAGAAAATCAGGTGAGAAGCAAAAAGTGAATGTTTCAAGTGTTTTCATCTACAATATCTTTAACTAGCTATTTGCTGCGCTTGAATTCTATGCTACGGGATGCTATCAACGACCTGTAGGGAAGCAGTCAGGCATCACCATGAGCCAGCCTTCTGTGAGCCGGTCTATCCATAGAGTAACAGATGCCATAAATAATCACATATTTAGATCAAATGTGCGTTTCCCCATAACTCACATTGAGCGGCAGGCAGCCGTAGAGCTATTTAGGACAGCGCCCCAGCCTTTTGATGGTGCCACTGGGGCAATTGACTGCTCCCACGTAGCCATCGTTGGGCCACCACAGCATGAGGAAGCCTACGTAAATCACCATGGATACCATTCCATTAATATACAAATGGTAAATTGAAAAATTTAACAAAAATTAAAAACTTAACTTATTCCAGTGTTTATCCATAAGATTTGTGATCCGAATCTGAAGATTTTAAATGTAAATGCGAGGTATCCCGGAGCTCGTCATGATGCCTACATTTGGAACGCATGCGCTGCTCGGCAAGTTATGCAACGAGCATATGATCGTGGGGCCCGTCGCGCATTTCTAATTGGTGCGTTTGTAAAACTTAAATTTCTGTAAAATTTATAAAAACTTTTTGTTTACAGGTGACTCTGGCTACCCACTAGAGCCATGGCTCATGACACCTCTTCCAAATCAGGCAGAAGATACTCCCAGATATCGGTACAACCAGGCTCTATGCAAAGCTAGAAATTGTGTGGAGAGGCTGTTTGGTGTTCTGAAAAGTAGGTGGCGGTGTCTTTCGAGACAGAGAGTTCTCATGTATGAGCCGGGATTTGCTGGCAGAATTGTTAATGCTTGCGCGGTTTTGCACAACATGAGCCTGTCGTCGATAAGCACAAGAGATATGGATGGGGTGTTGCCCTATGTTGAAGCGGAGGCTGCAATTAACGAAGAGGATGACAATAGCGTTCGTTCCTCTGTTGCAAAACGAATTCAAGATCGTTTGATCTCAGAAAAGTTTTCATAAACTATTTTACTAAAATAAAATATATTTTTACATTATTTTCATATTATTTATTATTTAAATATTTTTCAATTAAATTTCATTTAACTAACCCTAAAGCTTAGCAATAAAACCTTAACAAACATAAAAAGTTTATAAATCAAAAACATTTACTTTTACATTCTCGTATTATATCTGTGGTCACAAAGAATAACGTATACACTCAAAGTATCGCAAAAAACAATATTTGAATTGCACTAACCACGATCCTTTCTTCTGAAATATGTGAACCGCTACAAACGAAAGGTGTCCAGACATTAGTGATGATCTATTCTGGGAAAAAAGTGGATATCTGCATACTTCCAAATTTTGGCAATAAAGAAAACACATTTATTAACATATTTACATATTTTTAAATTTAATTCCATTTCATTTATAAAAACTTCTTATGCTAATAAAACTAAAAACTCGAATAAAAAAGTGAGAAAAACTTAAAAAAACTTTGCACTTCATTTAAAATAAAACAATATTAAAAAAAACAAACAAAACAAACAAGACGCCATTTGGCACGCGAAGGGTTGCTTAGTCGTCCAAATATTCAGCCTCCACATTTGGCTTCATAGCAATTGCCAAGTGCTCAACTGCAGAAGCTAAGCGTTCTATTGCTAACGCTTGCACCATAGCTGCTTGGGCATGCTGCTTCGCTGCTTCCGCCTGCATCTGAAAACATACATACAAAAATATCATGAGAATATCTATACAATGCCGTACAAAGCATTGCACTTACCGTGATAGCATCTGCCTGCTGCTTGGCTATTGCTGTGAACTGCTCCCTGGCGGAATCGAGAATGGTTCTCTTCCTCGATTTTGCTGCTTGCTGCACGTTCCTACCTACGGAACTCTTTTTCCCCGGTGTTTCCACCAACTCATCAACACATTCAACATTGCTATTATTGAATGTGTTGGGCACTGTTGGAGTCTCCAGCAACACATTAACATCTCCGTCCTCTAGCGCTATTTGCAAATGCTATAAAGAAAAAAACAAATGATCAAAATATCATAAAATTTCATGCAACTACAAATACCTCTTCCTCCGGAATGCTTTCAGCGCAGTTGCTGCTGCCTTCGACGTATTCCAACCCAAGGATATCCAAGACCCGCAAATCCAGCTCAGTGAGCGCAGGAATGGAAAGGGGCTTACCACCTGTTTTGCCCATTTCCTTTCTGCGCTCTCTTGCCTTCACCGACGTCCGACTTTTGAGGTCACGCCATGCCAAAAATAAATTCAGCTTTATTTAACAACTGCATTTGTGCATTTTGAACTCACCACTTGCCACTGGCTCGCTGACTTCTCAGCTCCTCCAACACTGTTCAGCTGGCCCGCGAGTTGCTCCCACTTCTCGGCTGCTTCGTGACGACCATGCAACGCCACGAACTTGCCCTCCGCTAGGCCCTTATTGGCCACGAAAAAGTCCAGCATCATTGTATATTGCTCCCCTGTTGCCCGACTGAATCTTTTTTTATTTATATTAATTTTTCATTTATTTTTGTGTACTTTTTTTGTCTTGTTTTGAACTTATTATGATCTGTCAAATGTAAGTGCTGCCATATTTTCGATAGAAGTAAACAATATTTGTAGTTAAGTTTTTGACGAAACTATTAGCAAAAGTTGTAGCTTAGCAGAGTTTTGAGAATACCATGTTTGTTACTGCAAGCTTCAAACGACGTTGGTCAACGATAGCGATTGTAGATCGTTAAAATTTTGGGAATGCCGCTACTGGTAGTCGAGGCTCACGACCTTGTACCAGGAAAGCAAGGCTATAACCGGTGATATCGGACTGCTGCTATTGATGACTAGAACGAGTTCCGGGAGTTGCTCATCCCATGTTTTATATTTTATCATCTTTTTCAACGTTTTGTTGATCCGTTTATCTTGCTGAGTGTATGGTGCGGTAAACTGCTGCTTGGTACCAATCACCTGCATAAATTTTAAGAACGAGCGGCTCGTAAATGTGGTGCCGTTATCCGTGATGATAAGTTTTGAGGCACCGAAACGAGAAAGAATACGCTCTCGAAAGCCCTTCCATAAGCTGTCACTGGTGGCTTTCGTAGTGGGATGGCCTCGGTTCATTTGCTGAACTTATCGAAGAAGACCAGTATCATAGTGTTCTCATGCTTGGAACGCGGCAAGGGTTCGACAAAGTCTGCGCAAACAACAGACAAAGGTTCGTCGGCAATACGCGATAACATTTTGCCGGCTGGGGCCTGCTGGCTCAGCTTGTATCGCTGGCAGTTTGTGCAGCGCCTCACATATATACTCACGTCCCTGAAGAGACCAGGACAATAGTATCGACTGGCCACTCTCGCGATAGTTTTTCTAATTCCAAGGTGGCCTGTACTGGGCTGGTCGTGGTTCTCCTCCATAACCCTGGCACGTAAATGTGTTGGCACGCACAGCTTCCACGGGGCGGAATCTTCGTCGCCTATTGGAATGGGTATATGGCGATATAGGTAGCCATCCTCTTCCAAACAGTCCGCAAAATTTTCTGGATTGTCTTTTATTTCCATTCTTCGCTTTTCTAGCCAGCGGCAATTGTAACGAAACCTCCAGTTAATTTGTAATTGCTGGGGTAGGCTTAGCGAGTAAGCCAAGGGTTCAGTGCAAAAAATTTATAACTCGGTAGTTTTTAGTTTTAAATTTAAAAGTAATCTTTATTGGGCATTTCTATTTAATACTATTACTTCAATAGGATTAGATTTTACATGTAATTATTCAAAATATTAATATATTTTATATATAACTAGCTTATACCCGGCGCGCTTCGCTGCGCTCAGCGCTTATCCCCTAAAAGAGGGCGTAGCTTTAGTGAAGCCATGCTTTTATAGTAAGTTCTTACCGAGTTTTATTAATGTGTGACTTATTTCGAAAGCTATACCGAAAATTTTGGGTGCGGAAAAAGTACCACGCCCCTCGTCCAACACCCATAAAATGTTACCTGTGCAACGGCATGTGTAAATTGAGGTCGAATACTGAATTCCGAGGCTTTGCGACCTATAATTACAAAACTGTTCGAAATCGAAAATTTTAGGTGTATTTACGATCGGCAACAGACTTCACAGGAACCCTCTCAACGCTTTGGTATAAAAATTGGCTTAGCGGTTTCGAAGCCTTTACGTGATATACACATATACCCACATACGTATATACATTAAGTCGCCTCACGCTCTTTAGAAAAAAATTTGTTCAGTCTCGTTCTTCAAAATAATCCATGGCTTATGTTTTGATGATCCACAAAATATTGCGACTAAAAATATTGGCTGGTATGGCAGTTAGAAAAAAACAAACGGTCAGAAATAAGAGTAATGGAAAAAATTTTGCATCAAAAAATCTTATATTTCCGTTGGACCAAAGATAATGCGGATTTTTTGGATTGTTTTAACTTTTTTCATATTATTTTCACTAAAATTCAAACGAATCTTTTCCTAAACTAATTTTAGTCAAATAAATTTTACAATGTAAAAAATGTGTACATTTTTTTGTAATTTCATTCAATTTAGCAATTCACTTTACACTTTATTTTATCATCCATAGATAATTTATTTGACTAAAAGTAAAATGGCAAAACAAAAAAAAAATTTAATTTGCATTTTAGTGAAAATAATACAAAAAAAAAAGTTAAAAAATTTAAATTTATAGAGTAGAGTAAAAATTTAAAATTTATTAGTGCAGATTGGAAGAACTTTTTAATTACTATTATTTCTGACCGTTTGTTATTTTTAACTACCGCACCAGTAAATATTTTTATACAAAACTCGATTTTTACAGAATATTTCAAACCATTCCGTGGCATACTGGTTGACGTGCGAGGCTTGTATACCATAGAACCCAGGTTCGAATTCTATCTGACACAGAAAGTTTTTTCAATTGAATTAATTTTTCTGTTCGGCCGCCATCTCTATGCAGACAATGGCAAACCTCAGAGTGTAAAAACTGTCATGAAAAGCTTCTTGAGAGCATAAACCGTTCGGAGTCGGCATAAGCCTTGTAGATCCAGTTCTCGATCATTTGTGTTCAAACATTTCACAACACGCACGCATAAGAAGCTCGGTCAAAGTCTGAAATGGCCATTTTGTTCCTTTTTGTTTTTTTTTTTTTTTTTATTTCAAACCATTCCAGCTCACGGATGATTATCGCTACAGTCGAAATATTTGGGGAATCATCATAACATAAAGCATTATTTTGAGGAACCGACCCGAACACCTTTTTTTTGTGAGCAGCCTTAGTATACATACATACATTTTTTACAGATAGATAGATGAGCAGAAAAAGTATGTATGGCAACATTTATATATAAAGTGACCGCCACTTGGTCCCATTGCACCTATATACCAAGTTCCACTATCAAAACGCGTACAGCTCAGAAATTACAATGATTTTTGAAAAGTCGTCTTAAATAAAGTGTGACACGCCCATTTTTTAAGAGTTCTGGCAGTATCCATATGAACTAATCTACCAAGTTTTAGTCTTTTACTGTAAAAAAAGTCTGATATATATCCTTTTTATGGATTTGTGGGCATTGAAAGTAGGCGTGGCTACATTTATTTATAAAGTGAACGCCAATTTGACCCATAGCACCTACATACCAAGTTTGTCTATCAAAACGTTCACATCTCAGGAATTAAAATTATTTCTAACCGATAGCCCAGGCAGCTAACTTAGTTATAATTTTTAAATTGTAATGAACTGTAGTAAATTAATACATAAGTAAATAAATAAATTAAATAAAATTATTTCTGAAAAGTGGGCACAGATATAGTCCTACCATGCACAATTTTCGCAAAGCTGTCGAGAGTAAGCGTATGAAATTAATAACCATATTTTAGTATTTAACGATGAGAATCGTCTGATTTATAGAAGTTCTATTAATTTGTGGGTAAAAAGAAACCAAGTGGCGGCCGTGGCGTAGCGGGTAGAGTGTGTGGCCCATACGCGAGGGAACCCTGGTCCGAATCCCACCTGACACGGAAAGTTTTTCGATTGAATTAATTTTTCTGTTCGGCCGTCATCTCTCTGCAGACAATGGCAAACCTCAGAGAATAAAAACTGCCATGAAAAGCTTCTTGAGAACGTAAGCCGTTCGGAGTCGGCATAAAACATGTAGGTCCAGTTCTCGATCAATTGTGTTCAAACATTCCACAATACTCACAACACAATTGATCATAAGAAGCTCGGTCAAAGTACTTTCAAGGACTGAAATTGGCCATTTCGTTTTGTTTTTTTTGTGGGTGGTACAAGTGGGCGTGGCAAATTTTATATATATATATTGACTGCCACTTAGAGCACCTGCATATCAATTGTTACTATCAAACGTGTGCAACTCAGGAATAAGCATGATTTCGAAAAAGTTGGCGTAGATATGGTGCGACTACGCCCATTTTTAAACAGTTGCCGACAGTGACCATATGAACTAAATTACCAAATCTTAGTCTTCTACGGCAAAAGCCGTCTGATATAAAGCATTTTTACTGATTTGTGGGCGGTAAAAGTAGGCGTGACAACGTTTATATTTACAAAGTGACTGCCACTTGCACCCTTAGCACCTGCATACGAAGATTGGCTATGCAGGCTAAAGTGGGCGTAGATATAGTGCGGCCATGCCCATTTTTTATACATTGGCCGACAGTAACCATACGATCTAAATTACCAAATCGTAGTCTTCTACGGCAAAATCCGTCTGATATAAGCCATTTTTACTGATTTGTGGGCGGTAAAAGTGGGCGTGACAACGTTTATATTTACATAGTGACTGCCACTTAGATCCATAGCACTTGCATACTAAGATTCACTATCAAAACGTGTACAACTCAAGAATAAGCATGATTACGATAAAGTGGGCGTAGATATAGTTCGGCCACGCCCATTTTTTATATTGGCGGATAGTAATCATATAAACTAAATTATCAAATCTTAGCCTTCTATGGCAAGAGCCGTCTGATATAAAGCATTTTTACTTATTTGTGGGCGGTAAAAGTGGGCGTGACAATGTTTATATTTACATAGTGACTGCCACTTGTATGCATAGCACCTGCATATCAAGATTCACTATCAAAACTTGAACATTTTAGGAATTAAAATAATTGCTGAAAAGTGGGCGTAGATATAGTGTGACCACGCCCATTTCTTGTACAGTCACCGAAAGTAACCATCTGAACAAAATAACCAAATTTAAGTTTTATATGATTAAAACCGTCTGATATATAGCAATTTTTTTGGTTTGTGGGCGATAGAGCCAATTTGGGTTGTATGGGAGGTACCACGCCCCCTTGCCCAATCAACACCAAACTTCACAGGAACACTTCCCGAATGTTTCTTCAGTATCCCTCAAAATTTCATAGAGTTTGGCTCGGTGGTTTTGGAGTCTATACGTGATATACACACATATCCACATACCCACATACCCACATACCCACATACATACATTCATTTTTATATATATAGATAAAATAAACATTCAAAATATAAATAATTTCTGTAATTATTATTGTTTAGTAATATTCTATAACATAAGATTAATTAATTATACTATTATTATTTAAACTTCGTGTATTTACTTATATGAAGTGAAACAACCTGAGCTAGAAAGGTGTAAACGCCTTCACTACGAAATAACCTGTGCTTAAAGGGTGTAAACACCTTTACTATGAATACCCTGAGCTTAAAGGGTGTAAACGCCTTCACTATGAATACCCTGTGCTTAAAGGGTGTAAACGCCTTTACTATGATTACCCTGTGCTTAAAGGGTGTGAACGCCTTTACTATGAAAACCTGAGCTTAAAGGGTGTGAACGCCTTTACTATGAGAACCTGAGCTTAAAGGGTGTGAACGCCTTTACTATGAGAACCTGAGCTTAATGGGTGTGAACGCCTTTACTATGAAAAACCTTAGCTTAACTGACCACAGTTTTGGCACATTTTGCACGCAGTTTTGCACGCGAATATGCTCTGTTCAAGACCGACTTTCCTATGCTATCGCGTCGCTTTTTATTTCTTTGCGCTGTTTTTCTGTTTCGTTGTCTTGTTTTGCTTACATGCTTGTGTATGCATGTAAGCGTGTATGTGTATATTTATTTGTATGTGAATGTTATTTTAACAACAGTTGGCTATACAATACAAAATGTATATTGTTTATAATATTTATAATATTATTTATATGTATTATAATTTATAATTTAATAATATTTCATATACATTGTTTGCATGTTAATTGTACCAAAATTTCTTGTCCTCACACTCCTCCTTTTCTTTCCCCGTCGGCGATGACCTTCACGTGACCTGTCTTCGAGATCCTGACTATTCCTTCTATCACTCTTCATCTTTAGCGTTTGATTTGATTTGGTATGTGTTTATTTACCATTTTCAGCACTAATGATATGACCCAGTAAGAACATGTTGACTGGTCGCATAAGTGGTTCCCAAACACCATATGTGTATCTATCAGTATTATTTTGCATTTTTCTGCCAAAGGGACGTGATGTTGCTGCTGCTACGTACTGGTTAGCATGTAATCGACAATGCCGATGCTGTTGCTGGTAACATATGTTGCTGCGTACCTGAAAATGTTCGGTTTATGACTCTGATGCTGCTGTTAGGACAGTTTATAACGCTGATGTGGTTGTTTTCGTTTAGCTGGTGAGAAGTTGTTGTCGCAGAACTTGCTGTGGACGTTTGGCCAGTGTCTAGTCAGCCAGTCCTGCTGCAGCTCTGCCCTGATATTTGTGAAGCAGATGCTGCTGCGCTGATTACCATGTATGGGCCGAGATATTTTGGAGCTAGTTTGGATGCAAAGTTATCCACAGCTTTAGAGAGGTGGTGTTCTTTCACGAGAACTTGGTCTGCAATCTGTGGGATCCATTTACGTCGGCATTAAATGTAGTGCATTGCTTGATCCTTGGCTACGCGTTCCATATTGAGGCGTACGATTTTGAAGATCTGTAATTGAGATGCTTCTTCGTTTGGTGTCTGAGAGGTTTGCCCAGTGCTTAGAGTGTATTGATCGTAGAGAGCGTTGGGAAGCCTAGGCTCTCGTCATTGGATCAAAAAGGCGGGACTGTAACCTGTCGAGTCAGATACGCTGGTGTTGATGGCGAGAGATACTTCCGACAGTAATTCATCCCATATTCGGTGATCATTGCCCGTCAGATGTGCCATCATTCTTTTGATGGTTCGGTTCACTCGCTCTGTTGGGTTCTCTTGCGGGGCGTATGGTGCCGTGAGTTGATGTCTTACTCCCATGTCTCTTAGAATTCTTTTGAATCCTTTCGAAGTGAATTGCGCTCCATTATCCGTGATAAAGACCTTTGGTTTCCCAAAACGTGCTAGTATCCGCTCTCTGAAGGGGTGTCACTGGCGGATGTTCGAAGCGGTATTATCTCGGTCCACTTTGAGAATCAATCGAAGAATACCAAAAGTATTGAGTTTCCGTGTTTTGATCTAGGTGATGGTCCGATGAAGTCAGCGCACAGCATACTCCATGGCTCTTCTGCAATCTGGGAAAGCATCTTTCCTGCTGCCCGTTGCTGATTCGGTTTGTACTGTTGACATGATGTGCACGTCCGCACGTATCGGCTTATGTCTCTGAACATACCGGGCCAGTATTACCGATTTGTAATTCTTGCGATGATCTTGCGGATGCCCATATGGCCAGCGCTTGATCGTCGTGGTTTTCTTTCAGCACCTTGTCCCGATCAAAACTAAGTACACACAGCTTCCAAGGCGCACAGTCTTCATCGTTTGTGGTTGCCGGAATATGACCGTACAGCATACCATTTTCCTTTGCATAGTCTGGGTATTTTTCAGGGTTTTGCTGGATCTCATCTTCTTTCTTCTTTAGCCACTTGCAAGTGAGAGGGTACTTTCATGTTCTATACTTGATGTTCTAAACAATGTTTCACTCGGTTGTCGGGATAGAGCGTCTGCCACTATGTTCAATTCGCCCTTCCGATACTGAATATCAAATGTGTACTGCTGTAATTCCAGAGCCTATCTATCTATGCGCCCTGAAGGACTTTCGATTGAATTTAACCATTTCAAGGAGATGTGGCCGGTGATGACTGAATTTACATCCTTCTAGATAGGGTCGCATCTTTCGAATAGCCCATACGATGGCCAAACATTCCTTTTCAGTCGGAGAATAGTTTTCTCTGCCTTGTTGAGATGTCTGCTGGCATATGCTATAACTCTTTTGTTATCATCGTGCTCTTGCGTGAGGACTGCTCCTAGGCCATAATCACTAGCGTCTGTCTGCAGTTTAAATTTCTTTGCAAAATCTGGGCATACTAGTACTGGAGCTTCTGTTAATTTTATTTTAAGCGTTTCGAATGCCTGTTGCTGGTCTTCTCCCCATTTCCAATGTCTTACTTTCTTCAATAACTCCGTTAGTGGGTGAACAACTTCAGCGAACTCAGGTACAAAGCGTCTATTGCAGCGATATCTAAGCAGCGGCGTAATTGTTTAAGTGTCGTTGGTGGTTCAAGTTCCCGTATTGCGGCTGCTTTGTCCGGGTCCGTGTGAATACCTTTACCGCTGACCACGTGACCTAGCTACTTTAGTTCCTTTTTGAAAAATTCACTTTTTTCCACATTGATCTTTAAATTCGCTGCTTGTAGTCGCCGAAATACTTCTTTCAGGTGACGCATATGCTCTTCCAACGAGGTTCCGATCACTATGATATCGTCTAGATACGCAAATGCGTGTGGCTCCATGTCTGAAACGATGACTTCATGACCCACGATTACAGCGTGGGGGTGCACGTTGAAAAGTCGCGGGGGCAGAATATAGCCTAAAAGGCATAACGCGCCACTGATAAAGTCCACGTCCTGGTACTGTAAATGCGGTATAGGGTCAACTACTTTCCGCCATAGAAATTTGCCAGTAGCCGTTTTTTAAATCTAGTGTGATTATGTAGTTAGCCATTTTTAGCCGGTCCAGGATATGGTGAATTCGCGGCGATGGGCTTGTGTCGGGGATCGATTTTTGCATTAAGCTGTCGGTTGTCGACACAAAGTCTCCACTTTACGGTATTTCTTTTTAACCAAGACGATAGGTGCACTATGCTGGCTACGCGATGGGTCGAAGCACCCTTTGCTAATCAATTCGTCGATTTCCTGGTGTTCAAGGCTCTATGCCTTGAGCAACGAATATGCCTTTGAGCACTTTAACTCAAAGGTTTGTTGTAGGTTGGGCCTTTAAGCACTTGAACTTAAAGGTTGTTAAGTTGGAGTAATTTAAACTACTGGTGTTGGATGTCAAATTAACTGTGTTCTTTATTAATTAAAATTGGTGCTTAAATACTAAAAATAAATACCACGTAAACAAAATATATTGAGAAATAAAAAAGTGCAACATTGAGCAAATTAATTTAAAACAATTAAGACAATCGTAAAGAAATCAATACCAAAATATGCGAATTAATGAATTGTACACAAATAATAATAAAAATCATAATATGCGAATTAATCAATTGTATGCAAATAATAATAAAAATCAAAATATGCGAATGTATGTGTGTACAATTGTACATTCTGCCCGGGTTCAATGAAGTTCAAAAATTATGTTCCCAATCGCCAGCGCTATATGTGTACAGAAAAGTCTGCTGCTGTTCTTCTCCTGGGTGCAGGATCGGGTTTCATATCTGACGTTGTTCTTGCCTTGGATCTCCAGCGCCATATTCCCGACAATGATGTAGTGACGTGATATTGCGTCGTAAAATGATGAGGTAGAGATCTAAAGTCAATTTTGTTGAGCATTGTTTGAAGTGTTGTTAGGGTCTGGACTTGTTCTGCGTAGTCTGCTGTACGGAAGTTCGAAAGTAGCTGTTTTATTTGTGTGGGCCTAGCCGGCTGTGAGGCATTACCAAAGCTTGCAAATGCCATTTTTTAGGTGGTTGAACATGTTTGGTATCCCGTGATACTAATTGATTCTCCCTTGATGGTACATTCTGGTTCCAGAGTGGACAAACCAGTTCCTTCTAGCGTAAGCTGTGATAAATCTTGGTCACATACGGTGGTAATTCGAGTTGGTGTTTGTAGTGCAAATATCCACTGGTTCTTTTTTTCTAATTGAATCCATGTGGAATTTGTTCGAACTCTTTCCAGAATGCAGGTGGGTTGAGGTTCATTCACCAAAAGACCCAATTCGCAGGCACATAATTCAGAGGTTTTTTGATATTTGGCTTGAAGGTTGAAACAAAGTCGCCGATCAGGAGATATAACTGTGCATTGTTGTAAATCATGTGTATTCAACGGTATGTACTGATCCCTGTGAGGTCCTACTGCCTCAATGCACTGCTACTGCGCATGGTTTTATAGTAATCATGGTGTCATTTATATATGTTGGAACAGGAATCATTTTAAAGATCTCGAACTGTTCTGGATTGATGAGAGGAATCGTTATCTCAAACACAGCATTATGTGGCCCTAGACCTCCCTTGAGTGTCATCAACTTGTAGAATTGCAGAAAATCGTCGCTGTCTACAGGTAACTCTAAAAGGGGTGGTAAATGAGCTCTTATTGTTGTTAATTCTTCTTTTAATTGATTTGTAGATAACAATAAAGAGTTTATTCTTCCATGGTGTGTATCGGCTAGCACATCGAGTAATGCCCCTTGAACTCGTTGCATATTAACCATTAGTAACGAAAGTTGAGCAGAGATTGATAGAAACATTTGATGCAGTTTAGTTTGAAATTCATCAGTACTAACATGATTGAGTTGTTCTGCAAGTTTGTTTAACTGTGAGTCTATTTGTTTACACCGCATCCTTGTAGTATTAGCGTCAATTTGCAGGAGGTTAATAGTTGAGTCAATCACTGAAGTTTGATTGCGCAACAAGTTCATCAGGTGGTCCTCATTATTTCGGATTTCATAAATTGTTTGAGACATCGTCTTTGCATATTCATTATCCAAAACTCCAAACAATGATCCAGCAATGTTTCCGACTATATTCAGCGCTCCTCTTTTAGCTTGTTTGGAAGATAGTAGTGTATCATCGAGGCGGAGGGATTGCATCGTGACCTGAAAATGGTGTATAATTTTGTCTCAACCCATTTTTTGCTGCATTTCCTCGCATAGCCCTTGTGCTATACGAGTTCCATTCGCTAATGCTGATAATTCTGCCTTTAATGGCTCAAGGTCATAATATATAAGGAAGTTCCATTGACTTGACGCTATGTTTAATGCACTTATATCTTCAAAATGGATACCCAAGTTTGGTCTGAATTTGGTAACTTTAATTTTGCCTGCATAAACTAGTGGTAATAGCAGAATTACGATCATGGCTGTGGTGATGTTGCTAGTTACTGATGTTCGACGTTTTTTCTATGGCCTCCTGTGAGTCGTGACTGTTTGTGTTGCCAGGGGACTCAGTGTTAATTGGAAGTGGTGCTAGACGGTGGATTGCTCTTTTCAATATCCCTGAAGATGTTTGCACGTCCGCAACTCGAATAAAACCATCCTCGCCAGTGTACGTATCGATGATTCTTCCAAGAGGCCATTGCTGAACAGGCAGGTTGTCTTCTTTTATAAGAACCATAGTACCTTCCTTGATATTGGCAGATTTATGGTTCCAATTTTTTTTTTTGTACTGCAGTTCGTTGAGATATTCTCTTGACCATCGGTTCCAAAATTCATGTTTAAGTTTCGATACTTATTTCCATCTATCTAATCTAGTGGTTTTTAGATCTAGCGCCTTTGTGTCAATTTGTGCATTCATCGGTTCTTCAATTAAGAAATGACCTGGAGTTAAGGCAGTTAGATCAGGGGGGTCGTTTGACATTGGAGAAATTGGTCTAGAGTTGAGAATTGCTTCAATCTCAATGATTATCGTCTCTTGTTCTTCGTATGTCAGCGATTCTGTTGAAACGTTTTTTAGTAGTAGATGTTTTGCTGACTTCACCGCCGCTTCCCATAAACCCCCAAAATTTGGGGAACGTGGTGGTATAAATTTAAAGGTTATGCCCCGCTGACTACATGTTGATAAAATGATTTCTTGTGCCTTTGATTTGAAAATAGTTGTTTCTAACTCTGCAAGCTTGTTCTTTGCTCCTACAAAGTTGGTGGCATTATCACAGTATAAGTTTTGGCAATGACCACGTCGTCCGATAAAGCGTTTTAATGTTCCGATGAATGCTTCTGTGGTTAAGTCGCTCAACAGTTCCATGTGAATCGCCTTGGTAGCGAAACAGCAAAATAAAGCAATGTAGGCCTTGTGTGGTCTTTTGCTTCTCAGTTTATAGTGAATCCAAAAAGGTCCACAAAAGTCCACTCCTGTGTTGACAAATGGTCGAGCGGGAGTAACTCTTGTTGCGAGCAGGTTTCCCATAATTTGTGACAGCAATTTTGGCCTTGCTTTTGCGCAAAGCACGCAATTTTGAACAATAGATCGTGCCATTGTATTGCCCTTGATGGGTCAAAATCTTTGCCGAGTAATCGATAGAAGTGTTGTGGGTCCACAGTGCATATTATCCCTGTGAATCATTTCCATTATTAGGTTATTACATCATTGTACGGCAATAGTATTTGGTGTTTTGCAACATATGGTAATGTTGAGTTTTTTAACCGGCCGCCAACTCGTAGAACTCCAGTATCGTCAAGAAATGGTGTTAAGCTGAGCAGTGTACTGCTTTTTTTGATTTCATTTTTTTAGTTAGTTGTTTTATTTCATCACTAAAATCATACCCTTGCATAGCACGAACTATAGACATCAAAGCTTTATCTAATTCTTGTGGTGTCAAAACAACTTCATGTTGACGTAACAGGTTGCTGCATTTGCTGTGATTAATGAAGCGATGAACATATCCTACGACACGTTGAAGATTTTTAAAAGAGTTCCCATGGTTAATTGTATAGAATAGATCGTTGTTGTCAAGCGTAACTAGAGCTGATGGTAGGGGTTTTTTCTTTCGTTCTTCTTCAGTTATGATTCAGTTAATGATAGACATTAGGGTCTTTGAAAACTTAACTGGCCAGTTATCTTCTGTTGCATATAAAAACATTGGACCGAAGTGCCATAAGCAACATTTGGCAAAATCCTTTGGAGATATTCCTCTCAATACCAAATCAGCCGGGTTATGACGTGTGCTTACATGTCTCCATTGTTCAGGTATGCTTAATTCGAGTATTTTTGTTACTCTGTGAGCAACAAAAACTTGGTATTGTGCTGTATCAGAGTTTAACCAAGCCAATATAATTTTTGAGTCTGACCAGTAGAACGTTTTGTATCTATTATATTGCAAATCTTCCTTAACTCTGGTTGTTAGCTGAGCTCCCAATACGGCCGCGCATAATTCTAACCGCGGTATTGTAGTTTTTTTTATTGGAGCAACTCGAGATTTGGCGCACAATAACCTTACAAGAATTTCACCACTGGTCAAAACAAATCTAATATAAACTGCTGCACCATATGCCTTCTCAGATGTATCAACGAAGGTGTGAACTTGTATTTCCTTCGGGATATGAGATAAAAATATGTGTCGATTGATCTTGAAGTTGTTTCATTTTTGCATCTCTCGTTTGAAGTTATTCCATGTTGCTTGTGATTCAGCCGATAGTGGATCATCTACGATATTTTTTGTAGCCACATCTGTTGAAGAAAAATTTTTGCCTTTACTACAACAGGTGCGAGAATGCCCAATGGATCAAAAATGTTTGCTAGATCTGATGCAACAACGCGTTTTGTTAGTATGGTGCTTTTGTTCAAGTTGGCTTTGACGCAGAATTGATCAGTTTTTGGCAACCATGTCAAGCCGAGCGTTTTTATTGCTTGTGTACCATCATCGTCAAGATCCAAGTTGTCTTCTTGATATTCTTCTGGAATTCCTTTTAACAACCTTGGGTGGTTGGCGCACCATTTTCTTAGGGTAAATCCTGCTTCATACAGAATTTCAGTGAGCTGCCTTTGTTTTTCGATTGCCTCTGTCAAATCATTCGAACCAATCAAACCATCATCTACATAGAAGTCGTTTTTTAATGCAGTTGCTCATAATGGTCGTTATTCATTGCAAGTGTTTGTCAGCATTTTGTTGCCAAATAAGGAGCAGCTCTGGTACCGTAGGTAACTGTGTTGAGCTGGTAACAATTGAGTGGTTCTGACGACCGTTCTCTCCACCATATGAGTTGGTATCTTCGATTTTCACTATGCATGACGATTTGTCGATACATTTTTTTAATATCGGTTGTAAATATTAATTTAGGTGTCCTGAAGCGAAGTAGAATTGAGAATAGTTCACTTTGGACGGTGGGGCCGTTGAGCTGTATGTCGCTGAGCGATAATCCTGAAGACGTTTTACACGATGCGTCGAATACTTCCCGAAGTTTTGTTGTGCTGCTATCAGGTTTAAGGACACAATGGTGAGGAATGAAATAATTTGGAACCAAAGCATTCTCCACGTTTATCTTTGTCATGTGGCCCAAATCTTCATATTCGCGCATAAAATTGATGTATTGTGTCCTGAGGTCAGGGTTTTGGGTGAGTCGCCGTTCTAGTGCCATAAATCGATTATACGCTGTATTTTTCGAAGTTCCCAATTCTGTTGGTTTTCTGGAAAACGGAAGCCTGACAATGAATCTGCCGTCGTTACCGCGTTTTGTATTTTTTGTGAAGTGATTTTCACATTGTCGTTCAACTTCTGTTGGTGCTGGTTCAGTCTCATTTAGTTCTTCAAGCTTCCAAAATCTTTCAATTAAAGTATTGGTTTCGTCTTCACTAGTGAAAACTCCACATACAACTGTGTTGATGCATCGTTGAGTTTTCTTGCCAGAGAACACCCATCTTAATTTTTGCAGACAAGATTTGACGGTAGAATTCGGCTCCGATCAGCACATCAATTGCGGTGGGCTGGCTGAAGGTTGGATCTGCTAGTGGTATATTGTCGGGTATTGTCCATTTAGAAGTATCCAATGCCGTCGATGGTTGTGGTGACACAATGTGTTTTAAAACAACAGCCTCTAGTGGGGATGTGTAGTTATTTGTTTTGGATTTCATAGTGATATGAATGCGATGATGACTGTTTTGTTTTCTTTTTCCAATACCTTCCAAGTGAATTGATGTTGATTTAAAAGACAATCCTAATTTCTTTACAACTCTTGTGACTAGGTTCACTTACGATCCTGAATCCAAAATCGCCTTGCATTCTACTGTCATGCCATTGGAAGCCACTAAGATAATTTTTGCTGTACCTAGTAAAACATATGACTGTTTCTTGTTATTGTTTAATGCTGACAATGAAACCGAGCTCTTTTCAGGTTGTGTCGATGGATTCTCTTGTCCCTTTGGTTTCGATGATTCTAAATGCAGCAGTGGGTTATGATTCTTATTGTATTTAGTACAAGTGCGCGAATTGCATTTTTGAGATGTGTGTCCTGCCTTGAGACAATTCATGCATAAATTCTTGGATTTCACTTGGTAAATTTTATCCTTGGTGGTTAGATGCAAAAATTGGTTGCAGCTATATAATGGGTGTTGACCATTTTGACATACTGCACAGATATTAGTCTTTTCTCGTGTTACAACGGAAGAAACTATTTTAGTGGGTGCCTTTTGATCCTTGCTCCCTAATGCCTCAAGTGATTGGAACCTGTGTTCCAGAAATTCTAAGAAGTGAGATAATGTTTGCAATTCTTTTGGTTTTTCTAACGATTGCTCGTATAACATATGTGTTTGCTTATCCAGTTTTTTAAGCAAAATATACAACAATAGTTGATCCCAGCTTGAAATGTCGATTCCCAAATTTTTTAATGCAAGAAGACTCTCATGAGAAACGTCATGCAATGCCTTTATTGTGCTGGCGCTTGGTGTGTCAGCAGAATGATTTGGTTGACTGAGGATTTTTTGAATTAGTGTTGATGTTAGTAGATGTAAATTGTTGCATCGGTCTTGGAGCATTTTCCAAGCAGCTTCATAGTTCTCTGAACTCAACGAGAAATGTTGAATTAATTTTGCTGCTTCTCCACTCAGTGAAGACTTCAGGTACCATATTTTTTGCACATTCGGAATTGTTCTTTTGTAAATCATTTCATTAAATAGGTCATAGAATTGTTTCCACTATAGATAGTCTCCATCGAATTTAGGAATTTGAACCTCTGGCATTCTGATAGATTCTTCCCGTGGAACGTTGTTGTTGACTTGTTGCATAGAAGGCACACCTGACAATTTTATTGTTAATGCCTGTACTGTTTCTTCCAGCAAAAGGCATTCTTCAACATTGTATCCACTGCCTTGGGGATCATCATGCAAATCCGAAATTTGGTAATTAATTGATTCAACTTCTTCCCACAACTTGGGAAGATTAATTCAATTCAACTTGTAGTATTGTGGAGGTTGTGGTTCATCTTCCCTTGATAGTGTTGATATCAGCCGTCGTAGCGACAATATGGTGGGATGCTGCTTTCGTATTAACCTGGTTATTTCCGTAAGCTCTGCTGAATTGGCTGAAGGCTTCGGATGAATTTGTAGGCTAGCTGTTGATGTGGTGCTTAATGCATCCTGAAATATTTTGCTATACTGTTCGAAAAGGTCTCGAATCACATCGTAATAATTTTTTGTGAAGTATTCATGTCCCGGATCTAGAGTGTAATTTTTTGGAATCTCTGAATCATTTGCATCGAATTGGTTCCATGAAGAATTCAAATCCCGTAGTCGTTGTTCATAATACGGCTTTGTCTTTCGATACGTTGAATCTTTTTTAGAATTGGTGATGACTCGTTGAATCGAACTTCCTAGTTCCGCTTGTTTGGTGTACAAGGCATCCATGATG
The DNA here is from genome assembly GCA_914767935.1 of Coremacera marginata. Classification (NCBI taxonomy): domain Eukaryota; kingdom Metazoa; phylum Arthropoda; class Insecta; order Diptera; family Sciomyzidae; genus Coremacera; species Coremacera marginata. Next base: position 99,085,598 of record OU612045.1, read on the forward strand.
TAGATGGCTTCCTGCAGCACCTCGATCTAGTATGTTGAATCGTGATCTTGTGTAATCACGTCGGGATCACCAAATGTTCAAGGCTCTATGCCTTGAGCAACGAATATGCCTTTGAGCACTTTAACTCAAAGGTTTGTTGTAGGTTGGGCCTTTAAGCACTTGAACTTAAAGGTTGTTAAGTTGGAGTAATTTAAACTACTGGTGTTGGATGTCAAATTAACTGTGTTCTTTATTAATTAAAATTGGTGTTTAAATACTAAAAATAAATACAACGTAAGCAAAATATATTCAGAAATAAAAAAGTGCAACACTGAGCAAATTAATTTAAAACAATTAAAACAATCGTAAAGAAATCAGAACCAAAATATGCGAATTAATCAATTGTACACAAATAATAATAAAAATCAAAATATGCGAATTAAACAATTGTACACAAATAATAATAAAAATCAAAATATGCGAAAATATGTATGTGCAATTGTACACCTGGTTAATTATTTCTTGCATTGCAGGATTTCTTGAAAAATATCTTTGCTTGATAGGATGATCATCCCTCATGATGAGGGATGTATAATACAAAGCCGTATTATGAACAACGACTCCGGGATTTGAATTCTTCATGGAACCAATTCGATGCAAATGATTCAGAGATTCGAAAAAATTACACTCTAGATCCGGGAAAATATGTATGTACAATTGTACACCTGGTTAATTATTTCTTGCATTGCAGGATTTCTTGAAAAATATCTTTGCTTGATAGGATGATCATCCCTCATGATGATCTTGTGTGCAGTAATGTTAGATTCTCCTGTGAGGTCTTCAAATTTTCGTAGTTCTGCGCTCATGAACTTGTTTATCTTTTTGGGACGGATTGTCTATCCCTGTTTCTAATTCATCTTCTCGTACAACTGTACAGCAGGCTGTTCTAGGTTCTGTCCTCTGATTCCTGGGTTCCTAAAAAGTGACAGTTTCATAAGGAAGTCCATTCCTAATCGATCGTCGATTACTTCCGATAGTATGATTAACTCTGTTTCGCTTTATCTTTCTGCGAGTCTGATGTTGATTTTCTGCTGTTGAGTCACTTCCTTCGTGGCGCCATCAGCCATGCGTATGCGTTTGAGTATGCGTTCGATTTTTCCTTCTTCTTCGACGTGGACCGCCAGTGACCTGCTGATAAAACTTCGTGTTTTTCCGGTGTCAATTGTTGCCTCTACCATGTGGTTACCTAATGTAACTAATGTGGCAACATAATTTCCGTTTTGTCTTATGGCATTTAGTTGCAAGGTTAATTGACCTGGGTATCCGCTTGTACTCGCCGTGGACAGTACTGTTGTGAGTCACTGAGTCACATTTATTAAAACCAATGCAAGACTTAAATCAGTGCATATTTGTAGGCACTACCTCTGGTGCCATAATACAAACAAACTAAATAAATTCACTTAATAAATTCAAAGTCAATGCCAAGTTCAAGTGCATGAAAATGCAGCGTCAGCGATAAGGCGAAAAACAGTTTAAGCTCGTCGCGTGCTACCAGCCGGTACCCAGCGACCAGCTTAAATAACAAGCCGTAGTAGTGTTGTTGTTGTCTCACCGTGAGAAATAAACTGACACCGCTTTGCCTTCTGCATTGGGCGCAAAATGCATTGACAGCATTTTTAATTAATAATATTTTATTGTTGTAATTGCATGCATTTATGGTATTTTATTTACTGTAGCTTGCACTTGGACAATATTAAGCTTAACAAGAGTTCTGCCTTTTGAAAATAAAAACATGATTAATGAAATGCAACTTGAGCATTTTACATATGTTAAACACAAGAACTTACTCGGCCAAGTTATGGGGAAATACCTTGTAAATTAAATAAGTGTTACAATTAGCCAATTAGTAAGTAAGTCACATTTAAGTATGTGGCAAAAAACTGCCACCTAAGTAATTAAGTAAGGGGAGAATGCATAAAGAGTCTGAAGACGCAGTACATTATTTTTCCCAGACACCAACAAGTATTTTCTTTCCTTTGAAGCGGACCAGTGTGGATAGTGCACATTAAAGTAAGTATACAATTGGCTGATGAGCCATTATAATACACACCCAAAATTTTTTGGCAACCTTACGGCTGTCTATTCATTTGGCAGCTACCCTGCCGGTTAAATATAAGGTAACCCTTTCATTTTAAATAGGGAAACTGTAGGCTAATGCGTTCTTCTCGACTGGGGAGAAGACGCCTCATGTGTTAATTCAGGTAGTATTTTTAGGTCACGACGAAGGACCTACGGGTATCCTCAAAAAAAGTTTTTAAGGATAAATGTAAAATAAATTGAAATGAGTACATTTTTGAAGGGAAGAAAAAGGAAAAATGGAAACAGTTTGAAAAGTTAGAATGGAGGAAATCGGTAGGTAATAATAGGTAAGCGTAAATGAATTTCTGTTGGAATTTTGGAAGAGAAAAAAAAAATTATTTTTTTTGTTTGTTTTTGAGTTGAATGTTTTTCGAGAAGTTAGTCTTGTGATCAAATTCCGATCGCGACCAGTTAAGCTTATGAAGGTGATCGTCAGAAAACAAAAATTTTTTTTTTCTGAGAATAAACATGGCGAACACTTCTTCCCAATTATTTCAGAAATGGAGAGAGAGCAGGATACAGTGACCCAGGAGCAGTTAGACGCAATCTTCGCCAAATACTAGGAAAACGTACCAGCAAAGATATCACCGGATTATCCAGTATACGTCCCAATGCCCAAGGGAGCTGAACCCCAGCCGATAACCATCGAGGAATATAGACGAAGAATTCATCTTTGCCCAGGAAACGAGGACAGCACACTCGAGGCCACCGAAAAAAAATCCCAGGAGAAGAAACGAAAGAGAGGGGAAGACAGTTCAACGGGAGAAGACAGTTAGCGGTTCTCCACAGAGAATTAACACTCGTTACCACCGACGCAGCCAGAATCGGACTGAAGAAGCAAATAAAGGAAGAGCGGGAACGAAACAGAGGAGGAAAGTTGAACAAAACATTAACCATAAAAAATAACTAATTACAGCAAGTAGAATTAGTTAATGTCTCGTAAAATTTCGCTAATATGTATTGTATGTATTAAATGTATGAATCAAATAAATAAATATATATTAAAAAAAATTCTTTTTTTTACTATTGTGAACTGACTAAATTGGTTTTACATTGCCAGGCGCCCACGTAACCTAAAGGTAGAATAAAGTTGAAGAAAAGCAAATTAAGCTATACAAACGAGTAGATAAGGAAAGAATAAGGAACAACGTTAACGATAATTTCAATTGATTGATTAGGGAACGCCTCATCACAGTGTGTGAGAAGAGCATAGTAGTTTATAGCTTGCGTTGTTTTAAATGGATTACACTAGTGATAAAGAAAGAAGGTATTTAGAGAATTTAGAGGTATTTAGGTTTTAGGAGAATTGGACAGATTTTTAGAAAAATTGTGGGTCAGAGCAAGAGTAGTGATATCAAACAAGGATAATTTCGCGCTGCTACAATCACATACGGTGGGGAAAAATTTAACAAAAGTAGAGGAGGCGGACGTAGTATTTGATTTCGCAGACAAGTATCACGAGCACAAGAGTATTGCTCAAACAAATAGGTTTGAGGAGTATAAGAGAGACTTTGAGGCTCTTAGAACGATATTAAGCGAGGTGCAGCAACTGAGAATAGAAGACCAAGGAAGAGCAGAGGAGCTAGATTTGGAAAACGAAAGGTTGCGCGAGTTGTTACAAAGGGGAGACATATCGACAGAGTTGGTAGAGAAACTTAAGTTTTTTCAATTGAATTAATTTTTCTGTTCGGCCGTCACCTCTCTGCAGACAATGGCAAGCCTCAGAGAGTAAAAACTGCCATAAAAAGCTTCTTGAGAACATAAGCCGTTCGAAGTCGACATAAAACATGTAGGTCCAGTTCTCGATCATTTGTGTTCAAACATTTCACATGACACACAACACAATTGATCATAAGAAGCTCGGTCAAAGTCCTTTCAAGGCATGAAATGGCCATTTCGTTTTTTTGTTTTTTTTTTTTTTTTTTGGTAGAGAAACTAATTGTCCAACAGGCTAGAGTAGATTTTGAAACAGTTGAACAGGCGAATGCTAGGATTAGGGAATTACAAGTACAGAATAGGCATTTGCAGGAGGAATTAAAGTTAGCAACAGAAAGTTCTTTGCATCATAAAGAGGCAGCAGACATAGAGACGTACGAAGGCGGGCCTATCTACGAGAATATAGAAATAAAAGATGGCACCATGAATTTAAACGCAATAGCGAAGACAGTTAACAATCTGGTTCCCTTGTTCTCGGGAACCGACTCACCAACGGAGGTTTATAGGTTCATTCAAGGGTGCGATCTTGCGATAAAATCGTTCAGTTCTAGTGAATTACCACGCGTTATAGAATGTATAAAGTTGAGGTTACACGGGGAGGCCTTTGAGTTATGCAGGGGAAGAGAATTTGCAGCCATTGAAGAATTTTTTTCTCTTAGTCAAGTCTAACTACCTAAGAGAGACTACGTACAATTCAATTTTGATGAAATTGTCAAAATGTGTACAAGAGCCAGGGGAAAAGTTGCAAGCATATGCAAGAAGACTGAGTTCCATAGAAGCAAAAGGAAAGGATTGTATAGGTGCGGAGGCAGGTTTGTTGGGTCAATTAAATAAAGCGGTGGTGACGGCTTTTAGGGTTGGATTGAATGACCCAAGCTTGAAACCAGTAGTATTGAATAGCTGAGCTAGTGACTAAGGCGGCCGAGATAGACTATATGCTGAGGAGCGCAGGTCAGTATGGGTCCGGGGTAATGACACGGAAGCCGGTGTATGCTGTAGTAGACGAAATTTGGGAGTTTGACAGACAGGGTTACCAAAGTCGAGGGGATAAATTCTATACAAGTAGGAATAACCGGAATCAAGGTTTGCCGGACAAGGATGCTAGGGCCCGGATAAAATGTTCTTTCTCTGGGAAATTGGGGCATACCAAGCATGAGTGTTTGACGAGAAAGAACACTCCATACTGTGAGAAATGCCAGGAATATGGTCATGAAAATGGGTGGAAATGTGCTCAGGAATGCAGACCTAGAAACAAACAAACTCAAGAGAAGAGTTTTGAGAGTAATGGTCATAGAGGAGGCCAGACAGGAAACCCATTTAGAGATAACGGGGGGAATAGTTTCGGTAGGATGCCAAGACCGGTGAAACAATGTAACTGGTGTAACAAAACAGGACATACGGAAGGAGACTGGTACGCGAAGAAAAATCAGGTTTACAAACAGGGAACTTCCAAGGGCCCAGCAAACACCATTAAGCTGGGAACCCGTAGATAAGAGAGTAACACGACCGTTAAGGACAGTAACAGAGAATTCGACGTCTGAAAAGATTGTGAATATCTGTACGTCCAAGCCAATAGAGAGTATAGGGACAGAGAATTTGACATCCAAAGGAATTGTAAATATCTGTACACCTCAGCCGGTGGAAGCAAAGGAAGAGTTAGCCCATCCAGGAAGTGTAAAGGACTGTATAGCTAAGCCAGTAGAAGTTGGAGTGTATCTAAATCAGGAGAAGGGGGGTGTAAGCTCAGAGTTAGAAGAAGCAGTAGAGTTGTTGAAAGCAGCAGCGAAAAATTTTTTATAACATGATAACTATCATGCAAATTATTCTGTATGTGATGAATATGATAAATGTGGGGGAAACGTTAAACTAAACTGCTACAATTGAGGCAAGAAAAAGAGTTTAAAGAGGCCAAACATTTAGTTAATTATAATGAAGAAATAAAGATTAAAGCGCGAACCGTGAAAATAGTAAGAATAAAAGTGGCACGACGATTCCGGTAAAAGTAATACATAAGCAAGAAATTGGGCCAGGAGTTCATTTAGGAGAAAGTTTAACCAACGTGGTTAACCATACAGCATGCGTATCAGTTTTGAATGCAACGGAAAGGGATAAGACCATACCGAGAGGTTATAAACTAGCATTTTCGAATTTTAATATCTATAAAACAAATAATCCCACGATATACAGCGTAAGGGAACAAAACGTTAGAAACGAATGAAAAAATTAAGAGAAACACTTAAATTGGACACGAATTTCAATACAGAGAAGCGGTCCTCAATAGAAAGTTTATTATAAAGTTTATTTATCATTAAAACTCCTGTTTTAAAACACGAAATTCAGGTCCAGAAAGATCAGCCGCCAATACATCAGAAACAGTATAGATTACCTCAGGCTCACAGAGAGGAAATTCAAAACCAAGTAGAAAAGCTTTTGAGAGATGATATAATTAGTCCAAGCAAGTCACCTTGGAATTCGCAATTATTACTAGTGCCAAAGAAAGTGATGGAAAGAAAAGTGGAGGTTAGTCATAGATTTTAGAAAATTAAATGACGCAACCATTAAACAAGTTTTCCAATCCCAAGAATTGATCAAATATTTGATCAATTAGGACACTGTAGATATTTTTCAACTCTAGATTTGGCCAGTGGGTGCCATCAAGTCCTAGTAGACAAAAGTGACAGGGAAAAAACAGCGTTTAGTACAGCATTTGGGCACTACGAATTTAATAGAATGCCATTTGGACTCACCGGAGCTCCAGCCACGTTTCAAAGAGTGATGAATCATATACTGATGGGATTACAGGGAATAGAATGTTTTGCATATTTAGATGACGTAGTAATTTATGGCAAAAACTTGCAGCAGCACGAAGAAAGATTAGCGCAAGTTTTTCAGAGGCTAAGGGAAAATTGTTTGAAATTAAATACGGAAAAGTGTCAATTTCTTCGTAGAGAGATATTCTACCTAGGGCATAAATGTTCAGAGTTGGGGGCCTTACCAGACCCACGAAAGTTAGAATGTGTGAAAAATATTCCCATACCAAAAAATAGAAAGGATGTTCAAGCATTTCTAGGGCTAGCGAATTATTATAGAAAATTTATAAAGAATATGTCACAATTGGCATCCCCCATAAACAGTTTATTGAAGAAGACACAAGGTTTCAATGGTCAGAAAAATGTCAAGAAGCATTTAAAAGATAAAAGAAGCTATAAATTCATTGCCCGTGTTAGCTTATCCCAATTTTGAGAAACCATTTTTATTAACGACTGACGCGAGTGGCGAAGCGATTGGAGCGGTTTTGTCACAGGGTGAAGTAGGAGAGGACAGGCCAATTGCATTCGCAAGCAGGTCATTAAACAGCGCAGAAAAAAGGTATTCGACGATAGAAAAAGAATTTTTAGCAATCGTATGGGCAACAAAAAATTTTAGAGCATATTTATTAGGTAGACCATTCAGAATTTCCACGGATCACCAACCCACCATAGCAAATCTGAAAGATCAGACATCAAGATTAGCAAGATTTAGACACAAGATGTGAGAGTATGATTTTGAAATAATATATAAACCGGGGAAAAAAATTTAAATGCAGACGCGTTAAGAAGGATACCTCAACCAGAGCAGGGTATAAGAGTGGTACAAACGAGGTCAAAAGCCAGAGAGAACGAGCAGGAAGGTAAAGTAGACAATACCCCAGAGACTGAAAATACACAGGAAGAAGAATCAGTAGGACCCAAAAGAAATAGCAACAATACTGAAAGATTTTCATGATTCACCCTTAGGAGGCCATCAGGCAGCCTTGAAAACACTATTTAGAATAAGAAAAGAATACAGGTGGAAAGGAATGCAGAAGCAAATAAAAGAATATATAAAGAATTGCAGGAAATGTCTAGTGAACAAAAGTTCTAGGTTAACGAAAATGCCGATAGTCTTGACGGACACAGTAACCCGACCATTCGATAAAGTTTATATGGACATGGTGGGTATCCTGCCAGAGACAGTATCCAGTAATAAATATATATTAACATACCAAGACGATTTTTCAAAGTACATGGTATGTGTTGCAATACCAGATGCGGAGGCAAGCACCGCGGCAAAAGCATTTTTTAACGAGATTGTGACTCGCCACAATGTGCCCAGGGTGTTAATAACCGACAACGGGTCAAACTTTATTTCACGTCTTTTCTCGGACGTATGCAAAATGTTAGGTGTAAAGAAATTGCATATTACCCCATACCATCCGCAAGCAAATGGTTCACTAGAGAGGAGCCACAGGTCATTAGTTGAATATTTGAGAAGTTTCTCAAAAGAAGATGGGTCGAATTGGGATCAATGGTTCGCAAATGCGATGCATGTGCATAACAACACAGTACACGTATCAACAAAGCAAATGCCTTTCCGAACATTGTACGGGTTTGATTCCGAAATGCCGACCAATTTGAAACGCAAATGTGGGCCGGTATGTAATGCCGAGGATCCTTCAAACGTATTTAAGTACCAGATCCAAAGAGCACATGAGCTGGTTAGACAGAATCAGGAACGTGCAAAAGAGGCATCTAAAAAACAATATGATAGTACTTTAAATCCAGTAGAGTTTAAAGTCGGGGATGAAGTACTAATGAAAAATCAGGGTAGGAAAAACAAATTTTCACCGATATGGATAGGGCCATACGATGTGGTAGGCATTAGAAGCGCAGTAACAACCGAAGTTTTGATTAAGAGTAAATCAAAAAAGATACATAATAATTTACTCAAATTGTCTCATAGCAACTAAGGAAATAAATGGGAATCGAAGATAAATAAGATATAGAAGAAATAGCAACTAATAAAAAGTAAATACTAAAATGAAATAAAAGGAAAAATAATAAGTAATATAAAAAAAGAATAAAGAAATAAATTGGCGAATAATGAAAAATACGTAAGAGAATGAAGAATAATGAAATTTGAGGATAATTGCGTAAAAGGAATAAGTAAAATGAAGATAAGTTAAGAAAAAAATCGATGAGGAAATGAAATTAAAAGAAAGATTAAGAAAATGAATATACCGCAGCAGGGTAATTGTATAAGAATAAGTATGCACGACAGGGAGAACGAGGAAATTTTATGAAAAAGTGAATAAGGTTATAAAAACAAAACAAACACACGGTAATGCTTGCCGACCAAGAGGAAATCATGAAACAAAAAAATTATATAGAGAAGAAGTGACAGATAGATATGATTTCCAAACCATGGGAAAGTCATGAAACATTAATAAATTGCAAGAAGAGGAAAAAATAATATTTCTTAGAAAAGAATGAGTTTGAAAGCCAGTTTCAAATTGTGCATCCAGAGGAAAGGGAACATTTCTATTAAAGAAAGTTAAGAATAAGTGTAGAAGCATGATAGCTAAAATAGTTCATTCAGAGGAAAAATAAAAGGTACTTTCTTGGGAAAAACAGGGAACAGACAAGTGAAAAATACAGACCGTGGGGAAATCACGGGAAAGTAACACATTGCAATGGTGTGTATAAAGAAGAGTAATATTTCGTAGTAAATAAGGGAGTAAGAATAAGTATAGTAATGAGAAGTAACGAGAATTAAATGGTGAAAATGAAACAGTTTTTGTATTTTTCTTGAAGGAGTAAAAATAATGAAAGTAAAAAAAAAAGTTTGTCAAATATTTGGGAAAGTAATTAAAAAAGAGGGAAATAAGTAAATATCGGTAATCTTTAAGAACATTAAAAATTAACACAAATATGCGACTTCCATTTGCTGAGTCGTTTAACTTTTGAATAAATAAATAAGCGCGTTTTTAAGTAACAAAAAAAAAACCCCCAGTATGGTAGACGCAAGAACTAGCATTGAACAGTGAACAATGTTTGTTCTTTTTCTACAAAACAAACACACACAGTATCATACTTTTACAATTAAAAGAAAAGAAAACTGAATTTTAAGAATAAAGTGAGAAGAAAATTTGCATATACATAATAGAGCGAAAGAAAAACAAATTATTTTTTATTAGATATTTAGTAATCTAATCTAAAGGAATATTCGCATATAATAGAGCGAAAGAAAGAAAAATTATTTTCATTAAAATTTTTGAGAAAAAAAATCAAGTTTAAACAAAATAATGCACTCAGAGAAAAATATGAGAGAAAACACAGAGTGGTGAATAAATTACAATTATTTTAAAACTAAGCAAAAGAGTTAATAAAACGAAATTAAATTATTAATCAATTAAATTCTTTAAGTAGTAAACGGCTTCCTTTTCTTAAACCGTTTAACTTTGAAAACGCGTTTCACTCACTGGAAAACACAGTACTATAGATGAAAGAACCAGCATTGAATTGACGAGGAGGCCAATGAACAATGTTTGTCCTTTGCCTACTCATTACGATGATAATAAAATTAAGAAAACAAAAAATCCACTTAACAATTAAATATACGTAACAGTAAGAAGAAATAAATATGTAAGAAAATCGATCATAGAGTATTTGTAGCATATTTTTAAGAATGGAAAACTTAGTATTTAAGGAATAATATACGAACAATTGGAGAAATACAAAGTTAAGAAAATTTATTATGTAAGGAGTATAGCCGTTTAAAACAAAAGGTAGCGAGCGACAGAGAAGATCATCGTGGGACATCCAATCCTGATACGGAGGTAATGAAGAGAGGGGTAAACATAGCCGAAGTAACGAGAGTGTGGTGCAGGACATACACAAAGGGTCAGGAAGTTCCAAGGCAACCAAATAAATTTTGGAAACTTCCGAAACAGTAATAAATGAGAGTTGAGTCATACTGGCAATTAGTAAAGCAGTCACTGTGCAAAGGGAAGCAGTCAGCCAATACAGTTGTAGCCGGGAATATGATGATCCAACATATTTTGGGAATAAACTAAAACTTTTAAGATGAAGGATGTTTTGACGGAGTGTACTTACGCCTAAAACTATTCGGCTCAAGTAAGTAACACGATTCTATATTCAACGAGCTGTACTCAAAGCGTGATTCCTTTGAAATCTAGAAGCAGAGTAACCCGAAAAATTGTTAAAGTCTATAGCCAACCTCCACAACATCTTGGGAAAAGTGGATAAGGGTATCAAGAGAAATTTCCAACATTTTTGGCTACTAACTACCAACATTTTGGCGCAGCGCAAACTACTCCATAAAAACGCTCGAGTGATGGTAACAAGTACAATTACCATAGCGGCGGGTGAACATTTTTACACAAAGCTCCAACCAATGAACAACACGACAAGGGTCCAGACGCATGTAACCACACGAATAAATCATCATCACTGACAGCTAGAAGTCAAGTTCCGGAAGAACGGGGAAGCTGCTAAACATTCGGTCGCTTACCTTTACTTTGTTTTTTTGTATAATTTATATAGTCATGTATTTAATTAGCGATGAAAATAAAAAGGTGTTGCATTTCCTTTGCATAAAAAAGAAAAAAAAAACACAAAAATAAACAATAAGTAAACAAAAAGAGCCACAATTATAAAGAGTAAAAACTAAAAAAAAAATTGAACTAACTTATAAAAAAAAAAAGAAGTTGCAACATCGCATAAAAAGAAAAAAAAAATAATAGGAAAGCAAAAAAAAGCCACTGTTATAAGAATTATTTATAAAGCTATTATTTATAGTATATCGACCTTCCAATAAGACTAATTGCCTAGAGTAAGAACAAGAAAAAGATAGATATAAGTACACTTTAAATACAACTTTAATTAAAATGTAAAGAGATCTAACAGAACAACTAAGTAAGAAAATATAAGTCAAAAGTTAACTCATTTCAAAGTATACACCGATAAGAAAAAAAAAACAGGTAAGGAAAAGATGTATATATGTATATTTTAAATACAATACAAAAATACACATAGCCCATAAAGTCTGCGTTCACCTGACTTACTTTTTTTAAATGAAGTAAAAACACCAGTAAATATTAAATTCATATTAACTTTTATATGTGTATTTCTTCTTTACATTCTTAAGTTTACAAAGAAAAACAAAAATCAAAAAGTATCCTCTTAATTTTTCTGATAACGGTATCTAAGTGAAGCAACTAAAATATATAGCCACCACAAAGTCTGCGTTCAGTTAAAAAATAAGTTATAAATTCATTGGAAGCAATATGGAAAAATAAAACTTAATATTTTGTAGGATAGCCACGTTGTTTTAAAACTTCACTCAGTCTGTTTGGCATTGAATTTACCAACTTCTCAGTTTCCTCAGCCGTAATCTTTGCCCATTCTGACTGCATAACACTTCGCAAAGCCTCTTTACTTGTTATTACATGCTGACGAATTTTTTTCTCTAATAAATCCCAAATATGCTCAATGGGATTGAGATCGGGCGATTGGGGCGGCGTTTTGAGCTGTTTTGGGGTATTGTATAAGAGCCAAAGTCTAACGATCTCCGCAGTATGTTTTGGATCGTTATCCTGTTGGAACCAAAACGTCGTATATAAGCCCAGTTTCTCTGCACTTTGCTTCAAATTATTTTTTATGTTAAGATAACCCCATCTATCCATCGTCGATTCAATAAACACCAGCTCACCAAAACCACTAGCCGCCATGCAACCCCACACCATAACTCCACCACCACCGTGTTTGACTGTTCCGACAAGATTTTGTTTCTCCAGCGCAGTTCCTGACTTGCGCCACACTATTTGACGACCTTTTATACCGAAAATACAAAATTTGCTTTCATCCGAGAATATTACTTGTTTCCAGAACTCCGGAGGCTTATTTATATAGTTATTAGCAAACTCAATGCGCTTTCGTCTGTTTACAAGTGAAATGAATGGTTTTCTTCGAGCGACTCTACCATGATATCCCGATTTATGTAAAATTTTTCTAGCAGTTTCGGCACAAATTCTTTTTTTGAACATTTCATAAATATTTTCTACAATTTTTGTTGATGTAATTCGAGGGTTAACTTTTGCCATATTTAAAATTTTGCGTTGTTCCCGGACTGATAATATTTTCGGACGCCCAGACCGCGGCTTAGATGTTAAAATTCCGGTATTTTTGAAATTGTTTATTACGCGCTGAACGGAGGAATATGTTCTTCCAATAGTTTGGCCAATTTTTCGGAAGCTTTTTCCATCTTTCCACAATTTAATAATTATTTTTCTCTCCGACACACTAATTTCTTTTCCTTTGGCTTCCATTTTTAATAATTATTTATACTTTTAAGCAAATTGTGCCACCGAGCTCTTTAAACGATCAATTATAATGACAACAAATGGAAAATAAGCAAAATGAAGAAACAACTTTGTAAAAAGTAACGGTATTATCCAAAGAAGCAAACCGAACGCAGACTTTGTGGTTGCAATATTTACTTGTTGTCACACTGTGATCCCGTTATCACGAACATGAAGAGGAAAATATAAATTTTTGTTTTTGCTTTTTAAACTTAAGAATGTAAGGAAGAACTGCACGAATAAAAATTTATTTGAATTTAATATTTGCTGGTGTTTTTCCATCACTTAAAAAAAATTTGTAAGGTGAACGCAGACTTTATGGGCTATGTGTATACAGTAAACAGCTAAGCAACGAAAAAAATACTGTTAGGTCTTTAACAATAATTTTTTCTTTTCCAAAAGGCGGAGGAATGTTGTGAGTCACTGAGTCACAACTATTAAAACCAATGCAAGACTTAAATCAATGCATATTTGTAGGCACTACCTCTGGTGCATACAACAAACTTAATAAATTCACTTAATAAATTCAAAGTCAATGCCAACATCAAGTGCATGAAAATGCAGCGTCAGCGATAAGGCGTAAAACAGTTTAAGCTCGTCGCGTGCTACCAGCCGGCACCCAGCGACCAGCTTAAATAACAAGCCGTAGCGACGGTGTGTTGTTGTTGTCTCACCGTGAGAAATAAACTGACACCGCTTTGCCTTCTGCATTGGGCGCAAAATGCATTGACAGCATTTTTAATTAATAATATTTTATTGTTGTAATTGCATGCATTTATGGTATTTTATTTACTGTAGCTTGCATTTGGACAATATTAAGCGTGACAAGAGTTCCGCCTTTTGAAAATAAAAACATGGCTAACGAAATGGAACTTAAGCATTTTACATATGTTAAACACAAGAACTTTGCCGCAAAACTTGAAACTCGGCCAAGTTATGGGGAAATACCTTGTAGATTAAATAAGTGCTACAATAAGCCAATTAGTAAGTAAGTCAAAATTAAGTATGTGACAAAAAACTGTCAACTATAAGAACTATAAGAATGTAATGATTGAGGCAGCCAGATATTTGTTATAAATATCGGTGCTTTTAAGTTGTGAAGAGAGATTGTTAAAAAGCTTGCTTACAAGAAGCAGCCCGTTGTTGCAGATTAAAACAATAAACTCCTAAATACAAATATAGCCCTTGCGGAATTATTCATTGGGAACCAGTATCACGAAAGCACCCAATATGAGTAAGTATACTGCTGGCTGGTGAGCCATTACAATACCCACTGCACACTTCCGGCAACCTCGCGGCTGCCTAGGTTCTGGCAGCTACCCTGCCTATTAAAACTCAAGGTAACCTCACGATGTACATCTATGCCCGCGGGCATAAATGTAACTCGTGTGTATTTTTTTTGATAAGGACGACTTAGTATTATTGTTCAGGGAATAACCTACGGGTATCCTCATAGGGAGGATCGCAACAGTACCCCGAGTAGTTTTCCAATTGTCTTCTGCAGCCATTGATAGTAAGCATGCCCCTTCTTCCGCACTCCCAGCAAAAGTTTAGCTTGGGGTTCCTCCACTCATACCTGATATGACTATCTTGTCCACAACGTTAGCGTTCTGTTCGCGGGTTAATAGGGTGCTCTGTTACCTGTGCCATCATGCGTTGATTTTCTTCTCGACTTCATAGAGGTGCGGTAATGGTCGGCAATGGATCCGTTAGTAGGCTTTCAAAGTCGTCTGCGAGGCTGATCAGCACTTCGAGTGTTTCAAAGTCTTTCCTTTTTATGGAAGCCTGATACTCCTGCAGATTGTTGCGGTAAATGCGCTCTGCAACAAATTGCAACAAATCTTTCTTATATTTGTCCCATTCTTGCTTGGGTTTTTTTAATGGTGTTTCTCGTGTTCACTCCTATTTCGAACTCTGCGAACGAACCTCTTGAGCTCTACGAGCCAACTCCTTTTATTTAAACTGAAGCACCGATATTTATAACAAATATCTGGCTTCCTCAATCTTTACATTATTGCTTAAGAACTTAGTTGACAGATTTTTGTCGCATACTTAAATTTAACTTATCTATTAATTGGCTAATCTTAACACTTATTTAATACACAAGGCATTTCCTTATAACTTGGCCGAGATTCAAGTTATGCGGAAAACATTCTCGTGTTTGACATATGAAAAATTCTCATGTTTCATTTACTTATCATACTTTTATTTCCCCAAGGGCGGAACTCTGTTGAGCTGATTATTGTCCAATGGTAAATTGTAGTAAATAAAATACTATAAATGCATGCAATTACAACAATAAAATATTATAAATTAAAAATGCTGTCAATGCATTTTGTGCCCGGTGCGGAAGGCACAACGGTGTCAGTTTATTTCCCATGGCAAGACAACAACAATATACTGGCGCTACTGCTTGGTATTTAAGCTGCTCGCTTGTTACCGTTTGGAGGCATGCGATAAGCATAAACGGTTTTACGCCTTAATGCTGACACTGCATTTTCATGCAGTCACACTTGAACTTGGCATTGGCCTTGATTTCAGAAATTTAAGTTTGTTGTGTTGCACAAAAGGCAGTACCTACAAGTAAACATTGGTTTATTTGTTTTGTTTGTGACTAGTTCACAACATTCCTCCGCCCTTTGGAAAAGAAAAAGTTATTGTTAAATACCTAACCTAATTTTTTCGTTACTTAGCCGTTTATTATTTATTCTTTATATTGTACTTTATCTATTTATGGGTTTTACATATTACATATATATTATATATTTATATGTATTGACTTTGTTTTTCGTCTTATCTATATAACTCCGAAATTCATTATTTCATTTTACTTCATTGAACTCTATTTTATTTTGCTTTACTTATTGCATTTCTCTATTATTTATTCTTATCACCGTAATCCATTAATGCATTATTTATTTACATGATTCCTTTACATCATTTACTACTCAATATTAAATTAAGTATGCCTTTAAACAAATTATCAAATATAATTTTTATAAAATAAATTATAATTTTTTCTCGCGTTATCTAATATTTATTTCCTATTAATATAACATATTAGTTCCTAACTTTTGTTGATTTTGGGGGAGGGAAGAAATGGTGATGTCATTGAGTGGTTTCTTGCTGCCCTCATAGTTTGTTTTGTGCTTCCACTGTGGTTTATTTTCTTCTAGTTTACCGATGCACTTGTCACTTTTTTGACATTATCTCGGGAAATTATCTTGGCATGTTCTTCCTGTTGGAATTTATTTGGATGAGTTTGAAATGTGTGTGATAGGATGGCATATCGATATTTCGCGGCTTCAGCTTTACTTATGTTGTCTTCTCCTTCGGCAGTTCATCAATTCTTGTTTAACTCCATTAATCGGAAAAGTCTGTTCCGTTGGTTTTATTTCAGGTTTTCCATCTCTTTTATTATTCCAAGACTTTGATTCTTGTTTTTTTACACCGTTGATTTGCCATTTGTTGCTTCCATTACGTTGGCTTTTGTTGGTTTTACTGTTTCTATTTTAATTGTTTTGTTGCTTGCTTTAATGGTTAATTTAAATAATTTCATTTACGTTGTTTTATAAAATTGGTTATATATTTTATTTGTTTTAGTTATCTTTAGAAAGGTCTTGATTCCTTTCATTATATTATCTTCCAGGTTTTCGTTCTTGGTTTAAAAGAACCTATTGTTCTTTTAGTAAAGGGTTTTATACATTTTGTTGTTATGAATATTACGATTTTCGTTGATGTAAATAGCTTTTATACTTTCTGTTAATTAAAATGCTTTTGTTCTACTTGTTTTAGAAAGGGTTTTAATTCCTTTCGTTAAATTGTTTTGTCAGCGTTGTTCTTTTCATTGCAGTTTTGACACTTTTTGGTTTACTTCGTTGCTTTAGTAAAGGGTTTTATACCTTCGGTTGATTTAGAAAAAGCGAAATATCTTTGATTTTGTCTTAGAAAGGTTTTGATTCCTTTCGTTTAATTATTTCGTCAGTGTTATTTTTTTATTTAAGGTTTGACACTTGTTGGTTTATTTCATTGTAGAAGACTGTTTAAATATATTTTTTGGTTGTTGTATTTTTGTTTTTCTTTATATCAGTTGCTCATCCGGGCTCATCAGTTGCATTCATCCTCGGTTCTGATTCTCCCTAATCTAGTTTAAACCCTATTAAGTTGAACTCTTGTTTCTTACAGAAATAATTCACCATCTTTAACAATTATTTCTATTTTTAGAAATTGAGATATTGTTAATTACAATTATATTTGTTCTTTCTCGACAAATTTTTTTTTTCTCTGCTACATATAATTTTTTAATTTTTCTTTGCTTAACATTTTCTTATAGTATTTTTCGGGTTTCTTTTGCTTTTTTGGTGCTTAGAATCTCCTGTCTTATATTTATCTATTTCTTATTTAAATTCCCTTTTACAACATTTTTTATTTAATTTTATCACGGCTTACAGTTTTTTTTTTATTACTTTATTAATTTAATTTTTCTCTTAAATTTTCTTAAATTTTAGATTATTCAGAAACTTATTTTCTTTCTTACATATTAATATTACATTTCTTTAAATTCAGATTTTCTTTCTTTTATATTGTAAAAGCACGATACTGTGTGTGTATGTGTGTGTGTTGGTTTTGTCGAAAAAGAACAAACATTGTTCACTGTTCAATGCTGGTCCTTGCGTCTACCAAACTGCGGGTTTTCTTACGTAAACCGCGCTTGGGTTTTTTTTCCGTTCTTTTTTTTCAAAAGCTGAACGACTAAGGGAAATGAGGTCGTTTAAATTTTTTCTTCTGACTTTAATATTCTGTCGTATATGCTGCAATTCCCAACCCAGTGATAGCTTGAATTTTTTTTTCTTTTATATCGTCATTTCTTGAATGGCATTGCTCTGTCACTTTAATTAAGCGAAAATGCTAACTTTGCAGAAGTATTGCTACCCATATTTTTTAGTATCTGATTTCGTCGTTCTGCTCATATTATTATAATTCTATTTTAATTAAAGGAAATTGGTAACTTTGTGAAAATATTCCTATAAAACTTAGCGGTGGTTGTGATTTGGCTTCATTTGACGATAGCCGTTCATACCAATTCACTCATCATGCTGTCAGTGCTGTACTTAGATGCTTCCACCATGGACTTTATTAATGATAAATTAACGTTCACCGGTGCCCCGGTTCCTGAGCCTTGTGATATTGCACCCGGTAAGGTTTTTTCTCACCTCGCCCTGTACTAATGTTTTCCCTTTCTCGTTTATAGCTCCCCGTTTCGATTTGCTGCAGCATCTCTAGGATGTCGATCCCAAGATGTATGTCACGCTTTGGTTCCGTGACCTATGCCGCTGCTGTTGGGAGGACTCCGTTACGGGTCCTCCTGGTGCTGCCCTTCGAGCGCACCGGCAGCATCTCATCAGTCTTGAGATGCTTTGCGCCGCGTTAACTCGTGTCGACGTTGGCGAGTGGAGGACATATGTTCCTCTATTCCCGGTGGTCCACAAGTTGGCCCTCCAGGCTCGGGGCCTGGCGCGAAAGTGCCCTCGCGGCTGAACGTGACTTTTTCTTTCTTTTTTTTTCTAATAAATAAATAAAAATAAATAAATAAAAATTAAATGTTCAATGTTCAATGGAAAATAATAATAAAAACATCTGTAGCGGAGCGGAAAAAGCCACGACCGGAAGCGGCACCAAAATAAAAACGTTGAGTTTAAAAACTCAACATTTAAACTTTTGTTGCGTCTGGCAGCGCTGAGCGGTGAGGCCGACTAGTGAAGCAGCAGCCCTGACTTTTACATTTGTTTTGAGGGCGCATGGTGAATGCGTCCCTGTGGCTTTCGCATAGAAAAGTAGTCAGGGCGCCTGCTTACCCTAGCCTACGCCACCGTCCCTGGTCAGGTGACCCGCGGACACGAAGTTGGCTACGACTGCACGTGATAGTTAGCCAAGGTGCTAGCAGTTCGGGAGATGTGGGGGGGTTCTTGTGGCCGTCTACGTGTACCCTCGCCGTACAAATAATTCACGTGCATTTACTAAAACAAATATCGCGTCGAGATTCCAATTCAAAAGCAAGAGAAAAAAAATTTTTTTTAAAACCGGATCTGAAACGAGAAGAAGATTAATTTGATAAAAGTTTGGAAAAGGTTGGGGGCCCCTGGCTCACCCATCCACCAACCAACACTCGAGCCAGATGTTATGGCTCGGCCCACTCATCCCTCCCTACCATGGAAGACCCTGGGCCGAAGTAATTAGTCCTCCCCAAGCGCAACCGATTCTCTCCTTCGACCAAATAAGAACTCTTACGATTTCATATTTACAATCTCATTTAATAACATAGTTTATATGGTAATTAGCATATATTTAAATACGTTAAATAAACTAAAGTTAAGTTTACAAAATTAAGCAAGGCTCTGCCCTTAAGAATAATTTATATGGTTTGTTCTTATTTTTTCAATTTTTATGTGGTTTTGTTGTTTCGCCTTTTTTTTTGTATTAACATCAAATATTAACTACTTTAATTTATAGTTTTGACAAAAAAAAAATAAACTGCATTCTTATGCATGTACAATACAGTTGTTGTGTGTAAAAATTACAATTTCTATATAAGTTTAAGCAAATGGCATTTGTTAGTATATCATTAAAATCAAAATATGCTGGAATTTTAAATTGAATTATTTTTAACCTTTTAATATGTTGTAAAATTAAACACAAAAAAATAATGCAAGTTTTGCGTTCGTTAAGGATTTTGTTTTTTTTGTTTATCATTCTTGTTTACTTATGTTATTATTATTGATTTTAATTAAGTTAATTATTCATGTTATGGTTAGTTTATTTTAAGTTATTATATTGTTTTATGTTCAGTTATATTATTTATATTATGTTCAGTTTAATTATTCATGTTTTGGTTAGTTTAATTAAGTTTCATTTGTTCATTAAGTTTGTCTTAATTAAGGCTTAGGATTAAGTTTATGTATAAATATCTAATTAAGTTTCATTTATGATTTGGTTCTTATTAAGTTTAATTTTAAGTATTTAATTAAGTTTCATTTATGTTTTGCTTCTTAAGTTTATTTTAAGTATTTAATTAAGTTTGTTTACTTAAGGTTTAAAACTTAAGTTTAATTTTAACTAATGTTTATAATTAAGTTAATTTTTCATTAGGTTTTTCTTAACTAAATTTTTAATCAAATTTATTTTAAGTATTATGTATAAATACGTATATACGTACGAGTAAAAATTAATTTATCCCTTAAAAATATACCCCTATCTTTGCCCGAAATCTTTTGAACATATAAAAATGAACTGAAATAAAAAAAAACCTGTTGTCCTGAGCTGCTGTCGTTGCTGTGTTGGTTGTGGCTGTTGTTGATGCTGTTTTCCTTGCTCGGTTGGTTGTGTAAGCCACGGAGGTTGTAGCCCTTGGGGCTGATGTTGTTGCTGTGGCCAAGATGAGACAGGCCTTTAAGTCCGCTCTTGCTGAGATGACGAATTCAATGGCGGCTGCTGAATTGCACCGCTGCTGTTGTTGCTGTGTTGGTTGTGGCTGTATTTAGCCAGATAATGACTGACAGGTGGAGGAGCGGGCACGTCTATGTATATTTAATTGGTTTTCTACGAATCAACATATGAGAATAAGTTTCTTGTTTCTGTATTACTTCATGACTTACCGCTTTACTGCTTCGCATCTGCTTAGCACTTCTGTTTCCTTGTTTCTGTTTGTAGAGATTATATTTCTAATTGTTATCTGCTTGTTTCTGGGGCATCGTGACCTTCTATACCACATCCTGTTGCTGTCGTGTCGACTGTCTGGGATTCGTGTAGGAGTTTGCTGTTTTGTTTGCGTTTAATGTTGTGCAATCCATCGTTTAAATTAAAATCGAATCGAATGAACTTTTGCAAGCTGCGACTTAAGCATATTGGCGTCGTCTTGCATACTCGTGGTATCCTTTACTTGGTTATTAAACAAATTGCTCAATCCAGCGATATAGCCAAATTGAGCGATATAGCAATTACAAGCAGTGTTAAGATAGTTGAAAATACTAATTGGACCAATCTTGTATAACAATTTGCCTGCAACGGTGTTTTCTTCTTCTACCTACTATATACTATGTGGCACAGTGTTTGGGCACAAAACCTTGTATTGCAAGTGCTTTTCTTTGCGGGATGCTGTGCAGTAACCACATGTGTAGGTAGGGTACAGAGTAGGGACTTTGCTGTTTTTACACCTGCACACAATGCAGTTTGTTTTGCTTTTTTTTTTTACTCTGTCGCTATTATATATTAACTTAATTGTTTTACATACTTTAAGCATTGATTTACATTTGCTTTTGTTTAGATTTAACTGATCTTTTTTTAAGAAACAAGTGAAATCATTAAATAATTGTGTATGAGAAATCCTCGCTTCACGCACGCACTCCACAATGGAAATCCAAACGCTTCATCGAACTCCCTTGTCTTTTCTGTGCTGACGCAACTTTGACACCCGGTTGCAGTTTTTCGTTAAATATGTATCGTCGTCTGGGCCATTGTTACCATTCGATCGCATTTAGCTCGCGTTTACACATGAATTTAGGTGTATGAACCATATGTAGGTGCGATTTTTCCAGTATATTCGGTGAAACACACTTCAGTGGCCGAAACTACTTTCGTTCAAGTACTGTTGGTGCCGACACGTCATCAACTAAACGGAGTATCCGGGATATGTTTGCTTAGAAAGTCCTTTCTGATTGGCTGATGCCGGTTCAAGCAGGTGTTAGGCCATTTTGGAATGAACGAAAAAAAAATAATTCCGAGATGTTCATCTGTGTGCGGTAATGACTCGCGGCCGCACTAGATGGCGTTAAAAAAAAATTTATACCACACAAAAAAAATGTTTACTATCAAACTATGGTTACAAATTGCCATATGAAATTCGTTGCACTCATGTTCAAATTCAAATTTGAATACAATTTTATTTTTGAACATGGATGCACGAGTTCATATCCGCTGATTGAGCAAAGATGTTCTTTTGGCTATCTGATTGAAATAACTTGGTTTCCGCTGTCAGACCGTTATCCGCTTCAAATAGACTATGACAGCTGCCAGATTCACCAATATGTCACTTCACAAAAGAAGAGAAACGTTGCTGTCAGCCATCTGTCATGCAACGTGTTGACGGTAACACTTAAAAATGACAGATGGTAATATAAAGCAACTGTCAGATTAGAGAAGCATTAAAATGTCACCTTTTGAATAAAATATCACAGTCCGTTCTAAATAAACTTGAGAATGTCAGGTTATAGTAGAATGCAGACGTCAGATTTGAAATGATATACTAACTGTCAGATATGACAGAATGGAAAATGACAGATTCGCATAAAAATAAAAACTATCCGTTTGAAAGAAAGGAAAACTATCAGATTTGATTTGGATGTCGTCCGTCAAATTGAGTAAGTAGGTCAACTGTCAAAGTTAGAATGCCAGCTGTCACCTTAGAGTGTCAGCTGTCACCTCAGAGTGTCAGCTGTCACATTCCGACCGTATCAGCCGTCAGATGGAGACCCAGTCAGCTGTCAGATTGACAATTTGTTCCTGCGGTTTGCCTACTACACCGACTATGATGAATGCTGGGTGCCGTTACACATCCCATATTTATATATATATGTATGCATTTTCTTTCGCTATTGGGATCCTCTCTATTTCTTCGTTTACTTTTCTTTAAAGACTAGGTTCCTTATATCCTTAAACCCTTATATCCTTAAAACCCTTTTTTTCCCATTCCAAATAAACCGCCTAACTTCATATTCTTCATTCTTATTCCTTGAACTGAATATGGACTATTACGACAATCATTATAAAACTATTTTTATGGTCAGATATATGTATTGTTTTTTTTCTCTCTTTTAAAAATATATCTCTCCAGTTTACTCTTGCTTATTTCTCTTAATATTAATACTCTATTCCCAATAGTTATTCATTATCGTGTCGGTGGCATGTTACGTGTACTTTATTTCTGGTTATTCCCCTCTTTGCTCCTTTACTTTAGCTGGTAGCGACGGTAGTTCTATTTGGGCTCTCGGTGTTTCCTTTTTCAGCTCAAGTACTCCTATTGGCCGTGCCACCCTCGTGCTCGGCTCCCTGCCCGTTATCCCTTCTTCAATGCTCTGGTGGCATTGGTTCCGACTTTCGGTCAATATTCCTCTTACTCTGTGTTGCCATATTTTTATTACACATACTTATATTACGCCCAGTATCGTCGCCGCCCTCTCTTAGTGCTTCCTTCATATTCGTGTGATCGGATATTACTATTGGCTTTGCTGTTGCCGTCGTATCTTTCCTTGCCACTTTCAACCAATTGTCCTTTAAAGCTTGGAGTAAGTCGTCCTTACTCACCGTGCTCAACCTTATGTCCACTGAGGTCTTTCGATTTTTCTGATACACCAGGATCATGTCATTACTCTGTACCCGGCAATCATCTTTTATTTTAAGTAGTCCAAAATTTTCCATTTTAATCGTACTTGAACTGTTATGGCATAAGACGTCAAAAGTCCATGGTTTCCTTAGCTTATACAACCATATGTTTGCTCTCCATACTGACGATCGCCCCTGTCCTCGCGGTTATTGCTACCTGGTTGCATGTTTCCATGTCTTCTGAATTGAGTTGCAACAATCGAACTTCGCACATTTTATTACTTCTCGTTAGTATTTTCCCTGCTTTTCTATATAACCTGTACTCATGGTTTTCCTCTTCCCCTATATTTAAGCAATCCTTGAGGTCATTGCTGGCCAGTCCCACGTACTTCGTTTTATCTTCTGACTCCGCGATGTAGTTATACGTTGCTTTTATGACCACGTTGTATTCATTGTTCAGGAACATTGGTATTAAATACATTCTATATGTTCGGTATCGACCGTCTTCCGGTATCGGTATTTTAATCGCTATCATCAGTTTCCCGGAAACACCTTCACCCCTGCTGTTTGGTGAATCTCGAAAGAGTTCCATCAAAAATTCGCTGCCTTCCCTGATAGTTTGAGCTCTTTCACCCTCGTTTGCAACACAGCCTCCACATCTGGTATTGTAACACACACCATGTATTTTGAAAAAACGTCTTATTGAATAATCGGATATTGTCTCTGGCAGGATACCCACCATGTCCATATAAACTTTATCGAATGGTCATGATGGTGTATCCGTCAAGACCATCGGCATTTTAGTTAACCTAGAACTTTTGTTTACTTGACACTTCTTGCAATTTTTAACATATTCTTTTATTTGTTTCTGCACTCCATTCCACTTGTATTCTTTTCTTATTCTAAATAGTGCTTTCAAGGCTCATTGATGGCCTCCTAATGGTGAATCGTGAAAATCTTTCAGTATTGTTGCTACTTCTTTTGGATCCGTTATTATATTTACTTTTTGTTCTATACCTAATGATTCTTCTTCCTGTGTACTTTCAGTTTCTGGGATATTCTCTGATTTATCCTCTTGCTTGTTGACTCTAGACCTTGATCTCGTTTGCCCTAATCTTATACCCTGCTCTAGCTGTGGTATCCTACTTAACGCGTCTGCATTTAAATTTCTCTTTCCTGGTTTATGTATTATTTCAAAGTCATACTCTGGCATCTTGTATCTAAATTTTGCTAATCTTGATGTCTGATCTTTCAGATTTGCTATGCCTCTCAAGGGTTGGTGATCCGTGTAAATTTTAAATGGTTTTCCTAATAAATATGCTCTAAAATTTTTTGTTGCCCATACGATTGCTAAAAATTCTTTTTCTATTGTCGAATACCTTTTTTCTGCGCTATTTAATGATCTACTTGCGAAGGCAATTGGTCTGTCTTCTCCTACTTCACCCTGTGACAAAACTGCTCCTATCGCTTCCCCACTTGCGTCAGTCGTTAGTAATAATGGTTTCTCAAAATCGGCATAGGCTAACACAGGTGATGAAGTTATAGCTTCCTTTATCTTTTCAAATGCTTCTTGACATTTTTCTGACCATTGACACTTTGTGTCTTTCTTCAATAAATTGTTTATGGGGGATGCCAATTGTGACATATTCTGTATGAATTTCCTGTAATAATTCGCTAGCCCTAGAAATGCTTGAACTTCCTATGTATTTCTTGGTATGGGAATATTTTTTACGCATTCTAACTTTTGTGGGTCTGGTAAGGCCCCCAATTCTGAACACTTGTGTCCTATGTAGGATATCTCTCCATATTTCACTTTTCCATATTTAATTGTAAACAATTTTCCCTTAGTCTCTGAAATACTTGCGCTAGTCTTTCCTCGTGCTGCTGCAAGTTTTTGCCATAAATTACTACGTCATCTAAATATACAAAACAATCTATTCCCTGTAATCCCGTCAGTATATGTCATCAACCTTTGGAAAGTGGCTGGAGCTCCGGTGAGTCCAAATGGCATTCTGTTGAATTCGTAGTGCCCAAATGCCGTACTAAACGCTGTTTTTTCTCTGTCATTTTTGTCTACAAGGACTTGATGGTACCCGCTTGCCAAATCTAGAGTTGTATCTACAGTGTCCTAATTGATCTAATATTTCATCAGTTCTTGGTTTTGGAAAACTTGTTTAATGGTGGTGTCACTTACCTTCCTAAAATCTATGACTAACCTCCACTTTTTCTTTCCATCACTTTCTGCTTTCTTTGGCACTAATAGTAATGGCGAGTTCCAAAGTGACTTGCTTGGACTAATTATGTCGGGTCTCAAAAGCTGTTCTACTTGATTCTGAATTTCCTCCCTGTTAGCCTGAGGTAATCTATACTGTTTCCGATTTATTGGCATCTGATCTGTTTGGACCTTAATTTCGTGTTTTAAAACAGGAGTATATAATAATTTATCTCCTTCTAACAGGAAAATATCCTGGCATGAAGTTAATAAATTCTCTTTTGAGGACAGTTCCTCTGTATTTAAATTTGTGTCCAATGTAACTGTTTCTCTTAATTTTTTGATTCTTTCTCTTACGTTATGTTCTCTTACGCTGTATATCGTGTGATTATCTGTTTTATACATATTAAAATTCAAGAATTCTGTTTATAATTTCTCTATAGTATATAGTATCCCTTTCCGTTGCATTCAAAACCAGAGTTAAGGAAGCCCGCACCGGGAGCACACATGTGCGTACATTTTAGCACTTGCACCTGCAACTTTAGCACGTTAAAATATCATGGCATGAAGTTAATAAATTCTCTTTTGAGGACAGTTCCTCTGTATTCAAATTTGTGTCCAATGTAACTGTTTCTCTTAATTTTTTGATTCTTTCTCTTACGTAATGTTCTCTTACGCTGTATATCGTGTGATTATCTGTTTTATACATATTAAAATTCAAGAATTCTGTTTATAATTTCTCTATAGTATATAGTATCCCTTTCCGTTGCATTCAAAACCAGAGTTAAGGAAGCCCGCACCGGGAGCACACATGTGCGTACATTTTAGCACTTGCAACAACCAGTGTGCTGATGAGTTGCGCCCAGCACAGCACCAATAAATGTGCTGAGCAAAAATTGTTTGCCCGCACTGCGGTGCACAGCACAGAGCAACCTGTGTGCTAGCCGGGGCACGCTTATGTGCTTGCCGGTGCACTGTTTCGGGGGCTCGTTTCGGTGACTTAAAACTGTTAGTTGCGGTGGGAACATTTTTAGCAGCTAGGCTTGCGATTCAAAAATAGGTTTTAAATGGACAGACAGTACGTTTAAGGGGGTCGCTGATTTAATATATGACGTAAGAAAATCAAAATATTTTTAAGACTAGGGTGGTCTCATAAAACTGTTTTATGTTAATTTACAAGTTTTATACATGTGCTCGTAATATAATGGAGTCACAGACTTAATATATCGCACACTAAATACAAAACAGTCACAACTCAAAATTTACAAATTCTTACTTTTTAATGTAAAACTATTCGTAGTAATCATATACTTTGACTGGAACACACAAAATACATTTTGTACACATCTTTTTTCTCTATAGTTTAAAAAAAAGTTTGTCTCATTACTTTGTATGGAGTTCCTTCAAAAATAAAACTGTTTTTTGCTTCACCTAGAAATTTCAAAATTTTGAGTTGTGACTGTTTTGTATTTAGTGTGCGATATGATGTTAGTATTTAAAAATATTTTTTTCCACTAGGTTGGTCCCATAAAACTGTTTTTTGTTAATTTACAAGTTTTATACATGCGCTGGTAGTAAAATGGAGTCGCTGACTTAGTATCTGATGTCAGCATCGAAAAATATTTACTTTTCACTAGGGTGGTCCCATAAAACTATTTTTTGTTAATTTACAAGTTTAATACATGTGCTGGTAGTATCATGGAGTCGCTGACTTAGTATCTGATGTAAGCATTAAAAAATATTTTTTTTCACTAGGGTGGTCCCATAAACCAGTTTTTTGTTAATTTACAAGTTTTATACATGTGATGGTAGTATAAGGGAGTCGCTGACTTAAGGCGGGACATGACATTCAGTCAAACACAAAAATTTTTCCAAAATTTTTTTTTATTATTGTAGAGAATTGAACAAATTACAAGAAAAAAAATTCAAAAAAATATATTTTTTACTCCAACATGGTTTTATAGAGCTCCAAACTGGCAGCAGAGAAAAAAACGGGGCCTCGTGGTTGCAGCGCTGGGAGTTGCAAAAATTGTCCGATCTGAAAAAAAAAGGACTTTTTTAAATCTTAACAAAATTGGTTATCGTATGACACGAGTTTTTTTTTTAACTTTTTTTCAATTTTTGGTTATGTTACAAATTTGAAAGTGTGTTTTTTCGAAAAAAATATTGACTTTAAAAATTCATAAAAAATCGAAAAAAAGCTCGTGTCATACGATAGCGAATCAAGTTTAAAAAAATACAAATAAAAAAAATTTCATCAAAAAATGAACCCGCTAGTGCCGCAACCAGTACGAAAAACATGGTTTCGAGATAAACGCGTTCAAAGTTTGTGAACATAGAAAATAAAGGTTACCTTCAATCTGCCATGCCTGCTTCATACTGAATGCCTTCGTTATCTTGTGTTGTGCTGTTTCTTATAGTTTTTTGCAATCGTTTAGCAATTCGGGCTTCACCCTTCAAGTAGGTACGAAATAACAACCACCAAAAGTCAGGTAGCAAGTAAAATAAGTTTATACCAGCTGCCGTACATAGGTAGTGCAAAAATTAAAAATGCGCTCTCACTAATCCTCCAATTTTTCCATGAAATTTTTTTTTTTTAGATATTTAAGAATATTTACTAAAACACAAAATTATTGAAAAAAGTCGATTTCAAAAAACTGCCAATGTCCTGTAACCCCTTAATATATGATGTTAGTATTGAAAAATATTTTTTTTTCACTAGGGTGGTCCCATAAGACTGTTTTTTGTTAATTTACAAAATTTATACATATAAGGCCTGTTTCCAGCTCTCAAGTAAAGCATATTTAAGAAATAAGACAACTAGAGGAACGTCTTCGAAATCACACCGACAGCCTTTTTAATCGATTGGTCAGCAGACTAGAAGGTGAGGTGGGTTCTCTTAAGAACCAAATCGTAGAGAGTAATTCAAAAATACACTCTCTTGAGTCACAGCTGAATGCACTTACTGTGCGATGTAATAAAATCACTCAGCAGCTGAACGAGACTAGCAACAACAACAATATTAGTTGCAGTAACAGCAGAGTTGATCACTCTTCAGATGCTGTTCTCTTTGGACTACCTGTTATACAAGAAGAAAACTTGAAGAGTATCTTTAATTTAATTTGTCGCTCTATTGACTTCTAATCGCCACAAGTCAAAGACTTATTTAGAGTAAAACCAAAAAATAACAAGAGCTCTGTGGTGATTGTGAAATTCTATACACCATATGATAGAAACAGAGTCTTAAAAGCTTTTGGAAATTATCGACGGCAGACTAAAAAAGCAGTCAATCTGAGAGGTGCAGGTATTGATTCTGACAACAATGTTTACCTGCATGAGAGCATCTCAATCGAGGCTAGAAGAGTTCTTCAAGCTGCGATTATTTGCAAACGCAATAAAAGTATTTTTAATGTGTTTACTCTTGGTGGAAAGGTGTTCATCAGAAGACAAAAGAACGGAGAGAGGATATGCGTCAACACTATCGAAGAGCTGCAAGACAATGAATGTAATGATGATGCTGCTGTTGGAGACTAAGTTTTTTATTATTTTTATCTTATTTATAATTTTTCTTACTGTCCTAATGTTGTGTAATTGCTTTTATTATATATTTTCAAGTCTATTCTTATTTTTCTTTCTTTCTTCTATCTATTTCTGTTCTAATTTGTATGCTTACAGATGTGTTTTTAATTTAAATATCCATGGTATCTACTAGCGATATCCATAAAACTCTGATTGGTGTTCTTTGTAAGCAACACCCTGGTTTTAATATTGTCCATTTTAACGCAAGAAGTCTAAATGATGTTAAACTTGATTGTGTTCGTCATTGTTTTGAGGATTCTGCCGTTGATGTCATTTGTGTCTCTGAAACTTGGTTTCATGAAGACATAAATGACAACTGTTTAAATATTCATAATTATAAGCTCGTCCGAAATGATAGAACGCATAAAAGAGGTGGGGGTGTTGCATTATATTGCAAAAATAATTTAAATGTAAAAGTGTTGAGAATGTCTAAAGGTTTTGGTGTTGAGTTTCTTAATATTGAGATCTACAATAATTGTGTAAAAGTTTTCCTTTCATGTGTATACAATCCGTCTCGTAGTTGTTGTTTAGAGGAATTATTTACCTCTGTGTCAAATTGTTCCATTGATTATGACCAGCTTGTTATGTGTGGTGATTTTAATATTAATATGCTACCCAAAGATAACCTCGTTAGACATTTTGTTGACAGGCTTACTGAAGTTGGTCTACTAACTGTAAATAATAGTATCCCCACGCGCTACGCGAATAATGCCTCTCCGAGTCTTTTAGATATTTTTGTTGTCTCAGATGTATCTTCTGTTTTGCTGTTCGATCAAATATCTTTTCTTTCTGACCATGATCTTCTTTTTTGTTCATTAAATGCAAATAGTTCACCAGTTGTCACTGAAAAAACTATTACTTTTCGGGATTACAAATCTATTGACTACAGGTCTCTGTTTCTCAACCTCACCTTTATAAACTGGTCTGAATGCTGGTTTCTCAGCTCAGTAAATGAGAAAGTAAATTTCTTCTTAAATAAAATATATGCACTATTTGATAGTCATGTTCCATTAGTTACTCGCCGCGTCTCGAACAATAGTTGTCCATGGTTTTCTAGTAATGTCATGATAGCTCTTAAGACCCGTAACAAGTTGTACAATCGTTGGAAAAGAATCCCACAATGTCTAATTGGGAGCTGTACAATATAGCAAGAAATAAAGCTAATTCAACTGTTAAATTGTCAAAACGCCTATTTTTTATTAACAAGCTAAATTCAACACAGTCAGCCAAAAAGCTTTGGAACAATCTGAGACAAGCCGGAGTATGCAAAGTAAGATCTGACAATTGTTGCATAGATCCCAATACCTTAAATGAATATTTCATTGCTAGCTCAGCGTCTCCTGTTAATATGTTGCCTTATGTATCAAGAACTTCAAACTCTGATGGACTGTTAAATTTTGAGTTTGCAGCTGTAGGTGAGAGTGATGTAGCACGTTGTGTCAACAAAATAAAGTCAAGTGCTGTGGGGGATGATGGTATTTCCATTAAACTTATAAGAATTATTTTACCGCACATTCTAAGCCCATTAACCCACATTATTAATCACTGTATCACCGTCTGACTTTCGTCCTGTAAGTTTGCTATCATCTTTATCAAAAGTAGTCGAGCCTCTTATGGCAGCGCAAATTTCGGAACACATTAAAAAATATGACTTAATGTCTCCTCTGCAGTCCGGTTTTCGACCCGGTCATAGCTGTGCCACAGCTATTTTAAAAATTTTGGATGATATCAGAGTAACATATGATTTGGGGCACATAAATTTACTCTGCCTGCTTGACTTTTCTAAGGCTTTTGACTCAGTTGATTATTCTATTCTGTGTCAGAAACTTGGAGATAATTTTAAGTTTTCTAGAATGGCGGTCCGTCTGTTATATAGTTACTTAGCTCTAAGATCTCAAAGAGTAAGGGTGGGTAATAGTCTGTCCGCTTTCCGTAATGTAACCTGTGGAGTGCCTCAAGGCTCTGTACTTGGTCCTCTTTTATTCACGATGTTTATTAATGACATCTTTAGCAAATGCCGATACGTCACAATGCATGCATATGCTGATGATCTACAACTATACCTGTCCAGACCTTTTGGTCATGTTGATGATTTATGTATTAAAATGAACGAAGACTTAAGGAAAATAACAGAATGGGCTGAAATTAATAAGCTTAAACTCAACCCTATTGCCAAGTGCCAACATGCGTTCGACTTCAGCGAAAAGAAGTTTTTCGACACCAGGAGAAACAGAAAAATGCCTTTGTTTGACTGGCTTTGCATTTCCTACGTCAATGACGTGACTAATCAAACGAGTGCGGCCTAAGCCTTCTTCAGAAAAAGATGGAAAATTTAAAATTGTTGCATTCAGTCTAGCTTGCTGGCGAGCAGTCAAAACATGTCTAGTAGAATCAACTTCGCATTCGCCACTGACTGAAGAGCAGTTGTAATTTTCCAGAAAGAGATCTCCAGCCAAGCCAAAAGCTTTAACGAAATCAACTCCCAAATACAAGTCTTGAGACAAAGTTGGAACGATCAAAAACTTGAGTGGTTTGGTGACTCCTCGAAAGGTGATGGTGGTGTCGAGTACTCCCGCCGAAGAATGACTCGTCCCGTCCGCCGTTTTCAAATCAATCACATACCTTTGCCACTTCAGTTGCTTATCAGACAACAGTCTTTGTGCCAGATTGTTGGCAATGCAACTGACAGTAGCGCCAGTATCGATTAACCCTACTAACGTCTCTCCGGCTAATGAGACTGGTGCGTAAGGACGAACATCATTCTCGGGAGCACTCGACAAAACCGCCGAGCACGCAAATTTTCTCAAGGCTCTGACCTTGTTCCAAAATTGCCTCAATCTTGCAGTTGATCGCTGCTTTCTTTTATTTTTTTTTCTGGCTGGAGCCCTCGCTCTGAAAAATACGTCTGCGAGCAGCGTTATATTCTTGCCATCGCACGTGCAAAGGCTTGAACGTCCTTTGTGGAGCACTAGAAGCCGTTTGTTCGCGTTTCAAAATTTGAATTTTAACGTTTGGTACATCTGGTATTGCCTCAGTTTGGCATGCCACCTCAGAAGTTAATGAGGGGCTGGTTGAAAATCTAAAAAAGTATTATCAGATGCGTTAGGTGTTGTGTTGGTGTCAGTGTGACCAGATTCGCATGTCAGCTCGGAGACCTGACGCTGCGGCGGGAAGCTTCTGGAATTCCTTCCATGTTCCTCGTCCAGTAATTCACGCCTCCGAACAAACGCGCGAAGCTGACTAACACTACCCACTGAGACATACAACAAACTACGTCGCACATCTAGCCTTAAATTTCGTCGCAAAATCTCCAACAGGGCTTGAGAATCAAGAGGCCTTTGCAGTTTGTCGGTAAGCTGCAAAACTGCCTCATAGTATTCATCAAATTTCTCATCGAACTTTTGCTTGCGACTGCGCACTAAATCCATGATGTCGAGATCGGTTCGGTGGTCAGTAAATTGGCTTCGAAGCTCAGCGCATAATGCTGTCCATTCAATGCGGGTGACACTTCGATGGTACCGCCAGAACCAATCCAAGGCCTTGCCCACGAATAGCAGGTGTGCATGGTCAGCTAGCGCTTCAAAGTCTCCACGCAAGCTTTGCATTGTCAAAGAGTGTATTTGATAAATAAATTTATCAATGGTCAGCGCATCAGTTTTACCACTGAAGGTAATTTTCCAGTTGGAAATTTTGCTGGCAACACTCTCTGCCAACACAAAGTGCGAGGACCAACCCGGAACACCACTGCCACTGGGCACCTGCTGATTCGGTGGCGGAGGACCTGGAAAGCCCTGAGGATATCCTCGACCGTATCCGACATCTGGAAGTGGAGCCTGGTGAAAATGAGGTTGTTGGTAATTTAAAAATTGGTGATTATTTACAACAGGCATTGATGCTCGCGCCTGTTGGAGACCCTGCGACGGA
Source organism: Coremacera marginata (assembly GCA_914767935.1). NCBI lineage: Eukaryota > Metazoa > Arthropoda > Insecta > Diptera > Sciomyzidae > Coremacera > Coremacera marginata. The sequence goes on from OU612045.1 coordinate 99,118,702, forward strand.
ACAGGATGTGGCGTTGCTCCGTGCGGAGTATGTCTGACTTGGTTTAAATTCAATTTTGCGAGTTCGGTTCGAACTGCCTCATTAATCAAGAGCTGCAAATCTTTATCTGAATATGAGTGCGGTGCCGAAATGGGCTGAAAGTTATCAGATGGATCTTGATAATTCTCACTAGCAGCTTGATCGGAGAACCGTTCGACCGACTCATTTGCAAACGGCTGCCTCGCCGAAAGATTCGTATTTGAATCTTGCTCCTGACTGAAACCTAAGTTTCTTTGGCTTCTAGTGGCCGGACGTCCCTTCTTTACCGCGCCCTGGCTAGAATTCGTTTTACCTGGCGAAGGTAACGAAGAAGCACCCACTAGAGCTGACTGATATGGCCTAAGTTTCTTGTCGCTGCAAAGCGTACGGCACAACGGACAACTGTGGCTCGTATGAATCCACTGAGATATACATGCTCGGTGGAAAACGTGCTTGCATGGTGTCAGCACCATGTCTTCAGGCTTCGTGAAAACCTGCTTACAAATGCTGCACGAATTTTCCGCACCCTCCACCTGAGCAGGTATATCATCCGTGCTATGGTGCAACGGCATTGCAGCTATGTCAAAAAAAAATCAAAAAATATTTATAAAAAAATTGGGTAATTATGTCACTTTTAAAACCAGTGTTTTACGCAGTGATCACGCAGTTGAAAGAAAAAAAAATTAATGTATAAAAATGAAAATTATTTGGTCTTTGTAGAGAATGTTGCTATCCAAAATTTGAGTGTTGGTTGCCGGCTGGCTGAGTCAGGGGTTCCTTTTAAAAAAATTAAAAAACTACGTTAAATGGGCCCACTGAAAGTTCCATACCACGCGAAATAGTCCCGAGTGCAGCGGTCGACCAGTGCGATTGAACGCGACTACATCGCATTCCATGCGACACTCGACACTACCCCCCGCAACACGAAAACTCCCAGCAAGAATTCACAAACAAAAAAAAATTTAAATAAATGAAGTTAATAATAACACAAAGTATGAAAATGAAACGCGATCACAGTTTTCATGGCCACATATAGGAATAAATCGGTTCAGACGATTTACCAACGGATCCAGTATAAGGTTGAGCCTCCTGCCGGATATTCCGATTGAATAAAGCCCGATGATTTTATTCGAAAAAAAAAAAAAACAACACGAATGCCATAAAAACTGCTAGAAAAAATTTACATTAAATTGGTTTGAATCCACGACGCGATACCGAACATAAAAAAAAGTAGAGATTTGAACCGAATTAATTTCGGGCCCCACGTTGGGCGCCAATTTGTAGCGGAGCGAAATTGGGTCAACCAAGTTTCAAAAAAAAAAAAAAAAAAAACGCAAACAAAAATAAATTCGTCTGTCATCGCTGAGCGGTGAGGCCGACCAGGGAAGCAGCAGCCCTAACTTTGCATTTGTTTTGAGGGCGCACGGTGAATGCGCCCCTGTGGCTTTCGCACAGAAATTTAGTCAGGGCGCCTGCTTACTTCGGCCGACGCCACCGCTCCTGGTCAGGTGACCCGCGGACACGAAGTTGGCCACGACTGCACGTGCTGGTGAGCCTAGGTGCTAGCAGTTCGGGAGTGATGGGGGGGTTCGTTGTGGCCAACCCCGCGTACCTTCGCCATAAAAAAAAAAAAAAACAAAAAAACATTTATCGCGTCGAGATTCGGACCAACAAATATCAAAACAACCGGAGCTGAAAAGAAAGAAAATTAAATTAAAAAAATTTGAAATGGTTGGGAGCCCCTGGCTCATCCATCCACCAACCAACACTCGAGCCAGTTGTTCAGGCTCTGCCCACCCATCCCTCCCTACCATGGAGGACCTCGGGGCGAAGTAGTTGGTCCTCCCCTATCGCAGCAATTCTCTCCTTCGACCAAATAAGAACTCTACTTTTTCATGTTTACAATCTCATTTAATTTCATAATTTATATTATAATTAGCCTATAATTATATACTTTAAATAATCTAAAGTTACGATTAACAAATTAAACAAGGCTCTGCCCTTAAGAATATTTTAAACTTGCTAAGGGTTTACAAAAAGGCTTACTAATTAATGCTTTAATTGCAGAAATTTGTAAAAATTAAAAATTTCTTATGGATTTGTTGTTATCTTTTTTTTTTTTTTTTTTTTTAGCAAACAAAAAAAATACGTAAATCTTACAAAAAACTGCTTGAAAGCTACTAAATCCAGCTTCAAAGTTTAATTTTTTTTTTTCTTTTTGAGAGTAGTGTTTTTTTTTTTTTTTTAATTTGATTTTCTGTTTATGTGAAAACAGAAAAGCAGAAGTTCTTGTTTTTCCGTTCTAAGTTCAATTAATTCTATTTCGTATTGTGCATAAATCCGAATTATTTAAAATAGACAAAAGGCAGCATCGGTAAGATAAAAAAATAAAAAAAAAAAAAAAAAAAAATACAGAAACGTGTAAGTCTGTTTTTTTTTCTTTATTTTTTTGTTTTTTTTTTTTTTTTTTTTTTTTAATTATTATTATTTAATGAAGGATTTATGTTTTATTTAGCATTAAAAAAAATAGAGTGAGTTATTAATAATAGAAATATTAATAAAAAAAAAAATTTGTCTGTAAGTATGTCTGTTAAATATGTAAGTTTTTGTTAAAATGGAAACCTACAACAAAAAGAGGCAATTAAAAATGTCCATGTAAAATTTACGAATTTCGGGTTTTGTTTGTTTTTGTATTATATGCTTTATACTGAGCTAAACACTTACATAGTTTTATGCTATTTGTTTCAATGTTAGCATTAAGTAAATTTAACAAAACTCTGGTGGAGTTCACACTTATTTAAATATTCATAATTTGTTTCTTCTTAAGTTTCATTTCATTTGGTTTTTAATTACTTTTATTTTAAGTATTACGTATAAATACGTATATACGTACGAGTTAAAAAATTAATTTATTTTCAAAAAAAATATACCCCTAACTTTGGCAGAAAACTTGAGAACATAATAAATAAAAGGAAACAAAAAACCTGTTGTCCTGAGCTGCTGTTGTTATGTGTTGGTTGTGGCTGTTGATGATGCTGTTGTCGTTGCTGTATTGGATTTGTTGTTGTCGGCGCTTTGCCGCTACTGCTGTTGCCGTTGATGTTGTCGCTACTGGGGTGTTGCATACGATGATCACTTGAATAAAAATACCTCTTAATGCTTAAACGCACACGGATTTAAAATCATATCGTGACGCGTCGCATCATTCGAGGATTTGCTGTAACCAGTCTTGAGCGCAGTGGTAGAAGAGACACCTGTTACAGAACGCGCTGGACTTGAAGGTTATCCGCTGTTTTCTGTTGCTGCCTTTTCAACATATCTCGCGCTCCATTCAAATTCGATGCTGTGGCAGACGAAGTTGATACTATTCCAGTGGGTGCCTGTTTAGCAATGGCGGCCGAACGCCGTATAGTCAAGGGTAAATCATCATCAGAGTCGCTGAGTGTTAAATCAACAGTTTCACTATTAGTGGCAGATGTTGGCTGATCACTAGGTATGGCAGGAACCACTGCAACTTTGACTGGTTTTACTTCTTCGGTTATGAGTTCAATATCGTCGGATATAGCTTCCACTTTATCAATTGGTTTGGTAGGTGTATCAATGATGTGTCGCTGTTGCATTTGTTGCTGCTGCTCCGGCTGCTGGGTTGTGCGCCGCTGCTGTCGTGCTGGCTGGCGCACCTTATGCTTACGAGCTGTCAGGGTTGGTTTTTCCAGTGCTGTGGTGCGTGGTGGCTATGCTGCTATTGATGTTTGAGCTGCGGGTGGGGGTGTGCGCCGCTGCTGTTGCAAGTGGCTGCTGGGTTGTGCGCCGCTAGGATGACAAATCCACAATTAGCTTGAAAGCTAGCACTTTACAAACAAACACTTACCGGTGCGTGGTGGCTATGCTGATGCGGTGGTGGATGTTGGCGCCGCTGCTGTTAAACCCAAAAAGAACCTTTTTTTTTTCTTTGGTAGGCGGAAGTTTGCCATTCGCCTGCCATGCCAATTTTATTTGACATTTGTCAAAGATGTCGACAGGGAGCGTTCTGAAATTTGAGAACCATAGCTGAGGGTGTGCTTCAACTTTATAACATTAACTGAGGAGTGCTCTTCGAACTTTACATGTGTGACACACTTGCGTATGGATAACAAGGCTCACGCGTTCGAAGTGCGACAGCTGGACAGGACCTGCGACAGCTGTCTGAGTTAAAGTGAAACTTGTCAGAATAAAGGTCATAGTTGGTAAAATCAAACTTGTCAAAATTAACACGTCAGATTTAAATGAAATAAAACTGTATAAAAAAAATGTCGAGTGAATAAATGAAAACTGTCAGATTGGAATAAAGAAAAAAAAAATGTGAGGGGTATGTGACTGGATTGTCAGAATTAATTGAAGTAAAAAAAAATGGTACGAGCTAAACAAAAAAAAAATAAAAATGTCAGAATTTAAATGACCGTAATTTGTCACATATGACATACGACGACCCGTCAAATTAAGATGTACAATACACGTCAAATTTAAATTAAAGGAACTGTCAGAATTGAATAAAAGATAAACGTCAAAGTTAAATTAACTACCAATGTCGGATTTCAATGTCAAAGAAATGTCAGATTTCATCGGACATAAAATGTCAGAAATAAAAATGGTATACCGTCCGTTTTGAAATACAAGAACTGTCAACGTAATCTGTCACGCGACGTGTTGATGGTAAAGTCAAAATGTCAGCTGTCAAAGGAAAACGTCAACTGTCATTTAATGTGTTGACTGTAAAGGTAATATGTCAGCTGTCACATTCATCTGTCAGACAACGTGTTGACGGTAAAGTCAATATGTTAGCTGTCAAAGTCATCTGTCAGCTGTCACAGTAAAGCGTCAACTGTCACTTAATGTGTTGACTGTCAAAGTCAAAATGTCAGCTGTCAAAGTCAAAGTGTAAGCTGTCAAAGTCACATGTCAGCTGTCACACCTCGAGCGCGCCAGCCGTGGCATACGCAGTATGTCACTCATGTTTGCAAACGACACAGCCATGGCGAATTCTGACCTGCATGTTCGAATGTGGATTCAACTTCACAGTCAACGCCACCTTCAAACATGAAAGCCAGAACCCATCACTTAGTGTGCCGTTACAACTTGGAGATCGTTGGCCGGCAAAAAAAAATTTAAATTTGTGCGTAAAACTATACTTTTTAATCTTACAACTTTCACATCGAAAAACCGCGTTTTTTTTTTGTTCTTTTTTAACTTACACAGCAAAAAACCGCGCTCTTTTATTATTTTCTATCCTTTATCCGCTTTTAAAGGAAACGTCCAATATCGAAACAAATTTCATATATTGTCTTGCAATTGTCTGCCAACCTACGTCATAATCAGACAATTTCCTTGCAGCTGACAATAATTTGACAAGTAATACTAATTATAAAATATTTATGACAATTGTCTGGTGTAGACGCAGCGTTAGTGAACACCAAATTTCGTTTCATTAGGCCCAACCAAAATAGACGAAACGAGACGATTGCAACTTGCCGAACGTCTGACGAGTTGAGACGCTAGCAGTTCGGTTCTTACGGAACAAAACGTATGGATAATTCCACGTTTCCATGTGATCTTTCAGTATCTTATCTTATCCCATATCACAAAACACATGCTATAAAGAGCGAGATGCATATATGTACTTTTTCCTATAAAAATTTTCCTATAAAAAATCCTAAAAAAACCCTAAATTGTTTTATATAATTATTATTGTGCAGACAGCATCAGGTGTTACAGGTAATCTAATTCGTGTGCCACAGCTGCAGCAGCATCAGTAAACACACACGAAAAAAAATAGAAAAAAAAGTTTTAAAAAAAGTTTTGGTGAATCTACCAAGCACCAAATTAAAGAAAAAATCACTGATGCTTTCCATAAATGCGCTTAGGAACTCTCTGGTCAACTCTACATTGCATACTCCCGAGTCCGGAAATCATCTGCATTAATTGCTTAGCCACGCGATGGTTAAAAAAACTAAGAATGTTTATTTTAAATCATTCCCCTTGACCTGCTTTGATATTCTATATTTTACAATTTCTATTCATAATTCTGTACTATTTCAAAACAATTAATATTGGCGCAAATAAAATTGACAGCTTGACTAAAACTATCAAAAACTAAAATTATAAAAATGAATGTCATATTTATAGCATGTGATCAACTTTTATAGCAAAAGTTCAAGAAGTTGAACTTTTTCGATCTCCTATCATCAGAGGGGATATCACATGCTATAAAAATTAAAAAGGTATACCTGTTTCACACTCACATTCATCAATGCCATAAAGTAGGACTCACATGCTATTTCTTTCTTACAAAAAATGTGATACTAGAAGTTAATAGAAGATCACATGGAAACGCGGCATAAGCTGTTTCGTTCAGCTTCGTTACATTACGTTTGTTCATTTTGGGCAGCAACCTTGAATTGCATTAAAGCGAACATTTTCGTCTCTACTCGTTACGGAGCAACACGTCTATTTTGGTTGGGCCTATTGTATTTGTAAACTTCCCTGCAGCGTCAAGAACTGGTACAAAAATAGTGATTTCACTAGTACTAAGAAGACAGCTACTAGTACCTCGCCTATCTCCAAGCAATGCTTTTGACTGTCGCATTTAACATGGGCTTGTCCTACGAAAAGGGTTAATTTTCACCCACTGCATCAACGCGTACTAGTGCAAGAACTGGTTCTTTGGGAGAGATATTGCACTAGCACCTTGGGGCAGATATAGCACTAGTTCTAAAACTTGTTATCTAGGGATAGATATTTGAAATTGTCAAACACATTAATATACTTGGAGTTTAATGTAATATTTATTTATTTTTATATAAATATAGGTACATGTAAACATATTCACATATTTGTAACAATATTGCAAGCATATATATATACTACACACATCAAATTCTTCCACTTCTTCTAAAACAAACACGTCTTGGGAATGCTGTAGTTGGTCCACTCGACCTCCATTGTCTCATTTCAGCCACTTCGCTTTCTATTTGCTTAAAGTGCCACTTGCACTTTGTTCATGTTTAATTATTATTACTTTTTTTTGCTTTATTTTATTTAATTTCATTTATTTTATTTTATACTATTTCGCTTTATTTCTTTTTAACACTTTTTAACTAAATTCCAGCAAAAAGAACAACACAACAAAATTTAAGTTGCAGCCAAAACGGCATGTATATACGTTTATACGCGCAGCTTGCTAAATAGCTTTGTTCCACTTTCTCTAATTGAATTTACTAGCGCGTTTTTGTCTACTAGGATACGATAGCTCACTAGTTCGTAAATGACCTATTAGTGCTAGTACAAAACTAGTGCACGGTGTTCATTGTCTAACAGCTCGCTGAAGGGTTGTTAGTGCTGTCTAGCTGGGTATGCTTTCTACTACTTTTTCTACAACTTTACTTCAATATTTTCACCTACTATTGTATTCTTTCGATTTATTCATTTATTTATGTTTTAAAACTAAAACTAAAAGTACAAAAGGATGTGAAGACTGTTAAACTAAGAAAATAATATTTATTATTTATTTAATAAAAATATGAATTTGTATTTTGATGTTTTTTTTTAGATAAATTTTTTTATGTATATTTTTGGGTAAGTAACCTATCTTGATTACACCTATCTTGTTTCGCAATCGATAAACGAACCCCATTGTCTTCTACACTAAGTTCTGCAGACACTGCAGTTACATTTTGGAAGACATCTACCTCCAGTACGCTAGCATATATGGAGGAGATGTTGTGCTGAACTGCACAAGCGTTGACAATTTTGCCAGCAAAACCAGGCTCGTACATGAGCACTCTTTGCCGAGAGAGGCACCGCCACCGAACAACCTCTCGATACAATTTCGGTGTTTGCAAAGTGCCTCGTTGTACCGAAATTTTGGAGTGTTTTCTGGCTGGTTCGGCAGAGGTGTCATGAGCCACGGTTCCAAAGGGTAGCCAGAGTCACCTGCAAGCTAAAAATAAATAACAAAAACGACAGAATTTTAATTTTAAGAACCCACCGAATAGGAATGTGCGTCGGTTATCACGCTGATATGGTCGTTGCATGACCTGCCGAGCAGAGCAAGCGTTCCAAATATAAGCATCATGGGATACACTGGGAAGCACTGGGATACCTTGCTTTTACGTGTAAAATTTTCAGGTTCGGATCGCAAATCTTTAGGGAAATAATACTTTGATAAGTACAATTTTAAATTATTGCTAAAATTTAAATTTTACCATCTGGATATTTATTGAATGGCAACCGTAATGGTTAACGTATGCTTCTTCATGCTGTGTTGGCCCAACGATAGCAACGTGAGAGCAGTCAATTGCCCCAATGGCACCATCGAAAGGTTCAAGCGCTGTCCTAAACATGGTAAACATGGTAAGCTCAATGTCTGTCATCGGGAAACGCACATTCAACCGAAAAATACGTTCGTTGATTGCATCTGTTACCCGATGGATAGAGCGGCTCACAGATTACTGACTCATCGTGATGCCCTTCTGCTGCCCTACTGGCCTCTGGTAGCACCCAAGCGCATAAAAACGAAGTGCTGAAAGCACTTAACCAAGGAGTTTAATGAAAATATATTTAAAAATTCACTTTTTTACCTATTTGGTTTTCCACTGATAAAGCTGATATTGTTCTGCCCTCTAAACAGTCTACAAGCGACTCTATCAGGTTTTGAGCTATCTCGGCGATCAAGCGGTAAAGCTTCATAAATTTAGAATGCTCCAAGTCAAAGGAGCTGTCAACTTCGCGAAGAGCAGCTCACTCCACTTCGCTTTCGCGCATTTCAATTTCGCTTTCCAACACTACTGCATCCATTGTCAAATATTGAAATGCCATTTTTAAGATATTTGTATTTTAACTGAGTTTAAAAATGCCTCTTTTAAATATTTGGATCTTTATTAAAAATATTTAGTCAAAACTTTACAAAAAAAAACCTTATTTTACGCTTAACGTTGGCATTTGTATGGTTAACAACGTCTTAAAATACGTTGTTAAGCTAGCTACAGATACGTTAAGATATTGTTAACAAACTGTCAAAGCTATCTACAAAATATCTAAGGTTGAGTTTGGGAATACGAGTTAACAATTTTTGTAGCTAAGGCCAGTTAACGTTAACGTAATCGAAGTTAAGATGTTTGGGAATCCCGCTACAGACATGTATAAAACTTGTAAATTAACACAAAATAGTTTTATGGGACCACCCTAGTGTAAAAAATATTTTGGTTTTCTAACGTCAGCTTGAATGTCTGTCCATTTAAAACATATTTTTAAATCGCAAGCCTAGCCCCTAAAATTTTTCCCACTGCAACAAAAGTTTTTAGTCACCGAAACGAGACCCCAAAACAGCGCACCAGCAAGCACATAAGCGTGCCCCGGCAAGCACACAGGCTGCTCTGTGCTGTTCACCGGTGCTACGCTCCGACTTCAGCTCAGGCTCCGTGCTCGTTCGCGATAAAATTGTGCCGGGACAAAAATAATTTCTCACTGTACATGTGACCGTGCTATTGTGTTTGCCACCAGCTCCGTATGAAGTGTGCGGGGGCTGGTTCTCGGTGCAAGCATGTCGGTGCTCGGAGTTTTCTGTTTGCACTTTTCTCATGTGCTTGCTGCTGCGTGCGCAGCACACTGTATAGAGCTCCAGTGCTGGTGCTTTTGGGTTCGCACCTTTCCGAACCCTGATTATTACTGTTATTATTATACGAGGGGTGCCTTTTATATTTCGGGATTAGAGAACAAAAACAAATATTAATCATCGAAAATCACTTTATTGTTTTTCAAAATATTCTCCATTAAGATCTATTCACTTTTGCATGCCAAATGTATCTCCAAAACATGCATTCTGAATGCCGCAACCGCTTCTTCGGGCGTCGAAAATCGTTGTCCACGCAGTTTATTCTTCACGGTTGGGAATAAAAAGAAGCCATTCGGTGCCAAGTCAGGACTATACGGCGGATGACCCATCAAATCGATGTTTTGGGTGCTCAAAAATGCAGTTGTTTGAGCCGATGTGTGAGAGCTCGCATTGTCGTGGTGAAGAGTGATCCGTCTTCGGCGGTTGGTTTTCCTGATTTCTTGGAAGACAACTGGCAAACAAATGGTTGTGTACCACTCAGAGTTGACTGTTCTGCGTTGTTCTAGTGGTACGGTTGCGACATGTCCATATTTTCCGAAAAAACAGGCGACCATTTGCTTGGAAGTGCTTCGTGCGCGAACAACTTTTGTTGGATTTGGCTCATCTTGAAACACCCATACAGTCGACTGCTGTTTACTTTCGGGCTCATACGCGTAAATCCACGATTCATCACCTGTCACGATGTCATAGACGTGTTTCGAAGCACCGCGATCGTATTTTTTGAGCATTTCCTTCGACCAATCGACACGAGCCTTTTTTTGAGCGATTGACAAATTGTGTGGGATCCAACGCGAACAAATTTTTTTGACAGTCAAATGTTTATGCAATATTGAATGTATGCTGGTCCCACTTATGCCTAAGGTTGCCTCAATCTCACGATAGGTAACATGACGATCTTGCAATATCAGTTCGCGCACAGCATCAATGGTTTTCGGAACAACAGCTGATTTCGGACGACCTTCACGAAATTCGTCTTGGAGTGAACTACGACCACGATTGAATTCACCATACCATCGATAAACACTGGTCCTTGATGGAGCTTCATCGCCAAAAATTGAATTAAGTTCATCCATGCACTGTAGCTGTGTTAATTCACGTCGAAAGTTGTAAAAAATAATCGCACGAAAATGTTCACGATTTAATTCCATTTTTAGACCGAGATGAATCTTTTAAGTTACTATAAACAACACAAATAGCGCTCGTATGTCAAAACGTTCTGAGTACGTATAAGCCAACAAATGTCAAACTTTGCGATAGAGCTTTCAGTTGACAGATTGCAACACCAGGGTTGCCAAATCCCGAAATATAAGAGGCACCCTACGTATTATAAGCTGATATGGCACTTTTTTAGCTTTTTTAGTAATAAATTTCAGATAATACGTTTTTTTGTAAAAAGGTACGTTTTACTCAATTTAAAAGGTAAATGTTGATTATCTCTTATAGCATCACTGAATTACTGCAGTCGGTATTGTTTAGAATAACTATATTTATTTCGTATTCTTTCTTTATTGGTGTTTTAAAATATGGTAATAAAGAATTTTGTTTTCTATAAAAATAGTTTAAACTTAGTTCAAACTTAACTTAAACTAGACGGTATTGTTAAATCAGAAAACAAATTGCCAAAAATTGATTAAAATAAAGTCTTAACTAGGCGTGCAGGCAATTGATAAGACAGTGGAGAAATTAATAATTTTTATGAACGTATTTTTCGGAACAATTGAAGATGAACGAGAACTCAAAATTTACAAATTTTTTGTGGAATAAATGAAGAGTACAGAATAAAAACAGTGTAATAGGAATAATTGTACTTTAGAGCTCAAGCTCAAATATTTTTTTTATATATATTAGATGTATATGTATATGCCTCCAAAACCTAACGGTGCAATAAAATTTGCCCACTCTTGTATGGTTTACGAGATAAAAATCGTGAAAATTTTAACATTCAGTGCAAATTTTTTAGTGCATAGATGGAAATTTCAGAGTTTAGAATATAATACGTGGTATGTGGTATATCGAACCTGTCAAAGTAATACAGCATCATTTCTGTGGCGACAAGGAATAACGAGTTATCGTATTATGGTATTTCCTTTTTTGCCAATATTTTAAAAGATTCAGAAATCCATTTTTTGCACAGAATTGATAACCACTTATGTTTGCACCTATTTCGTTGGTTTAACTTCATATATTTCCGAAAAAAGGTCGTAGTTAGTGCTATTTAAATATCGTTTTTTACGATATTTTGAGTTTTGTTGTTATTCCTTGTCGCCACAGATTTCATTTTTTGATAAAATTATTTATCGATTTAAGGTTGCTGCCCACTTACGGCACGTAACGAAACTACAAAAAATAACTACACTGTGTTCTTATGTATCCATGCACACTAACCGACGACGAAACGGCAATGACCGACGAAAAAGCCGGTGGCTATAAAACCAAAAAATTCTGACCGGCTTGTTTCGTACCGTTACGTGCCGTAATTGGGCAGCAGCCTTTATTCGTCAGAATCAGTGCTCGAATCTTGTGGTGACGATGACATACTCGGTCTAACCGGGTTATATAGCTCACTGGCAATTTTAAAAAATTCCATTAGTTCGTCGACACCCATAAAAATTTTTTACATGAAAATACATGAAAAATTTTTATTAAAAATCGCTCCGAATTTCTTAATGACCTGTAAGGGTTTATTTTGTAATCATAAAGAAATTAATATATTTATGATAATAAAACAAATAAGAAAAAAATTCAAATAATAAGATTTCATATATAATAATATGTTAAAACAAATTATCAAATATGACCAAGAAATTAAAAGGAAATGTATTTTTAAAATTATTTTTTACTCTGTAGTGATTTTGTAGTCGGTTGTTTTTTTTTTAAGTTTTTTCACTTGCAAATAGTTGTACAGGTGTTCTTTTGTTTTTGGCAATTGATTAAAGTTATAACATTTTGAAAAATGCAAGAATAAAGTGCTGGTAAGTTGTAATGTTTATGGGGTAAGTAAAACTTAAAGCGATTGAAAATATCGCAAATGAAAATGTTGAGCACGGCAGAGAGCATCCAACAGCCAATGGTAAAATTATTAGTGCAAAAAAATTTAAAGGGAAAATTATTTGCAAATGCAATAATTCTTTGCAAAAAAATTAATATTGTGCGCCAGAAAGAAGTTCTTGATAATTTTGACCTTCTCTGGTTCTCATGAAACTCGACCAGGAAACTCAACTATTTACTTCCATTTTTCGATAGTTTATGATATGTAGCATATGTTTCCAAAGTGGTTTGGCCGATAACGATTACATAAAAGAAGAGTTATCGCATAAGAAAGGAACCCATCTTTTTCACGAAAATTATGAGTATCTCATCAAAATTATCTCATCAAAAGTATCTCACAAAAAATGTGTATCTCACACAATCTTTTTGAAATGCACGACCGTATTCCCTACCATATTGTGGTAAGAATAGTTACCTTAGGCACCACCAGATGTCGCTAGATACGCTGTGGCGTTGAAGTAATGTACAGCTAATAACTCGAAAAAATCGTTAACCAAATCTTAAAACGCGTCTTCTAAAAAACTATGTTTTCTAGACTGGTATCCAAGATATCTCTAGAACTACTTTATGGATTGACTTAGGTTTTTTTTTTTTTATTTTAAAGTAGATAAAATTTATTGGACCTATACCTCTAAATTCAAATTATATTGGCCTTTTTTTTATTTTTTGAGCATTTCAAGAGCAAAAAATGTACAAAAAACGGTACTTAAAATTCAGATGTCCGCAATTTTTTTAATATTCAGCTATTTGTTGATATTATAGGTATAAGCTCCAGTAACTATAATATATTTATTTATTTATTTATTTATTAATTGCTTGTCAAGCAGAGATGACATCTCTTACAGACTATACAAAATATTTGATTAAATAAAAATTAAAAATAACTTAAAACATAATAACAAAAACATAAAATTAAAAACGTTCGAGTACACCTATTTGGTTAAGGACCAGAAAGAGATTGCTTTTAAAACAATATCTAGAACAATTATTAAAAATATCAATATCGGCTAACAAGAAATTAGTTGTGCGAAGACAATGAGCCAATGGTTCTTGCTGAGCAAAGTTGCTTCTCAGTGTATTGCAACGAAAGTGGAAGCACCCTCTTAGGTTTCTAAGAGGTGAATAAAAATTAATCATAGCTAAGATACATGGACATTGTATATTGCAGTGAATGACATCTCTAATAAAAACAACAGAATACATTATGCGACGACATTCAAGTGAATTCAGACTAAACAAAGCACAACGTGTTTTATAGGAAGGTAAATTGATTTGCCAATTCAACTTTGAGAACAGATATTTAGAAAAAACTTTCTGGACTCTTTCCAGTCTCCGAGTATCCGAGGCATATGAGGGATTCCATATGACACAACAGTATTCAAGGTAAGGTCTTACGAGGCTTTCAAATAGTACCTTGATTATAAGAGGATTTCTAAAATCTTTAGAATTCCTCTTTAAAAATCCTAGCATAGAGTAAGCCTTGGGTATGACATAATCAAAATGATCTTTGAAAGTAAGCCGGCGATCAAAAATTACGCCTAAATCTTTTTTAAGATATACTCTATCAAGAATGAGATTATTAATACTGTAATTATAAAATATAGCTGAACTGCTTCTATAAAAAGAAAACGATTGACATTTCGAAATGTTAAGACAAAGATTATTAGAAGTACACCACGCGGCAACTGAGTTTAAATCAGTATGTAAAAGACTACAATCTTCTACAGACTTAACGGAGCGATATAATTTTAAATCATCTGCAAACAACAGACACTGCGAATATATAATAACACTGGGAAGATCATTGATAAAAAGTAAGAACAACAAGGGACCAAGATGACTTCCTTGAGGGACACCAGATGACACACTAATAGGATACGAAAAAGAATCATTTATTTTTACAAGTTGTACACGGTTACATAAATATGAGTTCAACCATTTTATAAACTCACCACGGAATCCTAGACACTCAAGTTTGAATACTAGAGAGGCATGATGTACCTTGTCAAAAGCTTTAGCGAAGTCAGTAAATATGACATCGGTTTGCAAACGACTAACAAATGAATTAACAATATAATTATAAAACAAAACTAGATTAGTAACAGTTGATCTACCAGCACGGAATCCATGTTGATAATCAGATAGAACATTAACAAAACATGGTGTAATTTTTTCACAAACAATTTTTTCAAAAAGCTTAGGAATTGCACAGATAATAGAAATTGGTCTATAGTTGCAAACGTCTTCCTTCGGACCAGACTTATAGATTGGAACAATATGAGAAACTTTCCAAGAGTCTAGAAACGCTCCAGTGGCAATTGACTTATTAAAAATTAGGTACAAAGGATATGCTAATGACTTTGCACAAAGTTTTAACAAAATTGGTGCAATACCGTCAGGTCCTACAGATATTTTTCCTTTTATATTAGTTAGTGCAAGTTCTACATCAAATTCGGTAATGTTAATGCTACTAATATCACACATAGCGTTAGGCACCCTGAAATTGGAAACGTCAAAGCTATCATTCGAGTAAGCAGATTTAAAGTTTTCTGCAAAAAAGTTACAAATAGTTTTGGTATCCTCTGAGCAATCATCAAGATAGCGCATTAGACTAGGCAAACCATTCGTTTTTCGTTTGGTATTCAAATAAGACCAAAAAAATTAACTATTATTTTGTAGTTCGTTTTCAGTAGACAACAAATATGATTTATAAAGAAATTTGTTGAGTATGTCAAAATTGAGTTGGCAAGTCAAATACATGGACTTAAGTAGAATATCTTCTTTAGATTCGCGAAATCGCTTATATGCTTTATTTTTCTTGTTTTTAAGATTACACAGTCTCTTATTGAACCACGGAGGATTATTTTTATTTTTTACAGTTTTTAAAGGCACAAATTTTATAATTGCATGTTTAACGTTAGTTAAAAATCTATCATACATGCAATTAAGACTAAGTCCTACGAACATTGAATTCCAATTACAAGAATCAAGATAGTGACTCATTGCTTCCAAATTAATTCGATTGTAATCGTGCACAGATCTTAGAGAAAAGTTCTGATTTTGATAGTGTATAACAGACATCTCTAGAATTATAGGTGAATGATGAATAGATTTTTCAAAAATAGGAGCACTCGGAACGTCAATCATTATAGATAATTCTTTATCAATAAAAATGAGGTCTAAAATACGATTATTATCATTAGACATGTTATTAATCTGAATTAAATTATATTGGCTAAAAAAATCAACAAGGAGTGACTCAATATCACTATTAACATTAAATGGAGTTAAATAATTATCATCATTGTCCAAGTTCCAAACAATATTACCAAGTTTAAAATCTCCCGTAAATATTACATGTTGATTAGAATTAAGACCGTCTAATATAGAACGACAGTTTTCCAAATGAGCTTCGTAAAGATCAAAACAGCTAGATGGAGGTATGTAGCTAACAACAACAAATAGATTAAAATCGTTTCTAAGGCTGATCTTTACTATGACCTGATCAACCGAATAAGTGGTTTGACGAAAAGGCAGAGCAATTTGTTTACAAGTAAACTCATTACTAACTGCAATCAGGACACCACCACCCCTTGAAAGCCCCGTAGCAACCGAGCATCGATCTTTACGGAATACATTATACGATAAACTGTTAATAATTTCGGAAGTTAAATGGCCGTCAGTCAACCATGTTTCACTGAAAACTATAATATCGTATGGAACTGAACTAGTGCTTAAAAATAAATGATTGATCTTTGTCCTAATACCACCAGCATTTTGGTAATATAAGGAAAATAAGGATGCAGAATTTACACATCCAGGTGAATTTGTTAGTTTTTTGAGCTGACTGAACTATAATTTCTAGTACTGCGACGATTATTTCTATGTCTAGGAAAAAATTCATGCACAACAGCGCCTACAGGCCAAACATCTTGAGAGCATATGCAGCCAAAATCACTAGCCACTATAGATATTCTGAACGACGAGAAACCACGATGTTCTGGTATGGCCAGCTTACGATAACTCAACGATCCAAGGGCCTGCGGTGAGAGAACAATTTTATTTTTGATATAGTTTACCACATTTTCCTGTGATGTAGATGGTGCAAGACGAGAGATGAATAACGTTTTACGTGGAAAGCGAGGAACCACCATCAGCTCGCAAGTCGACTCACTATGCATTAACACCGAGGCGTAGCTTGTAGCAGAACTTGTCGTCATCTCCGAGGCAAACGTGGAAGCAATACACTGCGCAGCGACAATAGTCTCTGCAGTAGCAGCATAAGAATTGTTAAATGTGCTCGGCACGGCAGCAGTGAGTTGTGCAGCAGCAGGGGTTATAGTAGGCGTGGCGGCAGAGGCAGAGTGCACCGTAGTAGTGAGTATTGCAGCAGCAGCGGTTATAGTAGGCGTGGCGGCAGTGGGTTGCTCAGCAGTGGTAGTGTGCACCGTGGGTGCAGTAAAAATTGTAGTTGTAGTGGTGGAAGTAGCTTGAGCAGCAGTAAAGGCTTTCATGTATTTATAATATAATTTATAAAATTTTTTGGTTTTTTTTTAATTTTGCTGACATGATCGTGCTGTGCGATAGAGACCGTTTGGCTACCATTTTTCTTCAACGTGATGTTTGACGGCGTATTGACACTTCACATTACACTTTTATTCACCAACACAAATATTTTTCTACAGTTTAAGAATTAGTAAATAACTGTCAAAAAAACTCAAGGTGTTCATTTACTTCCTTCTATAAAAAAATCAGTAACCTGCCATTAAGGCCTTTTCCACACTTGGTCAACGCAACTCCAACTCAAATTGCTAGCCTGTGTATTTATACCGGAACCTTCAGATTAAGCAACTTGCACGCAACGATTTCTCGACACGTTCTCAACTTGTTCAAAGCAACGCGGCATTCCGCAATTTTCATCGGCGGCTTATTGCATCAGCTTGTTTGTTTTGTGAATTCAATTATTTGTAGTGCAGTACGCTATATATTAATCAAGGTGAATAAGTTAAATAATTAGTTCCTTTTTTCATTAATAGAATCTAGACGAAGAAGAAATAGTTTGCAGTATAAATGAGCAAGTGTTTAATATTAAATTTGTGTAAGAAGTCGAAAAACATGAATAAGTATATAATTACACATGTTGCACTATTTTTGAAGTCAGTCTGAAAGCATTCGGTTTATAGTTGCATTGCTTTTCAACTTTTTTGCTGTTGCGTTGAAGTTGTGTTGGGATTGCGTTGACGAAGTGTGGAAAAGGCCTAAGAAAACATACGCACAATTTCAATATTCATTGGAAGATGCTGATGGGATATCTTGAAAAGTTTGCTGGTTCTTTTAGGGACTGTTCATAAATTACGTAACACGTTTACGGGGGAGGGGAGTATTTGTGATGAAGTGTGACATGGGCAGAGGCGGATCTGAAAAAAATTTTGGGGAGGACGTAAATATCAATGAGACTCATTTTCAATATGCAAGAAAATTCGTTTATTAACAATTCGTCTTGTTAAAATTTGTTTAAAATAATTCGTCTAAAAACTATTACTTTTCAAACAATTCGTCTTAAACTCTCTCTAAAACGACAAACTAATGTTCGCCAATTGAGTCGACTCGAATAGATAATTCCAATCGCGAACGGTAATAGGGGCAGTAAATAAAAGATTTGTTTAAGACGTATTATCCGTAGACGGATATTTCCACATTTATTTAATTCTCCCATTGAAATATACACATTGTGAAAAACTATTTAAAATTTTAGAATATATTCAGCTTTAAAAACTATTACACTTTCAATTATGTGCCATAGAAAAAGCATTGTCTTTTTTAAATACGAAAAATATAAAGCAATCTAAAATTAATATTTCTGGTAGTTGTTAATATTTTTGAAAAAATAAACTAGCATTACAAAGGGTGTACTGGTGATTATTATTAACAGGTCATTCAATAAGTCCTTAGGATAAGTAAGAAAAAAACAAAATTTGATAAAACTCGATTATATTATTCAACATAGTTGCTTTCGAGAGCGATACAACGAGTATAGCGATTTTCCAACTTTTCGATACCACTTTTATAGTACGATTTCTCTTTCTCGTCAAAATATTCCTCAGAGATTACATCATCATTGGACTTGAATTTCTTTCCAGCAAGCATTCTCTTGAGATCTGAAGACAGGAAAAAGTCGCTGGGGGCTAAATCTGGAGAATACGGTGGGTGGGTAAGCAATACGAAGCCCAATATATTCAATTTTGCCATCGTTTTCATCGATTTGTGACACGGTGCATTGTCTTGGTGAAATACAACTTTTTTTCTTTTGCAAATGTGGCCGTTCCTTGGCGATTTCAGCCTTCAATCGATCCAAAAGTCCACAGTATTAGCCGCTGTTGAAGGTGATTCCTTTTTAGAGATAGTCGATGAATATTATTCCTTTCGCATCCCAAAATACAGACGCCATCACCTTACAAGCCGACTGTTGGGTCTCTGCTTGCTTTGGATTCGATTCTTCGACTGTTGTCCACTCAGCTGACTGTCTTTGGGATTCTGGTGTGTAATAGTAAAGCCATGTTTCATCCATTGTCACATATCGACGATAGAATTCGATTTTATTGTGGTTTAACAGCGCCAAACACTCCTCTGAAGCATCAATTCGTTGTTGTTTTTGGTCTACTTTGAGCTGACGCGGCATCCACTTTGCACAGAGCGTTCGCATACCCAAATGTTCGTGTAAAATGGTAAAAACACTACCATCTGATATCTTTACAATGTCAGCTAGCTCGTGCACCTTCAATTTGCGAGCGTTCGTAACCAATTTGTGGATTTTTTTGATGTTTTGTGGAAACAATCTGATTTGGGCGTCCACTGCGCTCTGCTTCATTGTTGCTGGTACGACCACGTTTAAATTCAGCAATCCACTTTTCTACCATTTGTCTCAATAGAGCAGAGTCTGGATAATGTTTATCAAGCCATTGTTTGGTTTCCACTGTAATTTTTTTTATCAAAAAGCAATGCTTTATCAAAACTCGAAATTCACTTGTTTCCATTTTCTTTTTTCAATAACAATAGTTGCACACAAAATGCTATAACTCACGAATCAATTGTTGTCAAATTTTTGTACGTATCGTTTGAAGGTTGGTACTAAATAAAAATTGTATGGAAAAAACACTAGTAACGCCATCTATGTGTCATCCTATAGACTTTTTGAACGTACTGTTATATAGAAATGTGACAAATCTATCAATAACATCGTTAATATTTACAGTACTCCATAATATTTACGGCATAATATTATGAACGCCATACAAACTCAGACAAGGATGTACATTTAGGTGCCCCGACCTCCATATAAAAAAAAGGTGTCGATGCCACCGACTAACAATAAAGTGGTCTATTTTATGACGATTCCCAAAATATTTTGGTTCTCACGTTAACCGCCAGTGAGATAAACCATTTTTAAATAACTTCCAAAAAGCATGTTTTTCGTAAAAGTGCCAAAAGTGCTGGTGTGGTTAAAATAAAACAAATGGTCAGAAATAATAGTTCTTTAAAAGTTCTACCAAACTGCATCAAAAAATTTAAAATCTTTGCCGTTTAACCAAATATAATGCTTATTTACAATAATATAATGAAGTTATTTGAATTTTATTGAAACCATAAAAAAAAATATCAAAAACTGCATAAAAATCAGCATTATCTTTGGTTAAACGGTAAAAATTTTGAATTTGTTGATGCAATTTTGAAGAACTTTTGCAGAACTATTACTTTTGAAAGTTTGTTATAACCACGTCAACCGAAATTTTTACGAAAAATATGATTTTTGGAGGTTATTTAAAAAAGGTTTAGCTCACTGCCGGTTATAATGACAGCAAAAATATTTTGGGAATAGCCATAAAATAGATGAAGTTTCACTTTTAGTCGGTGGCAATGCAAACCACTAGTCGGAGGACAGTTAAAGTACCAAATAAAAGGGATAAGGGTCAACTTTTAAGTCATGCTTGAAAAGCAGTGGTTCGGATACTCTACGAGAAAAACACTTTGAAAATTAAAATTTTGTTGAACGCTTGTCACTAATGGGTAAAAGTGAATACATACAAAGAATATAAGCTAAGTTTTTTGGAAGATACTTTGTAAATATTTTGGTACTTGTTTACCTTTAAATAAAAGACGCCATTATTAGTTCCTATTCAATTTTTATTTACTTAAAAAAGATTTACTTAAATAAAACAAATTAAAAAATTATCCATCGGCCGGATTCAGGATATTGAGTTACTATCCGGCATCCGGTCGTATAGTAAATTTAAGCCAAATATCCGGCAATTATCTGGTTTGCATCTCTAGTTTCAACCGAGAAAATTCATAAAAGACATTTGAAACACCTTCAACAAGTGTAGCAGCTTCAAAAAACAAAGATCAAGAGCAAGTTAGAGCAGCAAACGGAGCTAAAACGGATTGAAATTTAATTTAAAATTAAATTTTCATTATTTTTTTCTTACTAGCTTATTCCCGGAGCTCTTTGTTTCACCCCACGCTTATATGAAATATACTCGTCGAAATGTAATTGATTTCTGTTGCCATCGCGTGTTCGAAAAGAATCGTCTGCCAAAATTTTAGCGCAATTGGCCCAGAGGTTTCTTAAATTGGGCGTAATCATAGCGCCACAACGCCCATTTTTAGTACAGTTGCAGACTAAGCCTACAAACTTAATTACCAAATTTCAGTCTAATACGACCAAACCGTCTAAATATAGCATTTTCATTGGTTTGTGGGCGGTAAAAGAGGGCGTGGAGACCCATTCTTGCTACAATTGCCGAAAGTAACCATACGAACTGAATTACAAAATTTTATTCTCATACAATCGAAACAGTCGGAAATATAGCATTATTATTGATTTTTTGGTGGTAAAAGGGGCGTGGTTAAAACTAAGTATGCAATAACCTAATCTAGGACGCAAGTAATACACGTTTTAAGTTTGATCGAAATCCGTTTAGATTTCAAAAAAGTCAAACAAACAAACAAACAAAAAAAAACAAACAAACAAACAAACAAACAAAAAACAAACAAACAAAAAAACAAACAAATAAAGAAACAGAAAATTATTTTCATGAATATAAATAGATAGATTCATTAATTACAAATTTTTTCTCTCCATACATGACATTAAAATCAATAAAAAAAATATAAAATTAACTACGAAATAGCCAACATAAACTTCATTTTACTATATAAACATCAAAAATGGAATGTACTTAAAGAACTGAATGCAAAATTGCATTTATGAAAATATTACATCAAAATAACAATCGACCACGCCCGCGCTGCTTGTCGACCAAAGCAGAAGCAAAAATTAATAAAATAAAAAGGTTATAAATGACGAGTACAAGCACGCAAGCATACTGACAAAATTTACACGCAAGCTGCAGAAATAACAGGTATTTTTATTTATTTTTATTTATTTATTTTCGGCCAATAACTATATTACATGTGTTTATCTTAAGTTTGAGATGAAAAATTACTTTACGTAAGTTTGTTGTGTAAAATAATAATAAAAAAATTTTTAAGAAGAAAACAAATTTTTAATTAATTTATATTACAGAGCTTCCCTAAAAGTCGTAACCATTTAAAGCAAATGGATTCTATTGTAATTGTTATTTTATTGTTATAGTTATCCAATCCAACCATAGTTCACTGGGAGTGAAACAGTAGATTCCTTTTAAACGTTTTGACGCTTTCAGAAAAATTTCGTAGAGAAGTGGGTTTCCAACAACGAGCAGTTCGCACAAGAAAAGAGCGATAAAAAACAGATGTTGATATTTTTGGTATACATATTTGTTTATTTCTTGTAGAGCGACTAAACACGAATTTTTCCACTAGATAGCTCGGAACATTAGTATTAATACATTTATAGAACGACAGTAAGAGCCTTGCATTCAAAAAAGTTCGTTCAGCACTTCAACATAGTAACAAATTGAGAGACGTGGTCACGCCGTCTAAGACCATACACATAGCGTACAACACTATTTAAAAGTACTTCAATACACTTGATATTGTATCCTACAGTGCCCGTATAGACCTCAATACAGTACGATAAGCAGGACATTAACAGTGCATGACCAATTTTGAGTTTAACACCCAAAGGCAAATATAAATTAATACTGTAAACTTTTCGCAAAGTCAGACCAATTTTTGAGCTAAGTATGTTAATATGCGCGTTAAAATTTAGTTGACTATCGATTACGACTCCGAGACATTTAACATTTTCAACGAATTGAATTTGCACATTTTGTAGTCTAATATTGAAATTATAGGTACAGAGATTGGATGGATGAAAAAGAACACATTTATTTTTAGTAGAGTTAATAGTTAATTTATTATCAGACATCCATGCAGAAACAAGATCTGAGTTATAGTTAACTGCAGATTCAAGAACATTAGGGAACTGAATATGACTTGAAAAAACTAATTGTATGTCATCAGCATAGACAAACGGTCTACACGTATTCACATCAAGAGTCTCAACAATATCATTCATAAATAACATGAAACAAAGCGGACCAAGCACCGAACCCTGCGAAACACCAGAAACAATATCCAATAAATCAGAATCACAATCATTACACGATACAAACTGTTTACGATTAGTCAAATAAGACAACATGAGCCGACATGCAGTTTTTGAAAAATTTAATTTTAGTTTGAGTTTTTCAATAAGCTTTTGGAATGATTAATTTTATCAAATGCCTTGGAAAAATCCAAAGCAATCCTTATGGAATCGGTTAAGCCCAAAAGAAGTGCCGAGGTGGAGTATCCATTCCTAAATCCAGATTGGTAGTCATCGATAAGAGATAAACGATCGGTATATTGCAAAATTTGGGACCTAACTATAATTTTCGACAACCTTCGACCGGGTGTTTGAGTTTGATGACCTGGCTTTAGAAATAGGTACAACCCTTGCAGATTTCCATGCTAAGGGATACTTAGAGGTTGTGAGTATGAGGTTAATAAAATAAAGTAAATGATTAGCAATACATGGTAAAATTATTTTAATGAACTTAAAAGGTATCTTATCAATCCCAACAGCATTAGATTTGATGCTCATGATAGCTTCAAGTAACTCAAGTTCAGTAATATTTTTGAATGAGAAACAGTCCAAAGAGTCATCGTAGTTTTCAAAACTGAAAATATCATCATAACTTATTTCTTGACTAGAAACAAAGTACTCATTTATCATATTAACATCTAGCTCATCAATAGAGTCATGAGAGTCCAAACAGCCAGCATTTCTAAGTGTGTTCCACATTTGCTTGGAGTTTTGGCCCTTAAATAAACGAGACCCAACTTTTCTTTTCTCTTTTCTCAAGATAGCCTTAGCACGGTTCCGATGTTTGCAAAAAATTTTCCAATTTAATTGTGACCTATCTTCTAAATATGCCTTAAAGGCAATATCACGCATAGATTTAGCAAATACCACTTCGTTCGAGTTTATCACAGAGTCATTGTTGTATTCCTTCTTGATTCTTTTGATCGGAACCAAAGCAAAGGCCTCAGTCCAAAGAGAATTCAGGAAGAAAAGCTGGGAATCAACATCACTAATTGCATAAAAATCCGAATAATCATTGTCAGTTAAAAAGTGGCTTAAAAGTCCGTGATTTATTGCGTTGTATACGCGAAATTCAACATATTCGTTGAATTACACGCGATCAACCGGAAATGCAAGAGAGACATATATGATTGCATGGTGAGAAATGGCGGTAGACAGCATTTGACTAGAGAATTTCACAATATTAGGGTCGCTCACTAAGAAATAATCAAGTATTGATGTCGAGTTATGGTGGACATCGTAATGCGTAGGCAATGAATTATGTACACACGACAAGTTACATCAAAGACATAAAGATCGACGACTGATAGATTTCGACAAATCAAAAAGATTATGGTTGAAATCACACACAACAATAATATTTGAATACCTCACTGTAAGATCAGTAAGCATATTTTCGAACGATATTATGTCTCCACGAGGAAAATACACAACACCAAGCAAAATTTTATCAGTATTGTGAAGGATTTCTACAAAAATAGATTCACAAACACCATACTCAGACGACCGGAAGACAACTTTATGTTTAATTTTTTTAGATATATAAATGCCAACGCTACCTCCTCTAACATTAGGACGATCATTACGGCAAAAGGTATAACCGGGAATATTAACTGCATTGTTGGTCATGTAAGACTTAAGCCAAGTCTCAGAGACCCAAAAGACACCCACTCAAAATGCATTTAATTTCATCAAATTTCGATGATAATTTCGAGGGTTTGAGACTCTGGCAGTTTACATGACCAACATTGAGATTTAAACTATGATTACGTAGGTTGGATTTGAGTTCTATGTTATCACATACAATGGGACCCAAATTGAAGTTGGGAATGATCATATTAAGAGAAAAACAAAACAAAATAATTTTAGAGAAGCTAATGTACTATTTTTTAGAGAAGCTTGTTGTTAATAATTGCCCTAATGGGGTGCCAGTGAAGATCGGTAAAGCAGATCGTAGGAGCGAGACGTAGGGAGCTGTGCAGTTTTATGTATTTTAATGTTTTAAATTTGTGTATTGTAATTGTATTATTATTTGTATTATTATATGCATTCTATTGTATTAGTAATCTCCGCTATAATTCTTAATATTGTTTAAGTTTAATGTTACCCGTTAAAAAATTGTATTTCTGTAGTCTTTCTGTATATAAGCTGGTTGGAATTTTTAAAGTCTTAATCTTTCTTTTTGAATCCAGCAGTCAAACAAACAAGTAAGATTTCTTCTGTTCATATATATATATATTTGGTTTCTTAATCTTTATTTAAAACTATTTTTTAGAGAATAAACAATATGCATTAAAGCAACTATTATAATTTCTTGTTTATTTAATGCGTTTATTCTGAGACTACTGGATATTGAAAAAGCACAATTTTATTCTTTGTTTGCTATTTATTTGCACTTACCCACAAAAAACTCTTGCCCAAAACAAAATTATTAAATGCCAACTACCTATAGATCTAGCCAACGCACAAATAAAGGACTGCCGCCAGCTCGATTTGAAAACTACGATATGCCTGTCAACCGATCGCCTACCAATACGTCCACAACCTCGTCCAACCAGCCGCCACCACAACAAACGCCCAATACAGTCACGCAGGACTCATCCAGTCCATTAGATCAGCCGCCAGCGAAATCCGCGGTGCCAACAGCAAGCGCACAGGCAACAGGTGGAGGTTACCGCCTGTAACCTATGGAAACTTTTCCATAAAACCTATGGAAAAACCAAAAAATGAACTGGATGAAATAAGAAGAAATTTCGATTGAAAAATATAAGATATGCAAAGCGAGTTTAAAAGACAAATGCACGTCATACAGGAGCTTCTCGCAACGAGCAACAAAAATCAACAGAGCAATCCACTTGATCTTCGAAACGAACTACGAGAGCAAAACCGGCACCCAGTGCAAACCTTACAGCCGACGTTACTACCGCAGCCAACGTCACAGCAGCCACTGCATGCCTTACAGCCGACGTAACCACCGCAGCCAACGTCACAGCAGTCACTGCATGTCTTTCAGCCGACGTCACAGCAAACACTGCACATTTTTCAGCCGTCACAGCAACCACTGCATGTTTTTCAGCCGACATCGCTACCGCAACCGATGCCACAACAGCAGCCACTGCAGGTTCCTCAGCCGACGTCACTGCCGCAGCCGATGTCACAACAGCAGCCACTGCAGATTTTTCAGCCGACGTCACAGCAGCCACTGCATGTTTTGCAGCCGACATCGCTACCGCAACCGATGTCACAACAGCAGCCACTGCAGGTTCCTCAGCCGACGTCACTGCCGCAGCCGATGTCACAACAGCAGTCACTGCAGATTTTTCAGCCGACGTCACAGTAGCCACTGCATGTTTTTCAGCCGACATCGCTACCGCAACCGATGTCACAACAGCAGCCACTGCAGATTTTTCAGCCGATGTCACAACAGCCACAGCAGGTTCTTCAGCCAACATCACAGCCACAGCCGATGTCACAGCCACAGCCATTTCATATTTTTCAGCCAGCGTCACAACAGCAGCCACTGCAGATTCGACAGCCGACGCCGATGTCACATCAGCAACCAATGCAAACTCTTCAACAAACTGCACGAGTGGAAACAACGTCAGCCTTACAGCCATTTCAGCCTTCATCATTTATACAGCCGACTTCTTCTGCGCAGCCAATGTTTATAGCAACACCATCAACCAACGACGAATGCCATCGCTATCAACCCGTGAGTCACCGGAAAATATATCCACTTCCTATCTTTTCAGGTCTTCCTGAAGAATGGCCGACGTTCGCCGAAGCGTTCGAGTCTACAAGCCAAGAGCTCAATTACTCCAATTTACACAACATTATGCGTCTTCGTGATGCTCTAAAAGGTAGAGCCAAAGAAATCGTCGAGTCTCTGTTGGCGAGCTCAAACAACGTCGCCGCTATTATGGAAACACTCGAAGAAACATTCGGTCGCCCAGAGCAGCTAATAAAAAGCCAGATTACTAAAGTTCATAATATTCCAACATTGATTGAGAGCAATTTGGAATCGTTGGTTGACTTCGCAAACAAAATGAATATGGCAACTTTTTTAAAGAATGCACGAGGTAAGCATCATCTGTCTACAAGACAGAACAATGTCTACAACTGGAACACCCACCCAATATCGTCGACTTCAGCCAGTGGCTGAACCGGCTGAGGCGCTTGGCAAATATTGTCGGGGACTCACTCCCATCTAATTCGACGAGATCCACTGGAAATAGAAAACCACCATCGAACTCAACTGTGCCATCAGGCAGCCACCGGTATGCGTATGTTAGTGTTGCTTGCCATAAATGTCAGCTCTGCCATGGGGAATGCAGTAAACTAAATAATTGCCCTGCATTCAAAAATTTGTCAGTTGATGAACGTTGGAGCAAGGTCAAGCAAGTAACAGTTTGTTTTTCTTGCCTTAAATTCGGACACCAGGCAACCAGCTGTTTCTCAAGAAGAAGATGTGGACTAAACGGATGTACAAAAGTTCACCATCGATTGCTGCACTGTCAACCAACCGAGAGCCGCACAGCGACACAAGCAGCACAGGCGATTGAACGATCAATATCTGATGGATCGTGCGAAATGAGAAAACCCGAAGCACCTTGGCTCAATGAAAATCGAAGCTGCCATGTGGACAGCAGCCATAACAACAACAACCATTGCGTTATTTTTCAGATTCTGCCAATAAAGATATATGGAAACGGAGTCACGATTGAAACTTATGCCTTTGTCGACGATGGAGCAAATGTAACGATGGTGGATCGCGAGCTAGCCAAGCAACTTGGATTAAAAGGAAAGAAGGACACTTTGGAGCTGCAATGGCTTAATAACCACACCACGAGTCAAGACACGGAGATAGTACAACTAACAGTAAGCGGTGTATATGAAAATGCGAAAAAATATACCTTGTCAAATGTCTACACTTCTGAGTTGGAGCTGCCAACGCAAAGTTTTCAATCAGTTCAAAATAGCAATTATTTTCATTTAGCAGGGCTACCACTTCCTAGCTACAGAAATGTCAAGCCACAAATAATTTTGAGTTTGACCCATGCCTTTTTGACCGTGCCTATCGAAGCCCCTCGCGTATCCAGCAGTTCAACTCCGATAGCAGCTAAGACTCGTCTGGGCTGGATGGTTTATGGTCCAATAGAAAAATAAGATATGCCATCGGAACATCGTGTCTTGCACTGTAAGAAAAATAGCAGACATAATCCAGAAATGATAGAAATGAACCATATGATGAGGGAATACTTTGATGTTGAAACGTTTGGCACAAAACCAGATACAAAAAATATTTTGTCGAAAGATGAAAAAAGAGCGTTGGAAATATTTAAAACTACAACAAAACGAATTGATTGTCGTTACGAAGTGGGATTGCTTTGGAAGGAGAATGTCAAACCGTTTCCAGATAGTTTTAAAACGGTACTGACAAGATTGGAAAGTGTGGAAAGGAAAATGGCTCGTGACAAGGATTATAATTCAGAATATCAAAAGAAAATTAACAGCTATTTGGAGAAAGGATACGCAAGGAAATTTACGCCAACAGAAACAGCGGAGCGTAGGGAAAAAACTATGTATCTACCGCATTTTGGCGTGACTAATCCAAATAAAGACGGTCTACGGCTAGTATTTGATGCAGCTGCCAAAACTAAAAATATTTCACTGTTTAAATTTAGACAAGCTCCAGTGGCAGTATGCGGCGATATTAAAGAAATGTTCCACCAGGTAATTATAAAAAAAGAGGACCAAGACAGTCAGCGGTTTTTATTGAGAGATGGAGACCAGACAAAGCCAGTGGAATCCTACGTAATGGTTCAAATGATTTTCGGGGCCACCTGCTCGCCTACGATCACCCAGTACGTTAAAAACATCAATGACGAAAGATATATCGAATCTCCACGAGCTGTGCAAGCCATTACTGAACGACATTACGTTGACGATTATGTTGATTGTTTTCAAACCGAAAATGAGGCTATTCAAGTGGTTAAAGACGTTTTACGCATCCATCAATGTGGCGGATTCACGATGCGTAATATCGTGTCGAATTCGGATAAGTTAAAACTTTCTGTTGGCAGTGCTGCACAACAAAGAGGTGAATCAGTGAAAATTGGAGAGTCGGATAGAACTTTAGGTATGCACTGGCTGTCAAAATTAGATGAGTTTGTGGCGGAACCTTCAGTTCTGATCCGCTCCCGTATAGTGCTCTTCAAGCAGTTGGCGACACTTTGTTGCAACCTTAAACGACATAGCCATTAATGTAATGTAAACATCCACTCTTTGTTTCTAGCAACTTAGTTTGTCACACGAGCGGCAAACTAAGCAAATTCCTTAAGCGATTAAACGGTCACTTGAGACGTTTATTTGTAGCCACACATGTTGGCACGGTGACACACCGACGTTCAGTCCGTTTGACGCATACATGCGACTCGATCGTCACTCCGACTCTGAGCTATGCTATGACGAATAGTATAGCGTTGACCAGGCTGTGTTTGTTGTACAACAACAAGCATTGGCTCTTATTTCCTTGCACTAGCTGCCTGTGTGTTGGCGTAGCTAACCAACACCCAGCCAAGCACACAAGCGATGTCGACTGGAGTTGGCGGCGTCAGCATTTTTTATAGCATAACGTCTCTCGCTTTGTCACTAGCGCTGGTGACGAAGCGAGAGATTATAAATGTAAAGCTTGGCCTGCCATTGGGCCAATATTAAATAATGAACAAAGCGTGGATTGTGATTTGTTCTATGTGGTGCGCTGCAGCGCTGTTCTTTCTGCTGCAGCGCTTGTTTAATATACTGTGGTGGCATGGACTATGGTCCATGTTGCCATAAGTTTTTAGTTGTCAACGCGATAACGAATCGACCGGTCATTTTCTGTAAATATTTGTATAAAGTCAAATTAGTTAAAATAAAATAAACGCTATGAATTCTGTTTTATTATAAACGCTATAAATTGGTGACCCCGACGTGATCAACACGCGCGAGTTTTGTTCTTTTTAAATCAAACGCAATTCTACGTTTTAAAATCTAAATACAAATACTAAATAAAAAAAATAAAAAATAATAAAAAAAGAAAAAAATACGCTAAGACACAAAACGTTAAGCAAAATAATAAGAGCAATTTGAGAAACAAGTGAATAGTGACAGTGAAAGTGAATCTAAGAAAGATCGACTCAATCTCGTGAGTGCTAGTAATCAACGTAACGATATTTACGATAAATAAAAATAACTTGAATAACGTTATAAAACGTACTCTGATTTTAAAAATAAGTTTGTAATGGAAGGAAAAAGTGAAAACACTAGTGTTCCGGAGGTCGACTCCGATGAGGGGGCAGTCGGTGGTGCAATCGCCGTTTCACCCGGTCAGTGCGAGAATTTACAGGCGCACCGGATCGCTGTGCAAACGCCGCATTTTTGGCACGATTCGCCAGACCTGTGGTTCCTCCAGTTGGAGGCGCAGTTCGCAAAACTGCGAATTAAAAGCGATTCGGAGCGCTTTTATACGGTCGTCGGTGCCCTCGAAAAGGGCGTGCTGAAGCAAGTCAGCGAAATAGTGCGCGGTCCGCCGGTAGCCGACAAATACGATTGTCTAAAGGACAAATTATTAGAGGTATTCAGTGCCTCTGAGCAGGAGAAGCTTCGGCAGCTGTTGTCGGAGTGTGAATTGGGTGATCGGCGCCCAACCCAATTACTCAACGAGATGCGAGAGCTCGGAGGGAAAAACCTCCATGAGAAAATGCTCGAGAATCTTTGGCTGGCACGATTGCCAGCCCAGGTCCAAGGTTTGTTGCAAACCGTCAGTGTAGAGCTGCCGCAACGAGCGGCATTGGCGGACAAGATCTTGGAGACCGGGGCATTCCGCCCCAGGCAGGCTGCGACAGTCGCGGCCTCAACGACAACCGGGGTTGGTGCATCAAGCGCTCTTGAAAAGCGCATCAACAGATTAGAAGACGCATTGTACGAGCGGGACCATCCGCGCAGGAACGACCAACGAGGTCAAAGGTACGTAGCGCAGAACATACCCCCCGTGGAGCTTATGCCACCCGATATGAACGACAGCTTTTGGATGCCGTCTGGCGGTTGTCGCAGACCAACTCCAAATCGAATGCCACCGCCCCGATTCCAGAGACGTTCGCGCTCGCGTGCTGAAACTTTCTCGCGCCGGAGGTGGAGGCCAGAAGATGACCACCCCTGGTGTTGGTACCACCAGCAGCATGGCGGTGAAGCAAAGAAATGCCGTGAGCCGTGTACTTGGAAGCTGAGCGCTGCCGCCCGCGCCCACTCCAAAAAAGCAACGAGCGCAAAGGACCAAAAAAACTAAAAAAACCCGCACCCGACGTGGGTGGTAATAATGGCGTGAACGTCTACCGCCTGTACGTCACTGACGCTGCAACGAGCAGGCGTTTCTTAGTAGACACTGGAGCTGACGTATCAGTAATCCCACCAAGCGGCAGCGAGCGTTTCAACGGACCGCACGATTTCAAATTATTTGCTGCTAACGGTTCGCATATTGAGACATTCGGCAGTAAGACGATTACGCTGGATCTCGGACTCAGACGAAAATACAGTTGGGATTTCATCATAGCCGCGGTTAAGACACCACTGATCGGAGCGGATTTCTTAAAGAAACACGGACTACTGGTCGACATGCGCAACAGTCAACTTATCGACAATCAAACGAAACTCCAAACGATGGGGGTGTCGGTGAATAAGGGTAAGTCCGCAATTTTTACTTATAATGTTAATGACCCTTTCGCCGACATATTGGCCGAATATAAAGATATCACCGTCATGCGACAGGGCGTGACGGCTTCAAAATCAGGGGTAACGCACCACATTGTTACCACCGGTCAGCCGACGCACGCGCGTCCGCGACGTTTGGCCCCTGACAAATTGAAGGCAGCCAAAGCAGAGTTCGAATTTTTAATGGAGAATGGTATTTGTGAACCATCGGACAGCAATTGGGCGAGTCCTCTGCACATGGTTAAAAAGAAGGACGGTTCCTGGCGACCTTGTGGAGATTACAGGGCACTTAACGAGAGAACATTGCCTGATCGTTACCCAATCCCGTATATCCAGGATTTTACCCACATTCTGCATGAAAAGACAATTTTTTCGACCATTGATTTGCAACGAGCATACCATCAGATACCTGTTGAACCCGCTGACGTGCCGAAAACGGCTATAACGACGCCTTTCGGTTTGTTTCAATTCAAGTTCATGACGTTTGGACTGCGCAACGCAGCGCAGACTTTTCAGAGACACATTAATAAGGTGTTATCCTCTGAAACTGATCATGCCTTCGTATATATCGACGACATTTGCATAGCATCCAAAGATATGCAACAACACAAGGCACATCTTCGAAGGATTTTTCAACTACTCCGCGAGAGCGGGCTTGCCATCAACGTTGCAAAATGCGAGCTCGGGAAAAAAGAAATTAGATTTCTGGGACACACCGTCAGTAGGCAGGGCATCAAACCAGCGTACGATAAAGTCCAAGCAATTGAAGAATACAGCCAGCCAGCAACCGCCAGGGACCTCAAACGTTTTTTGGGCATGGTAAATTTCTACAGAAGATTTTTGCCAAACGCGGCAGCGACTCAAGCAATATTACAGAGTTTGATCATAGGCAATAAAAAGAACGATACGACCCCGTTAAAATGGACGACATCCACGGTAGCCGCCTTCGAGAGTTGCAAAAGACAACTGGCAAACTCAACGCTGTTGTTTCATCCAGCTCCGAACGCTGAATTATCCCTCAGCGTTGACGCCTCAGATTTCGCTGTAGGGGCCGTTTTGCACCAACGCCTTGGAGAGCAAATGCAACCCTTAGGGTTTTACTCAAAGAAATTGAGTGAAGCTCAGAAGAAATACAGTACCTACGACAGGGAGCTGTTAGCAATATACCAAGCGGTCAAACACTTCAAATATATGATAGAAGGCCGTCAGTTCACGATTTTTACCGACCATAAGCCGATAACGTTCGCCTTTAAACAGAATCTCGACAAGGCGTCGCCACGCCAGGCACGCCAGGCACGCCATCTAGATTATATTGGCCAATTCACTACCGACATCCGTCACGTTTCTGGCGAAAATAATGAAGTAGCAGACGCGCTGTCCCGCCTATGTCAGGTGACAAGTTTTTTGCCAACTATTGATTTCGAAGAGTTCGCAAAGGAGCAGCATCGAGACAGTCAAGTTAAGCAACTCGCCGACTCGACCATCCCTTCGTCTTTGGTGTTGAAAGAACTCAAATTGCCTAACAGCGACGCGACTATTTACTGCGATACAGCTCACGGAAGAGTGAGGCCACTCGTTCCAGTGAAGTACAGGGAGCTGATCATGAAAAAAATCCACGGCATTTCACATCCCGGTAAGCGAGCCACGGACAAGCTGATTCACGAAAGATTCGTCTGGCCTGACATGAAAAAACACATTGCAGACTTCGTCAAACGCTGCATACCTTGCCAACGAAGCAAGGTTAACAAGCATAATAAATCTCCACTTGTTTTTTATCAGAAGCCCACCGAGAGATTCGAGCATATCAACGTCGATTTGATTGGACCGCTTACAATTTCGAGAGATAATCGTTATTGTCTTACAATAATTGACCGATTCACCCGGTGGCCAGAAGCAATCCCGATCCCAGACATGACGGCGGAAACTGTAGCCCGCAGTCTTTTGTCGGGTTGGATAGCTAAGTTCGGAGTACCTCTTCGAATCACAACCGATCTGGGTAGGCAATTTGAATCCGATTTATTCCGGCAACTCAACGCTCTACTGGGAATTCAGCATTTCCGCACCACCCCATATCATCCGCAAGCTAATGGAATGATAGAGAGGTGGCATCGAACTCTGAAGTCAGCCATTATATGCCACGACAACGATGATTGGTGCGGAATAATTCCGTTAGTCCTTCTAGGCCTTCGTGCCGCGGTCAAGGAAGACATCGCTGCGTCTCCGGCCGAGTTAGTTTACGGCGAGCCGCTCAAGTTACCTGGTGAGTTTTTTTGTCCCACATTGCCGAAAGCAAATGAAACCGAATTCGTGAAGGATTTAAGACGAATGATGGCAAAAATCACGCCTGCACAAGCTAGCCACCACGTTACGCCACAGATCTTCATACAAAAGGACCTACAAAGCTGCTCACATGTGTTCGTTCGTATTGACAAGGTTCAACGCCCTCTTCAGCCGCGTTATGACGGGCCCTTTAAAGTTTTGAAAAGGGCTGAAAAATATTTCGACATCGACATACGAGGCAAAGCGCAAAAAATTTCGGTGGATAGATTAAAGGCGGCTTTCCTCCCAAAAACCGACGAGGACCCGATTTCTCAAGCCAACGGGCCAGCGATAGATAAGGCTGTGTCAACATTTTCCAGCCCACCGTTGGACAACGAGGGATCGAGCGGCAGGAAGCCGAGTTACCGTGACGCATTATTGTCATTTCACGCGCCCACGCCCGGGCATAAGGAAACTTTGTCGCCGTCTGCAAGAAAGGTAGTGACTTTTTCACTCCCGCCGATGGACACCGTGGGATACAGTTATCCAGCGTCCAGCATTCAACGAAAGGTCGTGACATTTTCCGACCCACCGATGGACCCCGTGGGACCCAAACCAAGAGCCATACGAGATTCTGCCAAGCCCGTCGCAAATGATGCGACATCAACACCCCAGGTGGGGAAGCCTCAGTCGGCGCCAGTACTTACAAGAAGCGGCAGAAGAATCATCCCACCAACACGGTATACGTTTGTATCGCGCCCTAAGCGCTAGGGGGGGGAGTATTGTGGCGGAACCTTCAGTTCTGATCCGCTCCCGTATAGTGCTCTTCAAGCAGTTGGCGACACTTTGTTGCAACCTTAAACGACATAGCCATTAATGTAATGTAAACATCCACTCTTTGTTTCTAGCAACTTAGTTTGTCACACGAGCGGCAAACTAAGCAAATTCCTTAAGCGATTAAACGGTCACTTGAGACGTTTATTTGTAGCCACACATGTTGGCACGGTGACACACCGACGTTCCGTCCGTTTGACGCATACATGCGACTCGATCGTCACTCCGACTCTGAGCTATGCTATGACGAATAGTATAGCGTTGACCAGGCTGTGTTTGTTGTACAACAACAAGCATTGGCTCTTATTTCCTTGCACTAGCTGCCTGTGTGTTGGCGTAGCTAACCAACACCCAGCCAAGCACACAAGCGATGTCGACTGGAGTTGGCGGCGTCAGCATTTTTTATAGCATAACGTCTCTCGCTTTGTCACTAGCGCTGGTGACGAAGCGAGAGATTATAAATGTAAAGCTTGGCCTGCCATTGGGCCAATATTAAATAATGAACAAAGCGTGGATTGTGATTTGTTCTATGTGGTGCGCTGCAGCGCTGTTCTTTCTGCTGCAGCGCTTGTTTAATATACTGTGGTGGCATGGACTATGGTCCATGTTGCCATAAGTTTTTAGTTGTCAACGCGATAACGAATCGACCGGTCATTTTCTGTAAATATTTGTATAAAGTCAAATTAGTTAAAATAAAATAAACGCTATGAATTCTGTTTTATTATAAACGCTATAAGTTTGTTTATGTTTTGAAATTTAAGAAAGTGCCGGACGAAATAATAAACTTTAAAAGAAAACCCACAAAAAGGGAAATGTTAAGTGTCGTGATGTCGGTTTTCGATCCTTTCGGTTTTTTAGCCAATTTTATGATATCCGCCAAGGTGCTCATGCAAGAGGTGTGGAAATCTGGTATTGACTGGGACGAGCCATTACCTGACGAACTTTATCGTCGCCTAAAAAGATATATGGAGGGGTGGCCAAAAGTCAAGCTTTTACGTATAGCACGCTGCTATTTTAAGGAATTCGAAAATGTACAGCTGGATCTACATGCATTTGCTGATGCGAGTGAAGAGGCGATGGCGGTTGTGGCGTATTGGAGATTCTGGATTTCATCGCTAAGACGCCTGCTGAATAATGTTCAATCGAAGTGTCAAACTTGCCGACTTCGCAAGGCCACGCTACAACAACCGCTCATGGGAGCTCTACCAATCGACAGGGTAACTCCATACGTGCGGCCTTTTTCATACACAGGATTGGATTTTTTCGGACAAATTTTAGTCACAATTCGTCGGCAAAAGAAAAGAGATGGGTGGCGTTATTCACATGTTTGACGGTACGCGCTATTCATCTCGAGATAGCATCGGACCTTTCAAGCGATGCTTGCATACTTTGTATTCGAAATTTCGTCAATAGGAGAGGAGTGCCGGTTCAGATACGCAGTGACAACGGAACGAATTTTGTGGGTATTGCAAAAGAGCTACGAGGTAGTAATAATTTCATAGACAACAACACCGTTACTGCGGGTCTTTCGGGGCTTGGAATAAAGTGGATATTCAACACTCCACTCAACCCTAGTGAAGGTGGAGCGTGGGAAAGATTAGTTCAGTCCGTCAAGAAAGCGATGCATTCTATGTTAAAGGAGTACGCACCCCGGCTAGAAACTTTACAAAGTTTCCTTATCGAAGCTGACAACATCGTCAATTCGAGGCCTTTGACACACCCAGCAGTAACGCCAGACGACCCAGAACCGCTTACTCCAAATGACTTTTTACTAGGATGCACCAATTCTACTCAAACTCCGGCTCAGTACGAACCACGTTTGTTATGTCTTCGAAAACTGTGGCGAGTGCTGCAAAATATGAAAAACGGCTTGTGGAATCAATGGGTTCGTGAATATCTGCCCGAACTAACCAGGCGCACCAAGTGGACAGCGCCATCAATTCCAATTCGTCCTGGTGCTTTAGTCTTGATATGCGACGCAGATACATCAAGATCACAGTGGAAGAGAGGAAGAATATTACAGCTATTCTATGGCAAAGACGGAGTCGCACGATCAGCAGAGGTCAGCACAAGTACTGGAGCCTACAAAAGAGCCGTTTCTAAACTTGCGGTCCTAGACGTCGTAGAGCATGTTGGTGAATCCTCCCCCTCTGGCTCAGTTCACGAGGGTGGGGATGTTAATAATTGCCCTAATGGGGTGCCAGTGAAGATCGGTAAAGCGGATCGTAGGAGCGAGACGTAGGGAGCTGTGCAGTTTTATGTATTTTAATGTTTTAAATTTGTCTATTGTAATTGTATTATTATTTGTATTATTATATGCTTTTTCTTGTATTAGTAATCTCCGCTACAATTCTTAATATTGTTTAAATTTAATGTTACCCGTTAAAAAATTGTCTTTCTGTATATAAGCTGGTTGGAATTTTTAAAGTCTTAATCTTTCTTTTTGAATCCAGCAGTCAAACAAACAAGTAAGATTTCTTCTGTTCATATATATATATATTTGGTTTCTTAATCTTTATTTAAAATTATTTTTAGAGAATAAACAATATGCATAAAAGCAACTATTATAATTTCTTGTTTATTTAATGCGTTTATTCTGATACTACTGGATATTGAAAGAGCACACTTGTGCTACACAGCAAAATTGAAAAATAAAGAGAAAAAAAATAAAAGAAAATTTTCCTTTTCATAAGATGCTCAGAAAAGGCTTATATACTCTTAATAAATTCAAATTAATTAAATTATTTCATTAAAAGTCGATCAACAATAATAATAGACATATTAGAATACAAAATAAGAAGATTGCGAAAACAAACTGAATATAAATATATAATCCTTAGAAAGATTATAGAAGATAATATATAGAATGATTATAGAAAGCCATACCATCAGAATCAAATAAATTAGAACATTCCTGCATATTGAATTCTTTTTCATTTCTATTATTTCATTTCATTTTTTCATTTCCAACATGATTTTAGATTAAGGACTGTCAGTATTTAATATTTTATTGTTTTTGACTCTACCATCTTTTAATAGCTTTCTACACATGAGTTTAAGCTTGCTAGCAGCTGGCGTGAAATGATCATTCAAGTAAACTCGAGACGACTTCACCACCGATCAGATTACATAACTTCAGGTTTCGACTTTTAAAGTATGCTTTCATTATACTGTCGCGTTGACGAACATTGTTGAATTTAACAAGTAGTGCTTTCTTATTGCGAATGTAACAACAATGCTGAATGTCGTGCTCGGCTGAGGGAAATTTGAAAAATTAAGCAAGGGCATTAGCAGGTTCATACAAATTTTCCATACCAGAAGGCAAACCACTGACAACGATGTCAGGACGATTGAGCCTGCGCTGCAGGGAGTTGTTCTCGATCTCCAGCAGTTTCATCTTTTTGGTGGCAGTAGTGTCGACAAGCGTAATGAATTGATGGCAATGTTCAATATCCGATTTAAGCTCTTTTACTGTAGAGGACAGTTCCGACTTCACTTCCTCTATAAGATTAGTGAAATGCTGCTTCATATCAGTTATTCCCTCTCGCAGCTCGGAGTCCAGAATGCTGTGCCGCTATAATCAGCAGCAGCACAATAAACAGAAGCAGCACTACAACAACAACTGCTATCAAATAAACCGCAAGTGCCGAAATCAGACAATTAGATTCTGCAAATTACAGGAAAATTTCTCGTTTATTCCAATATATTTCAGTAAATATCAGTTCCTTGTGAGTTTATTCAACTTTTTTGCTTTCTAAATAATTTAAAACTGGTTTAAAAAAATATTTTATGAGAATTAAAATGACTGACGACTTAAATTAGTTTTACTCAAACATAGTGTTGCACTTTTTGATGATATGTTGCCACTTTTTGAGGATATTGTCGAGTAAAAGTCGAGTAAAGTTCAATGTGAAAGTAAAATGTAGGGATGGGCAAAACCGGTCGGTGTTTAAGAGTGGTCGGTTTTTTTTTAAAACCAAAGTTTTTTTTTAGTAGACAAAAAAACGTGACACCGGTGGAAAATGTGAAAAACCGACAACAATATTTTATCTTGCAATGCAACACTGACAAAAAGGCGGCAAATGTGAAAAAACATGGAAAATTTTCAAGAAAAAATATTTTATAAAATCAAGAAATTTTTCTAGATAATGAAGAGTTATGAGTGGCGTGGCTCATCAGACAGTCGCGAGCGAGTGACTTCGAAAAAATTTATAGTTGCTTGGCAGAGTGCAGTCTTTCAATAAAAAGTTTAAAAACGGACGATGGCACATTAAACTTCCTCCAGTATCTTAAAAAAGACGTTCGATAAGGTGATCTTTTTAGATGTTTTCATTTTCAAAAAAATTAACAATATTCACCCCTACCATATGAGTCGTCGTCGACAGTTATCGTCGTCGTCATCTTGAAATTGGCACCACCGGAGTCGTTATCGATAAATTTTGGCAACTGACGACGAGTATGCGGTACTCGCCAAATCGTTTTGAAAAACACGTCGTGTCGATAGGACTCAATACTACTCGTTGAGTTTTTCCTGAACAAGTTGCAACGACTTGAAGCAAAGTGTTTGGTTTTTTTCTTTGTTACTTGTGAATTTTTTAATTAATTTGATTGAATATGGAAAAAAAAATTAAAAATAGCGAACGTTCGTCAGTTTGAACATCTGGTGCGCGAGCTGGAGAAGAATCCAAACTTGGCAAAAGGATTTACCAGAGGGAACGTCCCAGCCAATTTCAAAACAAAATGGGAGGAAATAAGCAAACAATTAAATTCTTAAAACCCAAAATGTCAAAATTATAACTCACTTGTAATTTGGCAGGTTAAATATATCCGATCTTTGCCTTATTATTTTTCTTTCTAAAACAAGGCTTTTTTTCTGTTCTTCATGACTTGAATCACTAGAACTTGTATCCGATATGAAAAACATGATTATTAAATGAAAATTAAATTAAATGAAAAATATTTTAATACGAAATTTCTTGTAATTTGACAGTTCACATTCAAGGCAAATTTGAATATGGTATTAAATTATCGATAAAAAGTCGTCTCGTCTTGTCATTGGATGAAACGACGTAGCAAGTGCCGATTTAGCATTGAGGTGACGACGACGTCAATAACAAGTGACAACGAGACGACAACGACTTTGGCAACGACTCATATGGTAGGGGTGATCAATTTTGTTTCTACGATTAGTGATGTGACTTTCGGTGAAACAAGTCGTCTGACGGATTCGCAGATGACACATAGAGTTTTTTAAACTGTATAAATGAAAAATATTGATTTGACTGTAATTTAAAATTTTTGACTTTTTCCGGCTGATTGCTCGTAGACTTATTCATAAGTTCATCAAGTTTCATTTGGCCTAAAAAAATTCTATATCCCTTGCAAGGTAACTATGTTTTTTTCCAACAGTATGATTCATAAAGGAATCCAATAAGATTTTATGAAGTAATAGTCGATCAAAAACCAAACAAAGTTAAAAGCAATAACTTTTAGTAATGGCCAAAAAATCACTTTTTCTTTAATTCGGTCGCATGAAACTCCAACAAATTTTATTGTATTCCCTTATGAATCCCTTTTTACTTATGGAAAAAACATTGTTATCTTGTAAACGGTATACAATGTGCGCAAGCTGATTAAAATTTGATGAAGATATGGGTAACTTACTGATAAAACTGAAAAAAGTATTTTTTTATGTATTGTTCAGTATGTAGTAGATCTCTTTTGTTTTTTTTTTTTTTTTTACATCAGTTGGAAACTAAAATATTAGTATAGCTTTAGCGCCTTTTTATTATATATGTGGAAGCAGTTAACAGCAATATAATTGCTTTTTAATTAAAAATAATATGAGCGCACCTTTTGTTACGAGCTTTTTAATATGTAAACAAATATTTGAAAAAACGCTTTTTCCTTAAAAAACTTGTTCTACATAGTAACAGGAGTATACTATATATTGAATGCATATTCTATTTGAATTTTCTTTTTATATAATATTCGGTTTCCTAAACATCTGCAAAACAAAAAATTTTAAATTTTTGACAATTTTACTGCAAATTAATACACATTGAAAAATATACTAACTTCAAAAATCTCTAACTCAGCTTTAAAATTATTTCTTTACAGAAATCGCAGTATTTTTTATTAAAAATCTATATAAATGTCGGTGTTTGGGAAAACCGGGTTTTCTTCGGTTTTTAGTTTCGGTGAAAAACCGAAATTGATAAAATCGGTTATCTGAAACGGAGGTTTTTTTAAAAAAGTGCCCATCCCTAGTAAAATGAAATTTGAGAAGTGTCAAAAGTACGGAAACGACTTCTAGCTAGTTTCAAGCATGAAAACAGCTGATTGCCTATCAAACGTAAACAGCGCCAATTTTAACATGTTACAAACGCAAACGGCGCCAATTTTAACTTGATATTTTATATTTCTTTATATGTTTTTATATTTATTGATATTTAACAATATGTAAATTTATTTTTTATAGCACAACATAACCAAACTACGAACGACAAATTGACACTTGCTTGTTCTTCTTGATGCTTATTCTTCTTGATGATTGTTCTTATGTATGTTCATTTTTTTTCTTCCGAACAAATTGACAATTGACACCTTTTTAACAATATATCAACCAACATTATAGGCTTACTCGTTCCCGAGCTGTACTCGTGTGAAGATGAAATCAATCAGTTGAAAGTACTAAGTTTTGACTTTGAGAGCGAATTTCTCAGAATCAGTACTTTCAACTGATTGATTTCATCTTCACACGAGCACAGCTCGGGAACGAGTAAGCCTATAATGTTGGTTGATATATTGTTAAAAAGGTGATTTTATTACGTTTCCAATGAGTTCTTTAAATACGTATTATGTGGGTTTGTTTTTCTGCTAGAAACAATAGCATGAATCAACATCGTTAAATACTTATTAACCCCTTAGCTCCCAAAAAGGAGCAGCGCCAACTTAAATTTCAACATATTATTGATCGTAAGAAAATTACAAATCAAGCCTCATTTTTAGTTTTTGTTGTCATTTTTATGAAACCTATCGATCCTTTAGGAGCAGTGTGTGTATAAGAAAAAAATTTTTACAAGCAATTTTTTAATTTGGTGTTCATATGTTTAGAATAGTTTTAATATTATCGTAGCTATATGTCAATGTTTTAGATAAAATTAATGATAAAATCTCTTAACCATAAACTTATAAAGCAAATATAAAATTATTATTGTGCATCATTTTTGATTGCCGATTAATATCGATGTATGTATTTACATTTTCTGTTTTTATAACTTTGTATGGACCTTGGTAAGGGCTTTGGCTTTTCTTTCTATAACCTAACTTTACTAGTAGTAAATCTCCAATTTCTATGTTTAATTTATTTGTTTTTATACTGCTATCTTTACTTTTTTTTTTTTACTGCATTAATATATTGTCTTGCCTAATGAATAGAAGTTTGTGATCTTATTTTGAGTTCATTTACATATGAGTCAGTGTCATATATCGGCGTATTTTATTTATATATTCGCTTGGCATGTACGGTATGGTTACGAACTATGGTTACGTTCAATGCTGCCTAATGTTTCATGGTGGTAGGGTGCTGAAAAGATTTTTTTTATATGTAACTGTTTACAAATATTTTCAATTATCTCATTTACAACTTAATTCAGTTTCTCTTTTCGATTTAATTACCTTGAAATTACTATTCTTTAGAATAAATTGGTTTACTATTGTTGAAGCGATTGTTTTCCCATATTTGGTTTCCATTGGGTATGCCATGACAAATTTTGTAAGCTCGCATTGTGCTGTAAGTATGTATCTGTATCCGTTTGAAATTCTTATGGCCAGTTTTTCAGTATGAGTTTAAACTTTACTAAAATTATACCGAGTTTAACTCACTAAAATTGGAAACACTTTTAAGCTCGGATTAGGCAATAAAGAAACACATTATATGATAATTTAAGTCAATTTAAATTCAACGAATGCTAAAATATCTAGTTAAACCGAGTTTAAACGTCCAATTTTGGTGAGTTAAACTCGATTTAATTTAAC
This sequence comes from Coremacera marginata, assembly GCA_914767935.1. Classification (NCBI taxonomy): domain Eukaryota; kingdom Metazoa; phylum Arthropoda; class Insecta; order Diptera; family Sciomyzidae; genus Coremacera; species Coremacera marginata. Next base: position 99,161,886 of record OU612045.1, read on the forward strand.
TAAAGTTTAAACTAAAAACAGGCCCTTAAAGGGTCTACTGTATCAATAACTACTACAAAACTCTTGTTTGGTGTATCTGTAATAACTAATTGTTCCTTTGTGTGTCGTACTTGTTTATTTATTTTGCATTGTTTGTTTTAATGTAGTTTTTCTTACTCCAAAATGCCCTCCGTAAGGCGAGTTATGATACTCTTCAGTTAACTTGTATCTTAATACCTTAATGTCCCGCAATTGAGTGCAACTATTTACGGAGGTGAAAGGTTATGTCGAGCTGAGAAAAAAGTCGCATGGGAGGGGGGTCTATTTCCACATTCTTAGGAGCTAGAGGGTTAATTAATATTTCACGACTTCTATTCACGTTATTGTTTCTAACACAAAAACTAATTTGCGGAAAATTTTTTGATAGCTCATTGCAAAGGCAATAAAATCACATTTTCAACGGTATATCACCAAACAGCACCGACATAACCGTTACCAAATTGTGCTCGTTCAAGATTGAAATCAATCGGTTGAAACTACCAAATATCAACTTGGAATGCAAATTTCGCGTAATAAGTGAAATTTTTTTATAATCAATTTTGTAATTTATTTAATTTTCTTTTCAATGATACCAAAAACATTAATTTATCTTTTAAAAAATAAAAAAATTCGCTGTACTAAAAAAATCAAGTCTCCGTAAAAAAAGTTTTCCGTAACTTAGTTTTTGTGCTAGAAACAATAACGTCAATCAAAGTCGTAACATATTAATTAACCCTGTAGCCACTAAAAATGTGAAAATAAACCCCCCCTCCCCTACGATTTTTTTCTCAGCTCGACATAACCTTTCACCTCCGTAAATAGTTCCACTCAATTGCGGGACACCCTGTATATATATAAATAACTGTTGCCACGCCTGTAAAAACTTTATATATGTATACTAAGGGTTTCACGAAAAAAAGTTGTTCGGGTCGGTTCCTCTTTAGAATCCTCTTTAGAATGCTTGCTTTATGTTATGATGATTCCTAAAATATTTCGACTCTAGCTATAGCGATCCGTTATACGTCATTGAATGTTTCAATGTTTCACAACACAATGTTCGAACACAAAGAACACAAATGTTCGAATACTCTAAAAATCGAGTTTTTTGTAAAAATTTTTACTGGTCAACAAAAAAAAAAACGGTCAGAAATAATAGTAATAAAAAATTTCTTCCAATATGCACCAATAAATTTGTTGCAGTCTGACCAGAGGTAATGCCGATTTTCATCAATTTTTTCAACCTTTTTTTATATTATTTTTGTTGGAAATAGCACACTGTGCATCTTCTATTACAAAAATAAATCTATTACATGGTATATCCTAGATTAAAATGAATTTAAATCTTGTAACTGTGTAAGCTTTGAGTTGAGTAGACGTGCCTTGCTTTGTGTAGTTAAAAGAATAAAAAGTGAATTAGAAACATTAAATAAAGTTGTTTTCATTTGAGAAAAACCAATAGGTTATGGGCCCAGCACGCTTCCACTGCGCCACTCTGCTTTTTTTTTTTTTTTTTTTTTTTTTTTAATGTTTCTACCTCCGTTATCCCTATGACCAGTACAATATTTGCTGCAAACACTTTAATACGAGCAAGAACAAATTCAGCACGAATTTTATTTCCACAATTTTTTTTTTTTTTTTTTATGCGACACAGCAAGAAAAACAACAGCTAACAACAGTAAGCAAGCAACGAACAACCGCACCATGAACCGCACAACACAGCAAGCGTAGAGAGCGTAAAAAAAACAGCAAGCACAGCAGCAATAGAATGTAAAGCCGTTCAGTAGACTTTCTTGCTTGCGAGTAATAAAGACGGAAGTATGTTGCTGCACAGTTAGCTTATGCTCTTTATTTTTTTCTTTCACTTTTCGGCCACAGCAAAATTCTTTGTTAAAGAAAGTTAAATGTTTTACGAAAAATTAAATGTTTAATTATGGTTTATTGGAGCATTTTTTTCAGACAATGAATTGCGAATGTCTGGGCCCATAACCTATTCAATTCATATGGATATTGGTTTTTCTCAAATGAAAACAACTTTATTTAATGTTTCTAATTCACTTTTTATTCTTTTAACTACACAAAGCAAGGCACGTCTACTCAACTCAAAGCTTACACAGTTACAAGATTTAAATTCATTTTAATCTAGGATATACCATGTAATAGATTTATTTTTGTAATAGAAGATGCACAGTGTGCTATTTCCAACACGCCTCCTCAAAAATAAATCGAAAAGAAATCATAAATATTTCAAATATATACTTATATACGGGCTTAAATAATATTATTAAATTCATTCTGTTACATCAGTATATTTTAAGCAATACATATTAAAGAATACAAACAAATAAAATGCCTTCTTTGTGTCATCTGGGAGATTACATAAGTAGTCCAACATTTGTTGCAAGGATTAGGAAAACCCAGTAAAACCTAATCAGACCATTAAATAAGTATAATAATATTTATAAATTACATGTTACAGTATTATTCTTTGATACCCATTTCAAATCTGAATTTTAGAAATGAAACTGCTGGTAACGGCTTCGTCAAGACGTCTGCAACTTGTTCACCTGTAGGAATATATTTAAGTTTAATAACATTCTTTTCAATTTGTTCTCGAGAAAAATGATATTTTATATCTATATGCTTCGATCGTTTATGGCTAGTTGGATTGTTTGCTATGCTTATACAACCGTTATTATCTTCAAATATTATGATTGGTTTTGACATGTCTACTTTTATACTATTTCCCAAAGATTTTAACCACAAAGCCTCTCTAACAGCTTCAAAAAGAGCCATATATTCGGCTTCAGTCGATGAAGCTGCTACTGACACCTGCCTTTTTGTATTCCAGCTTATTGTGCATTGGTTGAAAAGTTTAAATAAATAACCTGTTGTACTTTTTCTATCTGTACTATCATGTCCACCCCAATCAGAATCAACGTAGCCACTTAAAATATCGCTATAGTTACCCCTCTTATAACTTAATTTCATGACACTCGAACCTTTGAGATATCTTAATACTCCTTTTAGATTTTTCCAAAGCTCTGCGTTATTTTTATTAACATATCTACTTAAAATATTAACCGATATACTCAAATCAGGTCGGGTGCATACCATAATATACATTAAGCATCCAACTAAATTTCGGCATGGAGCGTCACACTTCGTATCTGAATTCAAAGCTTCATAATCTAATTTACTTTGCAGTGGCGTACTCACAGCATTGCAGTCTTGCATTCCAAATTTGCTTAAAACTGTTTTTATATATGCACTCTGATCTAAAGTTACTGTGTTAATATTTCTTTGAATACGAATTCCCAAAAACAGTTTAATTTCTTTTAAATCTACCATCCGAAATTTATTCATTAAATAGTTTTTAAAGTTGATCATTGTTTCAATTTTAGCTGTGGCAATAACTAGATCATCCACATAAAGCACTACATAAATATTTTCAGATACATTTCCTTTATCTAAGATATAAATGCAACGATCTACAGAAGAATTTTGAAATCCTATCCTTTTAAGAGCCTCTTCAAACATTTCAAACCAACATCTTGCAGCTTGTTTTAAGCCATATAGTCATTTATGTAACCTACAGACTTGATTACTTTTACATGCAACACCCTCCGGAACTTTCATATAAATTTCCTCTTTTAATAAACCATTTAAAAATGCAGTCTTAACATCCATATGATGTACCAATAAATTAAACTGATTTGAAAAAGCTAAAATAAATCTAAAACTTGAAATTCTAGCAACAGGTGCAAATGTTTCATTATAATCTACAAGATATTCTTGACTAAAACCCCGTGCAACCAGGCGGGCTTTATATTTAAATGGATTTCCGAACTCATCATTTTTAATTGTAAATATCCATTTACAATCCACAATATTTTTATTTTCTGGTTTTGATACCAATGACCATGTATTGTTTATTAATAATGAATCAATTTCATCTTTAATCGCTTGTTCCCAAAGAAATTTATCATCCCTATTTTTAATTTCCGAATATGAAGTATTCTACATACATATTCTTTACATACTAGAGATTGAGCACACATCATATACTCATCTGATATGTCATCTATTTTATATGAAACAGGAGGATTATTTTTAATTCTATCACTTCTCCTTGGCTCATCTGCTGTTTGTATTTCGGATGGAATATTTTTATTAGTTTGAGATGAAGACTTATTTTGCGCATCTGTTTCAGTTACAGATTTCTTTTGCTTGTTATCTAATTTTGTTATTTTAGAAGGAATAACTTCTTTTTCAATCAAGTTCCGCATATCTGATTTACAATTATCAGATTTATGAGACTTATTCACTGATTTTGACATACTGTCAGATGCATCAGTTTCTGAACTGGTGTTTTCATTATCAACACCTTCTAAGCTTAACTCTGGCCTTGATACCAAGAAATTTGTCTCATCCACAACCACATCTCTTACCATAAGAAACTTCGCAGTTTCTACTACCCAAACTTTATATCCGTTTGGTCCAAAACCAACTAATATGGCTTTCCATGATTTTTCGTCAAATTTTGATTTCATGGTTTTATTGTGAACATAAACTGTTGCACCAAATACTTTTAAGTATTTTATTTGAGGCTTTTTACCATGCCACAATTCATATGGAGTTTTATTTTGTTTTAAGGCTTTAGTTGGTGACAAATTTATTAAGTATGTTGCGGTAAGAACCGCCTCACCCCAAAAACACTTTGGCAAACTAGCGCCTAGTATCATTGCACGAGCCTTTTCTGATATAGTTCTCACCATACGCTCTGAAACACCATTTAACTGTGGTGTTCTAGGAACTGTTAAATGATAACTTATGCCCTTCTTGACACAAAAATCTTTCATCTCATTTGATAAATATTCACCTCCGTTATCCGAATACAAATTAACAATTTTTAAATTAAAATGAGCCTCACTTTTCGCTACATAATCTTTAAACATTGAAAATACATCTGATTTATAAGTGATTAAATATGTAACACAATAATGCGTATTTTCATCAACAAAAAATACGAAGTAGTTTTTATTATCAACTGTTGCAGGAGTTATTGGGCCACAAACATCCGTATGCACAATAAATAATGGTCGTTTAACATAACTTTTATCTTTCAGTTTATTTAATGGTAATCGTGCTTGTTTACCACTTATGCACGCTTCACACAAATTGTCATTAGGTGTTATTTTACATATTTGTCCAACATCAGTAACCATTTGCTTATTCTTTAATAGCATAAATTTTGATTTTTCAATATGGCCCAAACGCTGATGCCACAGTTGATAATTACTACATACAATACTATAAACCTGTCCATCTGAAACTTCATTTGAAAATTTTATTTTAAAATCAACAATAAATAAGTTATTTGAAGGTTTACCTTTAATAATGGTTTTACCATTTTTGATAATTTCAACATTATCTTTGTGAAAAACGATTGTCATTCCAGCCTCTTGCATTCTGCGGACTGATAGTAAATTATATGGAACATCTGGGCAATATAATACATTCTCAAGTATCCCTTCAACGCCAGTAATGCTGATTACATGAATGCTGCCTTTCTTTGTAGCTGATATAAATACACCATTTTTAGCCACAGAGATTTTTGTTGGCGGCTGAAGATCGATGAATCTGCCTGTTAGGTCTTCTCTGTTGATAAGATGGTCTGATGCTCCAGAATCCAGTAGAAATTTTATTTGATCATTGTTGTCGCCAGCTTGATAGTCCCCAACCATAAAAGCAAAACCCGAAACTGCTACATTCGATGTTGACGCTTCAGTCTGTTGCACTGCCTGAACTGTTCTGCTGTTAGTGTTTGGATTTTGGAGTCCTCGTTTATAATAAAAGCAATCTGTCTTCTTATGGCCTTTCCGTCCGCAATAAAAGCACTTGATGTTGATTGGCTTTTTAAAATTTCTGAAAGGCTTTGCTCTAAAATGTCCTTGACGATGATGCTTTGAGGTTTTAGAAACACTCCAGTTATTATTTTTGAATTGTGCAATTTTATTTTCAACGTGAAGAACTTTTGCACTAGTGTCGCGGCTCTCAGCTGATATTTTTACTTCTTGATCCAGCAATCTAGTTTTAACAAAAGCCAACGTTAAGTTTTCCTCAGCAAGTGTTTCTATCGCGGTTATTATTCCATCATACGACGCAGGAAGTGTAAGCAAAAGATGTGACACTTTATCAGCTTCTTCCAGCCTTGCACCTGCAGCTAGGAGCTCCGCAATTAAGTCATCAAATGTTGTGAAATGTTTTGCTAAAGACATCTCGCCTTGAAGTTTTAAAGCAAGTAATTTCTTTCGTATAGCCAACTGTGTTGCAAGACTTTTACGCTCGTATATGCGATCCAAATTTTTGAAAATTTCTTTTGCAGAATATTCTGGATTTGCAAAGTTAAGAAAAGAGTCAGAGAGAAACTCAACAATTACGCTCTTTGCAGTTCTCTCTGCTTTTTCCCATTCGTTATTTGATTCACTTGGCGTCTCATCAATGACCTTGATCACGTCCAGTTCTGTTAGCAATGCACGCATTCTTAATTTCCAGATGCTGTACTTTTCACCATCAAAAGCTTTAATGTTTCTTTTCTTTTCCATGGTGTGTTAAATGTTTAGTACAACCAGTACAATATTTGCTGCAAACACTTTAATACGAGCAAGAACAAATTCAGCACGAATTTTATTTCCACAATTTTTTTTTTTTTTTTTTATGCGACACAGCAAGAAAAACGACAGCTAACAACAGTAAGCAAGCAACGAACAACCGCACCATGAACCGCACAACACAGCAAGCGTAGAGAGCGTAAAAAAAAACAGCAAGCACAGCAGCAATAGAATGTAAAGCCGTTCAGTAGACTTTCTTGCTTGCGAGTAATAAAAATTCACATTAAAACTTTTCTTTGTTTTGACATTTCACTTTTAGTCAAGTAAATTATCTATTGAATTATATTTACACAATTTACACATTTTTACAGCTTACATTTTACAATTCATTGACAGAAAGTAGTGTGGGAAAAATTAATTGAATTTTAGTGAAAATAAAAATCCGTATAATCTTTGGTCCAACGGTAATAATTTAAGATTTTTTGATGCAGAAGAACTTTTTTATTACTATTATTCTGACTGTTTGTTTTTTTTTAACCACCATCCAACCAATATTTTTAGTCGATATATTTTGGGGATCATCATAACATAAACCATAGATTATTTTGAAGAACCAGACCGAACAACTTTTTCTATGGAGCGTGAGGCGACTTAATGCATATCTGTATATCACGTTAAGACTCTGAAACCGTTAAGGCAATTTTTAAATCAAAGCCTTGAGAGTGTTCCTGTGAAGTCTGGTGCCGATCGTAAAAGGCACCTTAAACACGCTTTAAATTTTCAATATCGAACAGTTTTGGAATTATGGGTCGCACAGCCTCGGAATTCAGTATTCGACATCAATTTACACATGCCGGTCCACTGGTAACATTTTATGGGTGTTGGAAGAGGGGCGTGGTATTTTTTCAGCACCCCAAATTTTCGGTATAGCTTTCGAAATAAGTCAGGTACGAACTTACTATAAAAGCATGGCCTCTCTAAAGCTACATCCTCTTTTAGGGAATAAGCTAGTCATTTCCTATTTCCCCTTGTGAAAGTATTGCCCCTAATGCATAATCAGATGCATCGGTTGTTAAAATGAACGGTTTTTCAAAATCTGGATACTGTAAAACCGGTGGATTAATAAGTTCTCGTTTTTAAGTTTTCAAACGCATTTTGACATTATTCTGTCCATATAAAAGGTTGTTTCTTTTTAACAAATTATTGATATTTTTAACTAAATTTGAAAAATTTTTTATAAACTATAATAATTGCAAAATGCTACGAATCTAAGAATCTTCATCAAACTTTCATTGTGGTGTTTCAAAGGTAAACGTTTGAAATGATAATGTCATTTTGCTGTTGAAATGCTGTTACGTGTCTTGAATTTTTATCTAAAGAAATTTGGTGGAATGAGTTCGTCATATCCAACGTTGAGAAATGCTTAGATCTTCCAAGTTGATCTAACACTTCGTCTAATCTACTCAAAAGAATTTTGTAGTTTACTATCATTTTATTTAGCTGCCTGAAATCAACTACTAATCTCCATTTTTTTTAATTACCATCATTCTTTTTTGGAACTATTAATAATGGTGAATTATATGCGCTTGTTGAAGGCTCTATCAAATTCCCTTCTAATAATTTTTCAACCTGGTTGTTTATTTCTTCATATTCTGTTGTTTTTTATATATACTGGTGTATTATCGTTTTTGCAAGCTTTGTGAGCAAAAATTATTCACAGAAAGTGTTTCACCCTCCAAATGAAATACATGTTGATAATTTTTAAATTTTTAAAGATTTCAAAAAGCGAATTGTTTGCTACCTCATCCATGCTGGTTGGTTGGTTGGTTAGAGTGGTGATACTGCTGTAGGCAGTATCCAATTAGCTCCATTGAGCCTTTTTGGTGTCACAACTTCTTATCCTTTGCGTTGACGTGTATGACGTAGGAAGGCTAAGTTGTATCCGTTATAGCCATCTAGTTCTGTTTAGAAATACAAGCAGGTCGTTGATTTTTAGAGTTGAAAGTTCCTCTAGGTTGGCGAAGAAGGGTTTCCCCAGTGTTGTTGTGAATTGAAAGCCACAAGCGTTGCACTTAAAAACAACAATTACAGTTCCATGAACCTTCCTACTTTTCATACGAAAAGTACGTGAGGTGTCATGTTGCAAACCAAGGACAAATGCAAGCATTGAACTGAGCTTGCATTGGCCCACGTAAAAACGAATGCGTTTGGCCAATTTTGCGTCAGAAAAATAGTTTTCTAAGTTTTAAGTTTTAAGTACCTAAGTTTTAAGTTACACGTTGTGGCACTAGATCAAGGGTTGCCTGCAGATGGAATTTTAGGTAGAGATAACCTGTGGAACAAATCAATAATTAATACGATAGAAAAAACACTAACGATTTATGATGCACACAGGAACAATATTTTAACATTACCATTGAAACAAATGAATAAATTGAATGAACTTATAAACTACAATGAAGAAGTTAAAATAAAAGCAAGAACAGTGAGAATAGTAAAAATTCCAATAAACACAAAAATTCCAGTGGTGATAATTCATAAACAAGAAATTTCACAAAGGGTTTATTTAGGTGAAGTATTAGCAAACGTCAAAAATAAAACGGCATATGTCTCGGTGTTAAATTCGAATGATAAGGATTTTGTCATACCCGAAAATTTTGAACCAAAATTTTCAAATTTTAATAAATTCAAAATTCATACTAATTCAGTTTATAGCTTAAAAGAGTTGGACGCAAAAGATAGAATAGATAGACTAACCAAATCAATTATACTTGACCCGAACTTAAACTCAGAAGAAAAAGCTTCAATAGAAAATTTAATCACTTCATTTCATGATATTTTTCTGTTAGAAGGTGAGAAATTATCATGCACTTCGGTATTAGAACATGAAATCCCAACTCGAACAGATGAACCACCTACATATCAAAAACAATATAAATTACCTCAGACTCATAGAGACGAAATTCAAAGGCAAGTAGAACAGCTTATAGACGACGACATAATTAGACCAAGCAAATCACCGTGGAACTCACCAATGCTTTTGGTTCCAAAAAAATCTGGGACAGACGGAAATAAAAAGTGGAGATTAGTTATTGATTTTAGGAAACTAAACGATGCCACAATTAAACAAGTTTTTCCAATTCCCAGGATTGACGAAATATTGGACCAATTAGGGCACTCTAGATATTTTTCAACAATAGACTTGGCTAGTGGATACCATCAAGTACTTGTTAATAAAAATGACAAAGAAAAAACCGCTTTTAGTACATCACTAGGTCATTATGAATTCAATAGAATGCCTTTTGGACTAACTGGAGCTCCAGCTACCTTCCAGAGACTAATGAACCATGTTTTGACTGGACTTCAAGGGATTGACTGTTTCGTGTATTTAGTCGACATTGTCGTCTACGGGAAAAATTTGAAACAACACGAAGAAAGGATAGGAAGAGTATTTATGAAGCTCAGAGAAAACTGCTTAAAAATAAATACGGGTAAATGTCAGTTTTTGCGGCGTGAAATAGTTTATTTAGGTCATGTATGTTCGGAACTTGGAGCATTACCTGACCCACAAAAATTAGAGTGTGTAAAAAATATTCCAATACCAAGAAATAGAAAGGAGGTTCAGTCATTTTTGGGTCTGGTAAATTATTACCGAAAATTTATAAAAAATATGGCGAAAATTTGCCTTCCAATAAATAATCTTCTCAAAAAGGACGTTCCCTTTGAGTGGTCGAGCCATTGTCAGAATGCATTTCAAACATTGAAAGAAGCAATTACTTCGCCCCCAGTGTTAGCTTATCCCGATTTCAAAAAACCTTTTATACTGACTACCGATGCCAGCGGGGAAGCATTAGGGGCTATTTTGTCCCAAGGTGAAGTGGGTGAAGATCGACCAATTGCATTCGCTAGCAGATCGTTAAACTGTGCGGAAAAAAGATACTCAACAATCGAGAAAGAGTTCTTAGCAATAGTTTGGGCAACTAATAATTATAGGGCTTATCTTTTGGGAAGACCTTTCACAATATACACCGATCACCAACCCTTGAAAGGAATTGTAAACTTGAGAGACCAAACATCACGGCTGGCTCGTTTTAGGCACAAACTTTCCGAATATGAATTCGAAATAGTTTATAAGCCTGGTAAACGAAACTCAAATGCAGACGCTTTAAGTCGGATTCCACAAAATAACCAGGAAATAATTGTAGTATAAACCAGGTCAAAAACGAAGGCACAGGAAGGAGGAAATGATAATGAATATGCCCCAGATAAGTCAAATAAACAAATCGAAGAAGTAAGAGGAAGTCAAAAACACAAGAAAATAGTTATCCTCACAAACCAGAGTGACATGGCAACGGTATTAAAAGACTTTCACGATCTGCCACTAGGCGGCCACCAGGGGTCCATGAAAACTTTTTTTAGGATACGTCAACAATACAGATGGAAGGGAATGCAAAAACAAATCAAATCGAAGAAGTAAGAGGAAGTCAAAAACACAAGAAAATAGTTATCCTCACAAACCAGAGTGACATGGCAACGGTATTAAAAGACTTTCACGATCTGCCACTAGGCGGCCACCAGGGGTCCATGAAAACTTTTTTTAGGATACGTCAACAATACAGATGGAAGGGAATGCAAAAACAAATCAAGGAATATATTCGGAAATGTAGAAAATGTCAGATCAATAAAAGTTCCAGGCTTACAAGGATGCCCATGGTTCTGACCGACACACCTATGAGACCTTTCGAGAAGGTTTATATGGATATAGTAGGCATTTTTCCGGAAACCACATCCGGAAATAAATACATACTAACTTTCCAGGACGACTTTTCCAAATACCTAGTGTGTGCTGCACTCCCGGATGGGGAAGCGACCACAGTTTCCAAAATCTTTTATGATCAAATAATTGCACGATATGGTACTCCTAAGTTACTAATAACCGACAACGGTAGTAATTACATTTCAAAAGTTTTCTCTGATACGTGCAAAATGTTAGGCATCACAAAAATGCACATTACCCCCTATCATCCTCAAGCCAACGGGTCCCTAGAACGAAGCCACAGACCTTTAGCGGAATACCTAAGAAGTTTTGCCGCAGAAGATGGCTCTAACTGGGATCAATGGCTTAGTTCAGCGATGCATGTTCATAATTATACAGTACACACATCAACGAAACAAACACCATTCCGAACACTGTATGGGTTTGATTCGGAAATGCCGACTAATTTAAAAAGAAAATGCTCACCATTGTATAACAGTGACGATCCATTAAAGGTATTAAAATTTCAACTACAAAGAACACATGAGTTAGTACGAAAGAATCAGGAAAAGGCCAAGGAAACGTCAAAACGGCATTACGATAATCATACTAACTCCGCGATATTCAAAGTAGGGGACAAGGTATTGATAAAAAATCAAATTCGAAAAAATAAGTTTTCGCCGATATGGATAGGTCCATACGATGTGTTAGCAATAGAAAGTCTAGTAACAACAAAAATTCTAATAAAAAATAAACAGAAAAAAATTCATAATAATTTACTTAAATTATTCAACAGTTAAACAAATTAAAAATAACGAAATAACTGAAAATAACAAAAGCCATTGAACGAACAACCACCAGTCGTTGCACTTTAAAGTGTCAAGTTACTTTTGGGATTATTTCTGTTGATAAATATTTGTTGTTATTTCGGCGAAGTAGCTGCCATCGTTCAAGTGCACTGAAAATAAGTCTACTACCTACTTTATAAGTGCTAAGCTAATGTTGAGGTAGGTTAGAAATGCGGTTTGCATGGTACTAAGATAGCGTGATGATCTTCGAGTAATTTGTATTTTTGTAAAAATATAATAACAATATAATAACAATAAAAAATATTTTACAATTACAGGCGAGAAATCAACGTATAATACGTAACCAGTAGGATTTAAAGGGTGGAATCTTTTGCCTTCAGGAGAGCCTACTGAACTCAACTTAAGTTTCCAAATTGGTTTTTGTAACATTATCAATTGATAACATAACAATAATAATAAAAAAAAAAATATTTTTTCAATTACAGGTGAAAAGTCAAGGCGAGCGATCAACTTTACCTAAGTATAATACGTAACTAGTAGGATTTAATTCTAAATTTATTAATATATTTATACATAGATATACGGTCTAATATTATTAATATACTTATACATAGATATACGGTCTAATATTATTAATATATTTATACATAGATATACGCAATGATCGGGGTCCTAGTTTTTGCTTGGATAACCCTCTGCACGGCTCAACACACGACAGTCCAGAAGCTTGAAAACACACCAGCTTTCTTCGAATCGGTGGGCAACGCGTTATTCTACTCAGAGCATTGGACAATTCTGACGAAGTTTACTCCAGTAGACCTGTCTGAGACACTCATACTACTAAGAAATTTTACTGATGCGGAGAAAATATGGTGCGGGAAGCTTACAGGAGTATATGCCAAAGAGAACTTCTACGCCACGTGTACATCATCTCTACAGGAAACTGATGCCTTAGTCGGCATAATGGAGAAAAACGAGCAGATGATGGCATCAATTGGAGATCAACACAGAAGTAAACGATCAATCGACTTCGTTGGTGAAGCGCTTCATTGGGCATTTGGGGTGATGGATCATCAGGATGCCTCCAAAATTGTCGAACACCTTAAACTTATCAAATATTAGATAAACAGATAACGGTAATGGAGAGTAATTATAAGTCAATCTCAAACTCGATAGTCACGGTCCTGAACGAGGTGGAAGGGTTGCAGAGTATTATCAACAAGACATTGCGGCAACAAGATGTCATAAACGCTGAAACGAAAGTTAATTTGAGTAAGCTCAATTTCAAAGTGCAGCTTTTGGAGCGTCAGTCGATTATCAATTCAAAATTAATCGAAATGCAAGGACAACAGTCCACTGAAATGGCGATAATCGATGACCTTTTTAAGGGAATTCTTCACCCAAAAATTATGGTCACAAGGACATAAACGACATGATGGTTAGACTTACTTTGGACGGCAAAGCCAAGTGGTTTCTGTCCAAAATCATGCACATTCACCAAATAGCCTCCGTGAAAGCATTTGCAAATAATGGCAGTTTTTGATAGTGGTTAAGCTACCCTTACCGACTCAGATGAAGTTTACTATATTCAAGGTATATCCAATACCAATTTTCACCGAAGGCAAATGGGATTTAGTTGTCAGAATATCCTACGACTTTATGGCAGAAGCTAAGGACCGTAGTCAATTCATTGGTCTTTCTGGATTAGAAATATCTAAATGTCTCAATATTAAGGAAGATATTTAATCCGATGTCTTGCTCTGCCGCCTTCCAGGAAAGATCTTGACCAACAGAAATTCAAATTGCGAAGTGAGTCTAATGCAGCATCTGAATATAAACAGTCATATCTGCGAATATGGAGCCATCCCAACAAGAAAGGGATTGCTAATAAAGATGTCAACACCCAACCGATGGCTCTATAAATTCCGCAGACCCGAAGGATTTGAAGTCGTATGTGAAGATCACACCGGAGCGGTAACACTTTCCGAATTTGGTTACATAAATGTTGTGGAGAGGTGCAACGTACGTAACGAAGAAGTCATCCTTCCATATGAAACATCGAGAGTGTATTCTTTTAATATGAGCCACCATATGATAAACCATTCGTCGCTAATAGAAACACTTAAACAAAATTGGTCCAAATTGTTGGTAAGCGGCGATACAGTGGCACCCCATTTACCCATAGTTGTCTCCAACCACGACGCCATAAAAACAACCTTGGCAAACGGTCAAAAAAAGCCTGGCCGAATTGAAAACGCAATCGGAACAACACAAGATTAACCATAGTTTTTACAATCAACAGAGGGTTGCAACCAGTGTGGGTTTCACATTCGGCATTTCGAGTTTGGTTCTTAGTATCGTCATTGGGGTACTGGTGTACAAACGTAAGAAGAAGAGTACCACAGGCACGAACTTCACAGTGGAGTTCAGCAAACCACCAACCAGCAAACCACCAATCAGCAAGCCACCGCTACCAGACATCCAACAGGGAATCCAGCGCAAAATGGAACCCAGATGTCCCCGCATTTCGAAGACAATGACATACCAGCAGGAACAGCAACAGCGTCAGGCGTCTACCAGATCAAGCAAGTCACTGGGGCCCACGATAGGATGCGTATAAGAGATAGAATACAGCATTTACTTTTAATTATATGCAACAGGAGTTGTTAAAAATATTAGGTATTTTACTTATCATTACATAGGCCAAAAGGGGGAGGAATGTTGTGAATTGAAAGCCACAAGCGTTGCACTTAAAAACAACAATTACAGTTCCATGAACCTTCCTACTTTTCATACGAAAAGTACGTGAGGTGTCATGTTGCAAACCAAGGACAAATGCAAGCATTGAACTGAGCTTGCATTGACCCACGTAAAAACGAATGCGTTTGGCCAATTTCGCGTCAGCGAAATTGGCATTGTCTTCAATTCCCAATTGTCATATTGCAAACCAAGGGCAAATGCAAGCATTGAACTGTGTTTGCATTGGCCCAGGTAAAAAAGCGAATGCGTTTGGCCAATTTTGCGTCAGAAAAATGGGCTTGGTTTTTCAATTCACAAATTATTAAAGTTGAGTTCGACAACTGTAACCCGCGTATTTTTATAAGTGAAAAAATATAAAATTGTTTAATATAAAAAAACAAGCAAATTGTTAGAATTAAGAACATTCAAATAAAAAGTATAAAGAAATTGTGTGAAGCAAGAACTTAAAATAATTTCGTTATTATTTGGAAACAACAGTGTGCTTAATCTACATATTGCCAATGCTGGGCGGTGTAAACTACTGCGGTGTAAAGCCATAAGAGTATTTTTGGCTTAAGACCCCATCTCTTGCCAAATGTTTTCTTGCAGGCGTAGATGGCTATGCAGGCCTCATTAACCCTATGCTCAATGTTTGTTTTCCAACTGAATTTCGAATCCAGTGTGACTCCCAGATACTTAGCGCTGCTGGATAGTGAAAGTGTTTGGCCGTTTAATCGCGGTATGTTGAAGTGCTGCACCTTGGTTTTTGTAGTAAAGAGCATCAGTTCTGTTTTACTAGGATTTATTCCTAAGCCGCACCCGGCAGCCGAGTGACTGTGTTTGTTCAAAGCTCCCTCCATGATTTCGCTGATAACAGAGGGAAACAGATCCGATACCATTACAACTACATCATCCGCGTATGCTACCACTTTGGTTCCGCTGTTGTTAAATTCAGCATTCCGTTCATAGCTATGAGCCAGAGAAGGGCAAATATCACCCCTCCTTGAGGTGTACCCCTAACTGCGAATGTAGTAAGTTGGCTGTTTCCAAGGTCCGCTTGGATAATTCTAGAGCTAAGCATCGATACAATCCAGTTCCTTACAGTTGATTCCACACCTATTTCTGTGAAAGAGTCGTGAATAGCCCTAGTATGAGTGTTGTTAAACGCTCCTTCAGTGTTAAGAAAGGCAGCAAGAGTGTATTGTTTCAAGTAGAGAGATCCCTCAATGTTTGTAATAACCTCATGTAGAGCCGTTTCCGTTGATCTCCCCTTGAGGTAGGCATGTGCTGTGGATATGGAGGTTCTGCTGAGAGTGTCCCTTAGATATAAATCTAGAAGCGTCTCTAATGTTTTTAGAACGAACGATGAGAGACTAATAGGTCTGAAGTCCTTAGCGGATTCATGGCCCCTCCTCCCAACTTTCGGGATAAAGATTACCTTGACTTTCCTCCAGCTCCTTGGAGTAGAGTTAAGTCGTATACAGTTTGTGAATATTTTCATGAGCAGGGGTGAAACTAGCTCCTGTATTTTTTGCAGCATTGCCGGTATTACGCCATCCGGGCCTAGGGATTTGTAAGGTGAGAAGCTGTTTATAGACCACAAGATCTTTTCCTTTGTGATAATGTGGTCAGTGAGGCTCCTCGGGACACTTACCAATGTTTCCCTACATAAGGATTTATCACTGCTATCTGTACATCCTGAAAAGTGTGTTTTAATTAGGAGTTCCAATGACTCCTCCGTGGATTCCGTCCACGTGCCATCCTCTTTTTTTTTATAAAGGAGTGATTGGAGTGCCCCTTAGATAGTATCCTGCTCAGACTTGCCGAATCCTTAAGGTTGTCAATTGATTGGGTGTATTCTTCCTAAGATCGCTTTTTCGAGTTACGGATAGTTTTCTTGCAAGCATTTAGGACTTCTTTGTACGGTTGTCAGTTGTTCAGTCAGTGGCATTTATTGAAGGTTATTCTGACGTTTCCCCTTAGGACAGAGAGATCCTTACTCCACCACGGAGGAAAGGATTTCTTTCCTACTTATAGGACAAGATACCCTAAAGGCGACCTGCATGGCCTTCTCGAGGGCCTCAACGGACGAATTTAGTTCCTCCGCCGTTGATATATGGGTGTTAGCTAGTTTCAGAGTTTTTGGACGTGCCACACTGGCGTTTGTGCGTTTGGGGTTACGAAAAAGTTGTGGAGCCTCTACATGCAGGTTCAAGTCGAAGAGGATCTAATTGTGATCCGAAAAGGATCTTTTATCGGATACTCTCCAATTTACCACACAAAGAGATTCGTTATCGGAAAGAAGTGTTATGTCGAGCACTTCCTCTCAACCACTAAAGTTGTCAAAGCTTGGTAATGTAAAGGTAGGTGCATTCCCCAGATTACAAATGTTAAGATGAGAGGTAATAATAGAATCAAATAACGGCTCACCTCTAATATTGTTGCACGAGCTTCCCCAAAGCGTGTGCCTTGCGTTGGCGTCGCAGCCCATCAGGAGTGTGTTGTTGTGTGTCGCTGCCTTCACCAGAAATTTTACCTCATCTGGCGGGGCGTCCTTATCATGAGCCATATACACTGCGGCCAGGTGAATGTTTGCATTTGCCCTTTCAAGCCTAACGACTATCGGGTCAGGAGAACTAAGTTTAGGGAGTAAAAAAAAGCTTATATGTTTTTTTAGCTACAATGGAAGATCGTGGTTTAGCTGCACTCCTTTTGTAGAAGATGTTAAATTGGTTGTTGCGGAACCCTATTACGGTTGAGTCCCTTACCCATGGTTCCTGAATGATGCCTACGTCGATGCCATCCTCCCCCATGAGAATGGCCAGATTGTCCGTAGCACACCTAGAGTGCTGCAGATTAATCTGGACAATTTTAAGCATCTGTGGTTGGTTGTTGTGATGGAACTGGTGCAGGCTCCTCGTGGATTAGCGTGTCGAGAATCTCGTCTACGAACGGTTCCTCCTTTGCCGAGTGTTCCTTGAATATCTTGAGTTTAGCACGCCAAATGCCAAACCTTAGGCAGTTGTCCATCGCCTCGAGTGCACCCCGAGTGCTCGGTAATGAGCAGTAGGAAGGTCGTGCTATTCTTCTGAGGGTCCTCTTTCTTGATGACCACCCAGTCGTTCATGGGAATATTGGGGTTTGGAGTTGAAGAATGTCAACCAGTCGATCATTTTCCAGATTCATTATGGGCAACCAAATACGAGCACGTGGTCTGTTTGGCATTTCCTTCGCTGGAATTAGCTTAAGGCTTAAGCCATCCCATGTGTTCCTGACCTTAGAAACGCATTCGCTCAGGAATTCCTTGGAGAACTGGTCCTCGCACTTGATTCCCTGAATCCTCTTACAGTCTCCGCGGATTCAAAGGAGAGGAGAGTAGCGCCCTTGTTGTTGAGAAGGTGCTCAATGACCATCTCCGACAACTTGGCCTCGATTTTGCCCCACTCCTCCGAAATCCGCTTATGACTGCTGGAGTTCGCATCGACCAGCGCAACCTGCAGGTGGGCCCTAGCTACCTCACTGTAGGCACGATTACTAGAGGTAGGTCCTTCGTCTGCGACCGACTTAATGCCAACCTTCGCTCTCTTCGATGCACTATCGCACTCGTCCCGAGAGCGATTGCGTTTCGAAGAAGCTCCGGTGGCAGTTTGAGTAGCCTTTTGCCCAAGGTACTCGTCGGCCACAGCCTGGAACCTTTTCTAACCCTCCTCGTCGCGGACATGAACGGTACCAGCCTCCGCATTCCTGGCTATCCGGCTAAGATCGAAGACAGCCTTCTGGTACCTAGCCTTCGTGACCGCTCCGGGGACTTTAGGTTCATGAGGAGGTTTTCCAGAGCCACTACCGGTGACTCCAGAGGGATAGGATGTTGATGTACTGGATCCACTACCAGTGTCCCCAGAGAAAGTGGATGCTTCACTGGACAGCACAGGACCACTATGGCTGATACTCACCTCACTACCCACGCTTGTCTCCTGGGTGGAGGGAAGCAACTCTTCTGTGCTTTCACCTACAGGTATTTGTTTTTGCTTGTTATTGTTATTCATCTTTTTCTTACGCCAACTTTTCCGCCTGAGCAGCACAGAAGACTATAAGGTTGAAGGGGAAAGACAAGGTCCACCATGGCAAGCCCCAATACCATGGTAAGGCCAATGTTTCTCTCTGAGTCGGCCAGGTCAGAGAGGGGACACGCTAGACTACAGCACAGTATACCCCTTGGCTGCAAACTACTCGGTGGGCACCATCCCTAGACCCCGGAGTTAAGCGGGGATAGCTCCTAGTTCATTGCTCCACAATGGCCTGTACGACATGGGTGGCTCTACCAGAAGCTTGCGCTCCCGTCGTCATAGCCCACTGCGTCATTGCAACCTAAGCCTCTACACCGCATCAAGGTGGATATCCTTCGTAGAGGGGAACGATGCTATTAATGTTCAATATTTTAAAGAGTTTTTCAAATCGTTGTTCGTCATTCAAAGGTTTGACTAATTGTTTTTGTCTTATAATGTTGTATTTTTTTAAGGCTTCAACTTGAATATCAAGATTTTTAGTTTGTGCTTCGTTATCGGTTGTATTCAAAAATTTTATATGACAATTACCTCTAGCAGGTGCTATTGAATTTCCTATGAAAACTCCTTTTAATTCTCTACTACAAATCACACTATCTTGATGTAATTTTAGATCTACGGCACAAATAAATTCAGATCGTGGTGGTATACTTATTGTTCCTATCTTATTCTGTTGTATATTTATTGGAAATATTGCTTCTTCCTCGCCTATTATTATTTTAAATGTGTAAGTTTCGAAATCAATAATACACATGTATCGTTTTAAAGTCTGTTCCAATGATTCTGTTCGTGGGAATTGTAAAATCTGTATCCACAACTTGAAATTTATGTTTTGTTACGCTATTTTCTATGTTAAATTCTATTTCAGTCGTTCCCAAAGATTTTACTTCTTCCTTTGTAATTCCTATTAGTTTGCAATTATAATTTTCTGGTGTTCTGGTAAAGTTTGTACTTTACAAATAGAAATATCTGCGCATGTATCTATGAGAAATTTATATTTTTTTTTTTTGTATCATTACATTCCAAGTTTACGTAGTTAGTAAGATTATTTGTTATTGTGTAAATTTTTAATTGTACCCCGGTAGTGCTGTTCTTATGCCCTCTTATGCCTAAATAGGGTTTACTTTGAAAACCGAAAAGCCTGCAAGTTCTTCTAAGCAGGCATTATTTGTAATAACAGAGAAGAATGTTTTACAATTTTATGTTGTTCTAATACAATTTAGTGTTTTAAAGTCAAGGCATAAAGTGTTAATTTACCTCTATAGGCAACTCAATTAAATGCCATGTAATTAATAGGGTGTTTGAGATAGACCCCAACTCCAGAACAATTTTTTTAGGAATTGTTGTGTATTCGAGTATCAGGTTGAGAACTAACTGATCATTTATTAATTCATTATAAGAGTACATGTCAAAAGTACTAAACCATTACAGGTGTCAATATGCTTATGTTCTAAACAGTGTTGTGTAATGATAAAATTCAGTTGATATAAATGTATACTTAAAAACCCCTTTCTAAATTTTTTTTTTTTTTTTTTATATAATTCAAATCAAAGACATGATTTTTTTTTTATACAATTCAAATTAAAGACATGAAATTAAAGTTATATGAATTTAAAAGTTATGAAAATGAAGATATATAAAATAATGTTAACGATTTATGAAATTAAAGATATACTTATGAATTTAAAAGTTATGAAAATGAAGATATATATAGATATTAAATTAATGTCTACAATATATGAAATTAAGGATATATTTGAATTCTTAATACTTTGCATTTTGCATAGCTTCAATCGCTCGATTTTTACTATCCCTAGGTGGCAATATTTTATTTCTATTCAACTCAGCTTCTGGTACCTCTTCTACCTCTGCAAGCGAATCACCCCCAGTATCCGTTACAAACTCCGGCTTAACGTGCGTTGGACTTTCGCTTGTGGACTTGCTGCAGAAGTGCTCGACCCCCACACTGAGTTCGGCGTTGCGAATTTGATGAAGATGATGCTTGATGGTTCGATTTTCATGTGATAGTAAAACAGTATAATTTCGTGGACCTAATTGATTTTTAATAGTTCCTGGTGACCAACTAGCCTTGTTAGGGTTCGAGTAGTTTCTTACTAATACTTTTTGTCCTACGGTGAAAGAAATGTTGCGTTTGCCTTTGTGGTTTTCTACAGAAATTTGTTGATTTTTGATTATAGCATCTTTAACTAAAGGTGGTTTTAATGAACTAAAACGCGACTTGGGTTCTCTGCCAAGCAATAACTTAGCTGGAGACTCGTTAGTTGTACAATGTTTCGTTATGCGATAATCAAAAAGAAATCTATTGAGAATTATATCAAAATTCTCAGCCTTGCTATGATTTAAACTAGCTGCCAACGATTTTTTTAAGGTTTTTACAAAATTTTCGGCCGGTCCATTTGAAGCAGGATGGCCAGGAGCTGTAAATACATGCTTTATATTGTTGTTGATCATAAATTTTTTAAATTCAGCCGATGTAAATTGTCGCCCATTATCGCTGACGAGAGTGTCCACTAAACCAAATCTGCAAAAAACTTCACGAAGCCTACTAATAGTGAAAGCACTAGTTATATCTTTGGTTTTGAACACTTCTATCCATTTAGAGAATGAATCGATTATAATAAATAAGTAAAATCCATTAACGGGCCCGGCAAAGTCCACATGGACACGTTTCCATGCTGAATCTGTCGGTGTCCATGTTATCAGAGAACTCTTCTCCGGGCTTGATTGCGTAAGTTGACACGATTCACAACCTTTTACTAACAACTCAATATCTCTATCCACATTAGGCCACCAAATAAAAGATCTAGCTAGGGCTTTGGTTTTTACTATGCCTAAGTGAGAGCTGTGAAAACTTTCTAAAATAACTTTACGCAACTTAACTGGAATTACCGTGCGATAACCCCATAACACGCAGCCCGATTCAACACTCAATTCGAGGGCTTTGTTAGAAAATGGCTCATACTCTTTGTCTCTCAAGTTCTCTAGTGTTCCATTTTGAATAGAGTGCATAACTTTAGACAAAACAGCATCTCGGCGAGTTTCTATCGCAATGTTTTTATAATTAAGCTGAACGGAATTGACGTACCCTACATAATTTATGTAAGTCTATTCATTTAAATTTTCAATCGTTGTCGACTGCGAAATGCGAGATAAACTATCCGCATTATTTAAAGAACCTTTAATGTATTTGATTGAATAGTTAAAGCCTGATAGAATAAACGCCCACCTTTGCATTCTGGCGGCAGCCATTGGTGGAATTCCCTTATGTTCACCAAACAATGCTACCAGAGGTCTGTGATCTGTTTCAAGAGTAAAAAATACCCCCAATAAATACTGTTTTAATTTCGTGACACTGTAAACTATCGCCAGTGCTTCCTTCTCAATAGTACTGTAATTAACTTCTGCTCTATTCAATGCTCTCGAAATAAAAGCAATTGGTCTTTTTGAGCCATCATCATAAATATGTGACAGCACTCCAGCTACAGCCGCATTGCAAGCGTCTGTGGAGAGCACGATCGGTAATTTTGGGTTAAAATGCACTAAAATTTTATCTGAACAGATCTCATTCTTAAAATTATCATATGTCTCCTGACAAGATTTGTCCCAAACAAATTTATTATTTTTCTGAAGTAACTTGTGCAGCGGAAGCATTTTTTGTGCAAAGTTAGGAATAAATTTTGAATGGTAATTTACCATGCCTATGAACGCTCTCAATTGAGAAAGGTCAGTAGGTCTGGGTGCATTAATAATGCTCTTGACCCTATCTCCATTGTTGCTTTAACCGTTTTCATCAATATCAAAACCTAAATATGAAATTTTTTTTTCGATTTTTTTTTTCATATTTCTATTGCTCAGATACTCAAAAACATTTTCCCAAAAGGATTTTTCAAAATTCGAAATAGTTTAGGAGATACAGGCATTTTTGTGTAGGTATGTTTTCGTCAAAATAACGCATCAGCAAAGTTGTTTATTTGCCTGCAGTCATTAGTCGAAAATTCTGTGGAATTCTTCCAAAATATGTATTGATATTACAAAATATACACACACATATGTATTAAAAAAATATGTGTTAATGTCATTTGTGTGCCTCAAAATTGAAGTCAAAACTTTAAACGCGTTTTTCTCGAAACCATGTTTTTCAAAACTTTGCGCACGATAACTCAAACAGTTTTTGACCGATTTTGATATATGAGGCATGAAACGACGCAGAATTTACGCCGCTATAGCCCCTACCTCAAACTTGCCGAAAAAATAATGTTTACTATTTTTTTTCTACACTAGACTACAAAAAAAAAGGTCGAAATTCGATTTTTCATTTTCAAAGTGGCGGCTCCCCCCCTAAAAAAATTTCGATTTTTGTTTCCGAGGTAGGGGCTATAGGGACATTCATTCTAAGTAACTGAATATTTTTTTTTTTTTTCAGACGATGTTTACACTTGGAATCGTGCGCAATTTGGACCCACCTTTTTTCCGGAGAACCTCGTTACCAGGCCGAGAACTTTCTGAACGGTCCATAAATTCACTTTTTCAAAATTTTGTATTTTTTTCAATAAATTAAGCTACCCAAATCAAAAAACGGAACTAAAATATCTTTACTCGTTCTCTTTCCACAATATTTTGAAAAAAGGCTAAAATTTGGCATAGATTACCAGAGGACCCCCTTAAAGAACTCACATTTATCAATGTTGAGCCTCAAACCTGCCGATTGAATTTTAGACAAAACAGTTTTGATAGTTTTTAAATGCTCCGAAAAGTCTTTTCCTGCAATTGTGGTGTCATCTTGATAACAAAACACATTAGGAATGCCACTCAATAAGCCTTCAATAGTTTTCTGAAAAATAGAGGCGGCTGTTTTGATGCCAAATGGCAGGCGCGTAATTTTAAAAATACCTTTGTGCGTACTCCATGTGCACAAATTTTGTGACTCCTCGTCAAGAACAAGCTGGTTATACGCATTAGATAAAGCAAGTTTGGTAAAAATTTTGCCTCCCTGCATAGAAGCAAAAATTTGATCTATTCTAGGAAGTGGATATTTAAAATCCATTAAGAATCGGTTCACAGTGGACTTATAATCACCACAGATTCTTATCTGTCCATTTGGCTTTAATATTGGAACTAAGGGTGTTCCCCATTCAGAATTATCAACTGGTATTAATATACCCTTTTGAACCATCTCGTCTAGCTGATTTCCTATTGTTTCACGCCATGCCAATGGTACTGTTCGTGCTTTGCAAAAGATAGGGTTACATTTTTTTTCTAATTGCAACTTTACGCTGCTCACGTTATACCTACCTAAATCCGATTTAAAAAGTCACCAAATTCATTTCTTAATTGTGCAACAACTATGAGCATAAGCATTGTATGAACTAACGAAATTTACTCCACAAACTGACTGATCTGAATTGTTATTTATTTTTAACTCGAAACCAAATTTTCGTAAATAATCTCTCCCTAACAAGGTTGGTCGATTTGTGTTTGTTACAATAATTTTACCATCTACTTTTTGTCCACGATAACATACCATTGCATCAAACTCACCTACAACCTTAACAGGTTCGCCACCATACCCAGTGTATGAAGTCGAACATCTCTGCAGCAAGTTCTTTTCAAAATATGCATCAAATGTATTAATTGACATTAAAGACCAAGGTGCTCCGGTATCGCACGTTACATTAAACCGGAATCCATTAATATCCACTGAGAGCTCGTACTGGTCATCTTTCTTGCTATGATCCGCTGCAGAGATACTGTAAATTGAATCAAATATACCATTACTTTCATTAACTTCATCTTTTAAATTTATAAATTGAATGTTATTATTTTTGTTACGGCACATGTTTGCAAGGTGACCCTGCTTGTTGCAAGTGTGACAAACACTTGCGGTACTTGCAGTTGTTTGACGTGTGATTCTTCCAACCACAGTGGATACACGGTTTTCTCTTTCCATCTTTGTTGTTGTTTCCACCTTTCGCACCACTTCTAACTGTGTTATTAGCTCTACCGTAATCTTGCATATTACTGACGTTGTGACCACGTTTCATGTTGTTGTTGTTATTGTTGTATTGACCACGCGTGTTGACGTAATTAACCTCAAGATTTGCCTCGTTTTGTGCGGTAAACTTGGATTCCAAAATGAGTGCTTTTTTAAAGGCATTTGCTAAGGACAACTCCTCGTCCTCCTCGCACAATCTTTCGAACATTTTGTCGGGTAGTTCTACGATGAATTTGTCTAAGATAATTTTATCTAGAGCTGCTCCAAATTTGCAATGCAATGACAATTTTTTTACATGAGCATACCACTCAGCCACCGTTTCATTACCTGCTCTCTTTGCTGCATAAAAATGTTTTCTTTCGCGGAACAGAATGACGGGTGGAGTAAAATGGCGCTCCAAAATTTCGCACAAATCACCATAGCCTTTCGCGCTGGGAAGCTCAGGACTGCAAATGCTGTGTAAAATTCCGTAAACTTCATTGCTGATACTTTTTAACAACGTGGAAATTTTTCCACTTTCCTTGGTGCACTCTATCTCAACTAGATGCAACTCCAACCTTTCATGCCACAATTTCCAATTGTCAGCTGCCGAAAATTCGGGAATACTCGATGCTTGGACCATTTTGGTCATCGTCGTTGTCGATGTTTCTGTAATTTTTTTTTTTTATTTAAAAACTTTTAACACAAAAACCTCGTCGCCAATATGTTGTGTATTCGAGTATCAGGTTGAGAACTAACTGATCATTTATTAATTCATTATAAGAGTACATGTCAAAAGTACTAAACCATTACAGGTGTCAATATGCTTATGTTCTAAACAGTGTTGTGTAATGATAAAATTCAGTTGATATAAATGTATACTTAACACTCTTCCCACCAGGAAATCATACAATAATTTAGAATTTTGTCCGCCCAGATTGGTCAAATCGCACACTTTGCACCGGTTGAAAGTTCAGAACTTTTTTATAAGGTTGCGAACATAGTGAACTCCGATTCAGACAGGCAAGATCAGAAAACACATTAGAGCAAAAGGGATGACTTGGTTTCTTTATTGCTTCAATGTAAAAATCTGATTTGATCTGATCAGAAACAAGAGTTCACTATGTTCGCAACCTTAAAGATTAAAGCAAGTTCTTTGTTTCCTTCCCTTTCACCTCTGTCCGGCTCTTCATCACACTCTTCCCACTTCAAAAGTTTTACAAAACAACAAAAAAACAAAAAAAAAGTAAAAACAAACAGAAACCAGTCACAATCATCAATCGCGCTTTCACTTCCAAATAAAAACATCAAAAATTCTAAACTACTCGTGTAGCTCGAAAGTTCGAAAATGCACATCCCTTCTAACATATTTTTTTGGAAATTTCAAGAAAACAATATTTTTATTTTTGTTTTTAAAGGGCCTTTTTAAGTTTCTTTTGTTTCTGTTATAAAGAGTTTTTTATTAACATCATTTTAAAAAAACAAAATATTGTATTGATTGTTAACTGAAAAAAATCTTAAACTGAACCTTAATTGAACTGAATCTCAACTATAAAATTATAAGTTTTATTAAAAATTAATTTAAAAATAAATGATTATATAAACCATTGAACTGGTGCGTTGAGTAAATATATACTCGTATAAATTTAAAATAAATAAATAAATAATAAATTTGTCTATTCTTCTTCTTCTTGAATGTTTATTGAAAGCAGAACAGTAGTTTGCTGTTCAATACGCTGCTAGAAAACGGCAGTGAAGTACGAAAACAAAAACTCATGCAGCAGCGGAAACTTCAGCTATTATGCAAATCTCTAATAGGCACACCAAAAGGCATTGCATTTTTTTTTGTCTTTTCTCCTCTTCAATAAAGTTCCAAATCAATTTTTGCAAACAACGCTAAAACCCAATTCACATTTTTAATTGCAGGAATATCGAAATATAGTTCATAACATTTTTTAAAATTCGGACTATAAGAAGCTGTATTCCGACTAGGGGTCATGCATTGGCACAAAGGGCCCACGAACGTAGCAAAAACAACTATTAATGTTTTTTTTAACACTGCTCCATTTCCAGAAATCGCTTTAAATAATTCTTAAGTGCAACTGAATTTTATGAAAATACTTTTTTGTTACATAATTTTTTGTAAAAACATAATCTAACAATAATTTTAAAGTTGAAGTAGTTATAACAAAGTTTTTTTTTATGTATGGAAATTGAAAACATAATTAAGAATAAAAATATAAATGAAATTTTTTGTAAATGTAAATGAAAACATGTTTGTGGAACACTACACACTTAACATAGCAAAAACACAAAAACAGTTTCAACTTCAGGCAAGCTTAAATATAACCTTGAAAACAACAAAAATAAAACTCCAAATGAAATCAGACGAAAGTCAAAATAAAAACAAAGAACTTAGCAAATGTATTAAAACCAAAACAATCTTTACAATCAGGCAATTCTGACAGTTAGATACCCCAATTAATGTTTGGTTTTGACGTTACATTAAATACATTTTTGCCGAAGAAAGTGTAGAGATATACTTGATAGTTTTGGAGTTGTGACATAAAATCTTGTAAAAATTCGGTTGGAAAATTAAATTTTTTTATATTCCATCCCAATAAGCCATCAAGAGGTAATTTTTATATCCCAAAATGTTGAAGGCGATTCTTAAGCAAACATTTTTCTACATTTCATTTAAAGAAAGTACACTAAAGTATTAAACCGTTTGCAAGGTATGCGTCTATAACTACATATGAAAAATCGAAAAAATCTTAGTGTGAATCATTCTAAATCAACCAAATTTAAAATGCGTATTAAAAAAAAACAGGCTAACTTTTCGAAAACCTTGGCAAATGGTCTCTATTTGAGGTATACTTTCACCCTGTTTTGAGTTTTTGTGCGATTCCCGAGGTGTGTTTACTGTGTTATTGTTTAAATTATTGTTACATTCATTGTTATTTTAACCCTCTTGTGGGCAATTGACAATTTTTCCTTCGCGCTGTGCAGAAACAAAACAAAAAACATATACCCACAACAACACAAACGCTCTCACATCAACAAAAATAAGAACAAAATACGTCTTGGTCCACCGTGGGAATCGAACATGTACCCCACCGACTCATAGTTCTACACTCTTCCCACCGATCCCAACAGCTTTGCTACGCAGAGTCCTTGATTCAATATTAACTATAACTGAAGGTATGTTGCAGCAGATCACAATAATCTATTAATAAATAGAGGATGATGACCAGTGTTGTCACTTAAAAATTTTAAATAGTGGTAGATTGAGTCTGAAATGTGTGGTCGATTTTTTACTTCTTAAAAAAAAAATTTGACACAAGTCCTACAGCAAAACATAAAGAAAAAAATGTTCACGTTTAATTAGTTTTATTGCAAATAATTCTCATATAATGTTGTTAAAACAGTACTGCATCCACTCTTTATATACCAAAAGTAATAAAAAATTGTAAAAAAATTTCTAATATTAGAATTATTGTGCCAGTAATCTATATTAATAAAAATCATTTTCTGTGTGTTTATGTGTTTGTTTGTTTGACTTTTATACAAATTTAAACGGCTGAACGGATTTCGCTCAAACCTAAAACTTGTATTACTTAAGTCCTAGAATAGGTTTTTGCATACTTAGTTTTAACCACGCCCCATTTAACCGCCATAAAATCAATAAAAATGCAATATTTCAGACTGTTTCTATTGTTTGCGATTAAAATTTTGTAATTTATTATGTATGGTTACTTTCGACAATTGTACCGAAAATGGGTTTCCATGCTCACTTTTACCGCCCATATATAAGACTGAAATTTGGTAATTAAGTTTGTATGTTCACAAACTGAAATTTTGGCAGTAGATTGTTTTCGAGCACGAGATGGCTTACGAGAAAAAAATTATTGGCACACCTTCTTTCACCGCCCACAAATAAAAAAGTATGGTTGTTGGAACGTCCGAAGCCTCGGACAACTGGGTCCTGCTATTTTTATATAAAAATTGTTAAATTAAATCTCAAATAAAAAGTGGTAGATTTTGGAAGTAGAATATTAGTAGGTGGTAAAAGTGGTAGAAACCCAAAAAGTAAAAAAGTGGTAGATTTTCCACAATTGTGGTGAAGTGACAACACTGATGATGACATCTTGTAGCAAGTAGTTCAGCAGCTATTCAAACAACAAAAACTAACAAATATGATGCTTCTAATCCTATCTATTGTAGACGTATCACGAGACCGCAACACACCAACTAAAGTTATGTAGCGACAAATATTGTTTTTCTTTTCTTTTGCTACACAACGCTTTTCGAATGGCATTAGGTCATAACTATTGTGACCAACCGTACTTCTTTTGGGAGTTTTATACTTCTTCTTTGCTCGATGTACTTCTTGTAGCGAAGTACACATAAAAGTACTTCTTTAACCTTTTTGTACTTCTTTTTGACATAAAAAGATTAATTTTAAGCGCTCACATCAACAAAAATAAGAACAAAATACGTCTTGGTCCACCGTGGGAATCGAACATGTACCCCACCGACTCATAGTTCTACACTCTTCCCACCGATCCCAACAGCTTTGCTACGCAGAGTCCTTGATTCAATATTAACTATAACTGAAGGTATGTTGCAGCAGATCACAATAATCTATTAATAAATAGAGGATGATGACCAGTGTTGTCACTTAAAAATTTTAAATAGTGGTAGATTGAGTCTGAAATGTGTGGTCGATTTTTTACTTCTTAAAAAAAAAATTTGACACAAGTCCTACAGCAAAACATAAAGAAAAAAATGTTCACGTTTAATTAGTTTTATTGCAAATAATTCTCATATAATGTTGTTAAAACAGTACTGCATCCACTCTTTATATACCAAAAGTAATAAAAAATTGTAAAAAAATTTCTAATATTAGAATTATTGTGCCAGTAATCTATATTAATAAAAATCATTTTCTGTGTGTTTATGTGTTTGTTTGTTTGACTTTTATACAAATTTAAACGGCTGAACGGATTTCGCTCAAACCTAAAACTTGTATTACTTAAGTCCTAGAATAGGTTTTTGTATACTTAGTTTTAACCACGCCCCATTTAACCGCCATAAAATCAATAAAAATGCAATATTTCAGACTGTTTCTATTGTTTGCGATTAAAATTTTGTAATTTATTATGTATGGTTACTTTCGACAATTGTACCGAAAATGGGTTTCCATGCTCACTTTTACCGCCCATATATAAGACTGAAATTTGGTAATTAAGTTTGTATGTTCACAAACTGAAATTTTGGCAGTAGATTGTTTTCGAGCACGAGATGGCTTACGAGAAAAAAAATTATTGGCACACCTTCTTTCACCGCCCACAAATAAAAAAGTATGGTTGTTGGAACGTCCGAAGCCTCGGACAACTGGGTCCTGCTATTTTTATATAAAAATTGTTAAATTAAATCTCAAATAAAAAGTGGTAGATTTTGGAAGTAGAATATTAGTAGGTGGTAAAAGTGGTAGAAACCCAAAAAGTAAAAAAGTGGTAGATTTTCCACAATTGTGGTGAAGTGACAACACTGATGATGACATCTTGTAGCAAGTAGTTCAGCAGCTATTCAAACAACAAAAACTAACAAATATGATGCTTCTAATCCTATCTATTGTAGACGTATCACGAGACCGCAACACACCAACTAAAGTTATGTAGCGACAAATATTGTTTTTCTTTTCTTTTGCTACACAACGCTTTTCGAATGGCATTAGGTCATAACTAATGTGACCAACCGTACTTCTTTTGGGAGTTTTATACTTCTTCTTTGCTCGATGTACTTCTTGTAGCGAAGTACACATAAAAGTACTTCTTTAACCTTTTTGTACTTCTTTTTGACATAAAAAGATTAATTTTAAGCCCATTATTAAAAAATATGCTTTAAATAAATTTTAATTTATATGCCAAATTCTTTTTATATTTTAAAATGATTTAAGGAATAATTTATTTGGTAAAAAAGAACATTATCTTATAGCACACGAAGTACATAACCGTCATAACTCAAAATTTTCGGAATCGAAATTTTTTCATAAATCAATTCACAATTCACATCTCTATCTACTGCAATTCTAACTTCTTTGACTTCTTTGACTGAAAAAATGCAGTTTGTCTGTTATTCTGTTAGTTTCATCGCATATGCAGGTTCAACAGTTTTTGCCTCTCCTGAAAATTTGTGATTTTTGAATTGTGACGGTTATGGAGAAAAAAAAAACAATAGTTAAATCACCTTAGTCGGCTTGGGAAAAGAATTTGTATGGGGATTATAAACTTATGCTTATTCACCTAAGCACTTTATTGTTTAATACAATGCTTCAAAAGTACATACTTCGTTGCTCTGCCAAAAAAAATATTTGATTCACCTAAGCCCAAAATCCAAAAATACAAAATATTAAAAAAAACAATTGCATGTATCAGCAACACAAACGTATTCACATCAACAAAAAAAAAATATCTTTGCCTGCCGTGGGAATCGACATGGACGCTTGGATGCCTATTCCATCGCTCTACCAACCGATCCAAATACCTTTGTTACAAAGAGACACTGATTTAATCTTACTATTACAAGTAAGCTCAAGAACCATTGCACCGATTAAAGTGAAATTTTCACTATTCTTACAATAATTCATTGTAGAGTGCCACTGAAAGCTTATAATTTTTAAATATTAAATAGCAGAGAATTTTTTGACCAATAATTTGGTATAAATGGAAATTTTTATCAAATTTAGGTCTTTTCTGACATTTCCTGCCTTAACAATAAAAGATATGTGAATATAATGTATGGAGAAATGATAGATCTTTACGATTCCAACAAAAAAGTCCTTGACATATATTTAGGATCAATAGTTTTGTCGGGGACAGGGGGCGAACCTTCACATGGCAACGTGTCTGACTGCCTCAACCTGGCGAGGCCAGCATTATCCATGTCGAAATCGTCTCAAGTCGACTCAAACCTCCACGTGGTGTTCCCTGGGCAACGGCAAACTGGCATCCGTCAGTTTGACGGCTAATTTGAGCGGCGGGTCACTCCATAGACCTTAAACATGGAATGTGCGCAGGGTTTGGGTCCCGCCACATTACTACTGCCCAATGAAAACTAAACCAGCCTCGGATAAGAACCCCAATTACGTTGACGACCACCGCAAACGAAAAACGGACAATGATTTACGGATATGCACCTGGAATGTCCGAACCCTTTATAGGGAAGGTGCCATTATCCAACTGGCGGAAGCCCTCAAAACAATAAAGGCTGACATCACCGCCATCCAGGAAATGCGATGGAAAGGGCAAGGCTGCTCTAAACAAGCACACTGTGATATCTACTACAGCTGCCATGCGGAGAGGCGCGAATTTGGATGTGGATTCGTTGTTAGCCGTAAACTACGCCACCTTGTTTCCCGGTTCATACCTGTGAACGAAAGATTGGCCACGAACCGCATCAAGGCAAAATTTTTCTCCATCAGCCTTATTTGCGCGCACGCCCCGACGGAGGAAAAGGACGAAGCCGTCAAATACGCTTTCTACGCTAGTCTTGACGTATACGACCACCTTCCGGTCCATGACGTGAAAATAGTCCTCGGCGATTTTAATGCGAAAGTCGGAAGGGAAGGCATCTTTGGCCCCACTGTCGGTCAGTTCAGTCTTCATGAGACCTCCACGAACAACGGTCTAAGACTGATCGACTTCGCCGCGGCGCGAAACATGGTAGTTAGTAGCACCAGATTTAAGCACCTCGACATCCACAAGGCCACCTGGCTGACCCCGGATCAAAAGACGCGAAAAATTGATCATGTTGTAATCGAAGGAAGGCATGCCACTAGTGTTCTAGATGTGCGTACATTTCGGGGGGTCAACATTGACTCCGACCATTATCTTGTTGCAGCCAAGATCCGCATGCGATTATGCAATGCGAAGAACATACGCACAAGAATACAAAGAAAGCTAGATGTCGCTAAGCTGCAATTACAACGGACTGCCGAAGCCTACTCCGCTCAACTCTCGGTTAAGCTCAACCAACCAACCTCTGGACCCGACGACGCCGGTGGACTTTGGGCGCATATATCCCACTCCATGCACACTGCCGCTGAAGAAGTCATTGGTTTCCGACGCCCGCAACCTCGGAACCAATGGTATGATCAGGAGTGTCGCATCGCGACTGCAGTAAAAAACGCCGGATATAGAAAAGCGCTGCAGTCAGCTGCAACGCGAGCCGTGCGAGAAAACTACCGCGAAAAGAGGAAGGAAGAGAGGCGACTTTTCAGACACAAGAAAAGAGAGCAGGAATAGCGTGAGCGTGAGGAACTGGAGGTATACCAGGGCAAGAAGAATGCACGAAAATTCTATCAACAGGTTAAGCGTCTAGCCCAAGGTTTTAAGCCCGGAGCATCCACTTGTAGAGACGAAAATGGAGATCTGAATACGGATACGCAGTGTGTGCTGAGATTGTGGAGACAGCACTTCTCCAATTTACTTACTGGCGACGATTCCACCAATGCCGCCCATAGAGAGCGCAGTTTAGAGCCACCAATCAACGATGACGGAGTGGAAGTACCACCACCTAGCCATGAAGAGGTACGAGTTGCTATCCAACGACTCAAAAACAATAAAGCAGCGGGTGCTGACGGCCTGTCAGCTGAATTGTTTAAAACCGGCGGCGATGAATTGATAAGGCGCATGCATCAGCAAAATATGGCTAGAAGAAAGCATGCCCGACGATTGGAACCTCTGTGTACTGTGCCCTATACTTAAGAAAGGAGACCCAACAATCTGCGCAAGTTATAGAAATATCAGTCTTATTTCCATCGCATATAAGGTTCTCTCAAGCGTACTGTGTGAAAGAATAAAGCCGATTACAAAAACACTGATTGGACCTTATCAGTGTGGCTTTCGACCTGGTAAGTCCACCATAGACCAGATATTCACGCTACGACAAATCCTGGAGAAAACCCACGAATATCAAATTGACTCATACCATCTCTTTGTCGATTTTAAAGCTGCGTTCGATAGCCCGAGAAGGGATTGCCTATACGCAACAATGTCTGAGTTGGGTATACCTGCAAAGCTGATAAGACTTTGCAGAATGACGTTGAGCAACACACGCAGCTCCGTCACGGTAGGAAATGACCTCTCCGAAACCTTCAATACCGAAAGAGGTTTCAGGCAAGGCGATCCACTGTCTTGCGATCTCTTCAACATCATCATGGAGGGGATCGTACGAAAGGCCGGTGTGCATCGTAATGGCACCATTTTCTACAAAGGCGTCCAGCTCCTTGCGTACGCTGATGATATTGATATTGTCGGCAGAACCAAGAGAGATGTTACCGCTGCTTTCGCCGCTATCGAAAAGGAATCAGCCAAAGTGTGTTTGACGATAAATGAGGGCAAAACAAAATATATGCTGTCTACAAACAAGGGAGCGCGGCGTTTAGACTCCCACGTTTCATCCGGCATCTATAACTTTGAAGTAGTCAAGGAGTTCGTTTACCTTGGCACCGCCATTAATACCAAAAACGAAATCAGCCTGGAGATAAAGCGAAGAACAATAATTGCTTATAGGTGCTACTACGGGCTCAGTAAGCAACTAAGTTCCAGAGCCCTCTCTCGATCGACAAAACTAACACTCTACAAGACGCTCGTTCTACCTGTGCTGCTTTATGGCGCTGAGGCATGGGTAGTTTCGCAAACTGACGCAGCCGCTCTGGGGGTGTTCGAGAGAAAAGTTCTTCGAAAAATCTTCGGTCCTGTTCGAGTCGGCGATGACTATCGCATCCGAATGAACCACGAGCTGTATGAGCTCTACGATGACATTGACGTAGTTTGGCGTATAACTGTGCAGCCATTTGTTGGTTGCATTCGACGCTATCATTGTTTGCAGCCAGCAGAACGTTGTTTTTGTTTCGCAACGAAATGCTGCTCGGTGCTCAGCTATTTATTCGTTAACAACAGAATGTTCGACAGTTAAAATTTAAAGCATTTTCTCCAAGCTCGTCGTGTTGTTGCTGTTACTCCAATCTTCCGATGTTAACAGCACGGTAAAAGATGGTTAGTTAAGAAAATAGAAGTGCATGAAATTTATGATAAAAATGTAAGCTAAACGCTTACTTCGGCACTATTTACATATGTAAAGATTTTAGCATGTCAGTAGCTATAACTTTTTTATTAGTGCCAAAGTGAGGGTTAAATTGCATCTCCGTGTGCTGCATATTACATCGCTTTGAAGCTGCGCATTGTTTTGGGTTGAATGCAAAATAGAATTTTTTAGCATGTTTTTACGGCACTACACAGTGTAACCGTTGACCAATTTTATAAGGGGGAGCAATTTTATTGTTTTGCAAAGGGTATTGCAAAAACAAAGGCGGCATAAAGAATGCAAATCTATATAGTTTGAACATAATGTTGAGTTGAGGTTTTTTGGAAGACTGAAAAAATCTTACATTATTACGAAAAAGTGGCAAATAAAAAACAGTTTTGAAAGAGTCGTCTCTAAGGGGAAAGGCATCCGAAAAATGGTAATTAGGCCCCTTAAGTCGACCAACGGTCACACTGGCATTTCATAGCGTTAGTGTATAATTTCGTTCACGGAAATAACCCCTATGCCAATATTATTAAATAAGACTCGTTTGATTTTGTTATTGAGTGGTAAGAAAATACTTTTAAATCCATTCCAACCATATCTATACTATTATCTATATCTATACTATGTTATAAAACTGAATTACAAATTTTTGAAAAAAAAAGTTTATCGTCAGTTTGCCGCAAACGAACTTCGTTTATCGTGCTAAAAAACGTTTTATGCAATAGTTTCAACAGTTACGAGAAACGGAAAGAGTTGGGTAAACGGGTTATTTATTTGCTGGAAATTAATTTTGTTTGTCATAAGCGCGTGCGATTTTCAATTGCGGCAAATAAAGAATTTGTTTTTTGTAACTTATAACTTCGTTTATAACTTCTTTTCTCATAAACGACCATTTTAAATTAAAAAATTTTTTTGACTGCAAAAAATAAGCGGCACTAGCCCAATATTAGCCGACTGAAAATAAAATAGACTGTGGTGGAACAGGTTAAGCAGAGCTGGCAGTAAGCTTGACATCGACGGAGTCGGGGTACGATTTCCAACGATTGAAGTATGAAAGTATATTTTTTCAAATCATATTCAATTTATGAGTAACTGAATATTTGTTTGCGGTAACTGCAGGTCGCAAGCGAACTATAGTTGGTGAATTTTTCAGTTATGGTAATCGAAAAATTTCTTTGCGTGTGGGCCGACTGTTGTGAAATAAGTTTTAAAATACCTAAATACAGCATACGCCAGAGAACTCTGGTTCGAATCCCACTTGACACAGAAATTTTTTAAAGTGAAACTTTTATAGCCGCGTATACAGCAGTGCGGCGAGCTAGATGGGGGGTATTAATGTAATTAATATAACGAAATGGTTCTTACGAAAACAACATCATAGCAATTAGCCGCACTAGTTGTATAAAAACGAAAAAATTGCTATATAAAATTTTCTTATATTTTTGCTCTCACTGAGGATTGAACACAGCACGTTTGTATTCAGAGCCGGCTGTTCTAACAACTGGGACACGTAGACATATTTATTTAAGTTGCTCATACTTATGTTAAATCAACACTTAGTACTTCTCTCTTTCTTTTATGATTGAATTGAGTCTTTCGTTCAATAATATGAAAGTACAGTACGGTCTAAAAATTTGAGTCGGAACGTAGCTTTTTTTTTATAACATTAGCATACCTTTAGGCATTTCTCAAGTTGAGTTTTATTAAATTCAGATTGATTGAATTGATTGATTTGGAAAAAGCACATGCTGCAATATTAATGAATGCAACATTGTATCTAAAATTTGTTTTATGCTTAGATCTGTGCATTTGCATATAAATACCGTATATTTCATATAATTCAAATGTAGTTTTTAACTCACATTTATATCAAAATAAAAAATATTCGCATGCTGCAAGATGTCAGATTGCCTACGATATGTTGGTCGAAACTAAAACATAAGAAGGATATGCTATACTAACATATCTTAACACTTGTATATGTAACCCACCCGGTGAAAGTTCGTTTGCAATGAACTTTTATCAAAGAAAAATTTCGTATTTTTCCATAATTGGCGATCAAAAATCGAAAATTATTTCATACCAATGTTATTGCGTCAGTAATAATAAAAGTAAGTCTGAAAGTGCCAAAAAAGTTACCCGAAAGTATCTACCTTTCAGTAAAAAAGTATAAAATATAATTATCTTTGCATTTGTGTTGAAGAATTAATCGCTTTTGAATTTTAAATGAATAATTTTTGAAACATAAGCGAACCTTCGCTTACGAAGTAACCGTTCCGTCCTCAAAACGTATCTTATTCGAATTGTAATAGATATCGAATTTTATTGTTATCATCGCGAACTTAATTTTTACATTTTCGATATCGAAGTCGGATTTTGTCCCGTGTGGGAAATAGCAGAATTTTTGTGATAATGTTGGAGTTTCTTCTATATATATATATACATGGCTGCATCATTTAGCATTAAATATCGTCGCTAATGCAACATACAATACAATGCAAATCTTGTAACGAAAAACGCGTCAACATTTTTAACTGTGTAGGCACTAGAGCCCTCCATGAATATATTCATCAAGTGAATATACCCTGATTCTCTGCTGTAGCTGTCACTGCAAGCAAAGCTGCAAGCGAATAAATGTAAACAGGTCATGTAGCAACAGGTCGAGTTGCAAGAGAATAACTTTTTATCTTGCACTGAGGTGAGCTTGCGATCTACGCTTTTTAGTTTTTTCTCTGAGCACTTAATAAACTACACGAATACTCAGGTATCTGTTGCAGTGACCTGAATAAGAGTTAATATGTTGGGTTTTCCCTGCAATAAGATTTTTGTTATTCTTAAAGCATATTTGTGTTATTTTTGTTGTTTTATTCGCTGCCTTTCATACAAAAAGCTCAAACACTGTCGAAAATTGCTTATATCGGCCGTAGCTGAACTGCTAGAGGGGTCAAATCTATGAGTTGGTCCTATTATTTTTTGCCCCTCAACATTTCTTCCGAACACACCTACCCCCTATCTACCACCCTTCTTTGGGTCCCAATATAAAAAACATATAATTTCTACGAACGAACGAATAAAAAATATTCCCTAAATATTCAGGGTATGAATACTGATATTTTTGTTATTTTCTATTGCTTTATTTGCTACCTGCTGGTGTTAGTAAAGCATTGTGCTCTTATTCACTTCGTTTCTGAATCTGAATAAAACAGAGCGTATGAGCAGGTATGAGCAAAGCAGAAAAGGGAAGGAGGAAATTTTTTATTCTATAGCAAGAGAATATATTCAGGGAGGCGAAAAAGCATACTCATGCAGGGCTCTAGTAGGCACGGTCAAATAAACCCAAAAAAGTATACGCGGTAGCATAAGATCAGAGCTTCTGACCACGAAGCAAAGGTTTAGTGGTTCTAACTGCAGATGAAATATTGTGCTTTTAATTAAAAGTATTTACTATATAAAAAAGTATGTATTATATAAATAAAGCCCAAATTATATAATCGACTGATGATTATTTTGGTTAAACAATAAATTCTTTTTGGCATCAATCCTATGCCAAATAAATTAGAAGATCTATACTATGCTTGCTTTTAGGTTTGTTCGTATTTTGTTCGCTTTGATGCAAAGGAAGGCAATGGTGAGATGGTAGCACGTTGAACTTGCCGAGTTGTACACGATTCGATGCGAGTACGGAAAGGGAAAAATGCATTATTCCCGACACATGTTTTTCGACAAATTTTTTCTTTTAAATATTTATAAATAAAAATTTTATTAACAAAAAAATAAAAGAGCCAGATCTGTCGTCTGTGATATGAGAATCGAGCCTGGATACTACTTAACTCTTGTTAACCAACTGTGCCACGAAAGTAAAAAAAACTTCGATCTAATTCTGTTCGTGAATATTGAACTTTTCAGTAACTGTCCATAAACAAAAGGGACAATGGATATTTCCCATGATACCGCCATGTTGAAAATACTAGTTGACTTTATGAAAAAAAGACATTTCTTGAACTAATACTGGTATGAAGGCAGACTGCTTTTTAACTATTTGGTTAAATTAGCAGTCTTCCCAGAAAATCCATTTTTGGGTAAAAGTTTCACTTCTACCGTACGTGGCGGCCACACACATATTTTTTCAATTGAACTAATTTTTCTGTTCGGCCAACATTTTTCTGTTGGTTGCAAACGAACTTTCGCTGTAAACGAGATGTGTGCCGGGTGGGATGTTTGTCTTCAACACCTTTAGCGTGTTTAGGATTCAGAGCCCGAACAAAACCAAAGCGGCTGATGGTTGTCGAATTCGCCGTTCAACAAAATGCATGAAAAGGTATGCAGCCGCCAAAAATGAAATCGCCTTAGAAATCCGCTACTGAAAAACGCCAAAATGGAATATATTTTATTTTTTCTCCGACGGCTGTCGGATCTCTCTCTGAGTGTCGTAAGAGTTGCCATATATTTGCTAAGGACAAGCTGTGTTAAGTGCTATTTTCTTACACCCGTATTCATAAAAAGTTACAAGCCTCTTGTAAACCCTTTGTAAGACAAATGCCTAAAAACGTTATTCATAAACGTTCAATAACGAAAAAAACATATTGCAACAGCTTCACAAATGAGGGAATTTTAAAATAGGAACAAACCTTCTGTAAACCTCCTACAAAGTGATTTTAAATTTCAATATTCTCAATTGAGAACAATCTTCTCATTTTGTGTCAAACAAAAATCAAAACAAATAAAAAAAAATAATTGTGTTTCAGTTTTTTATTTTATGGTTACGTTTTAATTTGCATATTTTGATTTATTAAGGCGTTTTTTTAGTAACCGATAATTATGTTTTTTTTTAAAAAAAGAAAATTTTTTCAAAAAATAAATAAATTTAACAAATTTGAATTTTAATTTTAAAATTTGCCGACGTTTCGCAGATTGTTTGTCTGCTTCATCAGGGCGTCTTTTATTAACTGGTTTTAAAATAATATAATACAAACATAATATAAACAATAACATAACATCGAACTTACAGGTTTCCATACTGTACAACAACAACAATCATAAAACTTTAAAATTCTTATTGTTAGAATACATATATAAACATTTAACATAATTTATATAAACATTTAACATAATTTTAGCTTAGTGCGCTTTGATAGACTACGCTTATGTTGTCTATGTCCTCTTTTCTGTTTACAGTCTTTTTGATGTTTTTTTGTATATGTAGACTCTCCAGAATTGGCCATGTGTTGTAATTTGTTTCTTTGTCGATAATCTTAAAATTGTCAAGATCAGCTGTGTGTCCAGTGTTATTGATGTGTTGTGCTAATGCCGTAGTCTCTTTTCGTGTTTTTATGTCGTAGGCATGTAAAGGGAACGACGAACCGTTCAACAAAATATACATAGGAACAACAAAGGGAGCAATGGGAACAAGAATAAACGAACATGCTTTTTGTTTTATTATATTGTAAAAATTTCATTCAAATTCAATTGTTTCAAATTTCGAAGCCGTTTAAGAGATGTTCAAGTTTTTATGAGTAGTAAATGCTCATAAAGTAAAGTAAACAAAATTTTTAAACGCGGTTTTCTCGAAATGACATTTTTTTGAAACGGCTTGCACTCTAATTCGAAAAGTATTCGTCCGATTCGACAAAATCAAATAAAACATATTTTTTTAGCTTAGTCTTTTATTTATAAGGTGCGATTTCGTGCACGAAAAATTGTGTTTTTTTAATTTATGCGGCATTTTTTTTTAATTTTAAATTTTTTGTCGATTCACTCAGAAGGCAAACTGATCTAAAAACAACCTTTTTTGTTTTTTTTTTTGGTCTTCTCTCCCTGGAGAGGAAATATCATGCAAGCCGCAAGAGATCTTTCGTTCGCGACCTCAACTCTTACACGCTATATAACCATAACTATTGATAAAAAAAAAATAAAATTGTTAAGTGAAGACTTAACTAAAAATGAATAAAAAATTATTTCGATATTTAATAAAATAAAGTCATTCAAAAAAGCTTGCTTTTTTACTCAAAAAATTTAAAGTGGGTCTTAAATGAATGCCTGCCAATATATCAAATTCACAAACCTATATTTTTTAATGTGTATTTTTATGACCTTTTGTTGTAGTAATTAAATAAATAAGCGGGCTTTAGGTCAGTTTTTTAATTATTAATTTTTTTCCAATATTTCGAACTCCGTCGGAGTTCATTATCAAGGACTAACATTTAAAATACATATAAACAACAATTTTTCACAATAATATTTTATAAGAATTACTTACAGATTATAATAAAATTAAACTGCTAAACTAACATTGATTTTTTTGAAATTGAACATTGGAAAAGTTCTTTCTATCACATGGACCTAAATATGCTCTACCGACAACACAAAGAACTTTTCC
This sequence comes from Coremacera marginata, assembly GCA_914767935.1. NCBI lineage: Eukaryota > Metazoa > Arthropoda > Insecta > Diptera > Sciomyzidae > Coremacera > Coremacera marginata. The sequence continues at coordinate 99,203,349 of OU612045.1, forward strand.
AATGTTCAATTGCATCTCAGAAGGCGAAGATTTTATACAGACGATAGTGGAAAAAGAAGAGGTAAGAGTAAGGCTAACTACGCTTATAGAAAAACATAGAAAACACATACAATTAGACGAAAGAGAAAAATTTCTCATACGCACAGTGGACAAAAAAAACTTTTTTTAAAGCAAAATCAAGACATTTTAATTTTAAGTTCTGACAAGGGAAATAATACAGTGGCAATGAATAAATCGGACTATGATAGAAAAATGATAATATTATTAAGAGACATCACAACTTACCAGGAAAAAAAGACGGATCCCACTTCAACTTTACAAAAGAAGAGCAATGACATACTGGAGACATTGCTCAAAAAGGAAATTATAACTAAACAAGAAAAATTAAAGATGACGACAAAAGTTGCAACAGCACCGAGGATATATTGACTACCAAAAATACACAAAGAAGACATGCCACTGAGACCAATATGTTCGTCCGTTGATTCACCGTCATACAATTTATGTCAATATTTAGTTAAGATTTTGAAAAATGTAACTAGGGATTCTATGTATAATGTAAAGGACGCGATGGACTTTAAAAATAGACTAAAAGAAAACTGTATACATAACGATGAGACGCTAGTATCATTTGACGTGGTTTCCTTATTACCCAGTATACCAGTTGACTTAGCACTTAACATTATAAACAAAAAATGGACAATAATCGAACAATATACAAAAATGACAAAGATACTTTTATGGACATTCTAAAATTTTGCATCAAGGACAATAGGTATTTTAAATATGACGTAAGAACCTTCTTACATCTAAAAGGAATGCCAATGGGGTCGCCTGCATCACCTATAGTCGCTGACATAATATTAGAAGAATTATTGGACAAATCTTTTGACGCTAAACCAAGAATAATGACCAAATATGTAGACGACTTATTTGCTATAGTTAAAACGGATAAAGTTAAGGATACTCTAGACAAGCTTAACACATTCCACAGACGAATAAATTTTACAATGGAAAAAGAAGAGAATGGGAAACTACCATATTTAGACGCCCTTGTGATTAGAAAAGACAATACTATCAAAATTGACTGGTACCAAAAACCTAGACACCCAAAAAATATGATAATACCGCGAAAAATTTTATCAGACGAATACTTAGTATCAGTGACAAAGAATTTCACACGGACAATGAAAGAAAAATATTGACAGTACTTACAAAAAATGACTTTCCGATTTGGACGTCAAAAAGACTTTTAACGGAATGTAAAGGAAAAACAAATGTGGCTGTAAAAATTGACGACACATTGAACAGATACAAATCAATGACATACTTACCGGGTTATTCTGAAAAATTTAAAAAATCCGACATGTACAATAAAGACGAATACAGAATTGCGTTCAAGACTAATAATACATTAGGACAACTGTTCAGCAAAACAAAATGCCAAATTGACAAAAATAACAAATCGAATTTGATATATCAAATTTCGTGCGCAGGTGACGAATCCGACGTATGCAATAAAGTATATGTTGGAACAACTATGACAAAATTACGTACCAGAATAGCAGGGCACAAATCTGACCAAAAAGCTCATGACAAGCCCATAGAACAAAAACATTTCCCAACTTTGACAATATAAAAATATTACAACAAGAAAAGAACTACGCGCGTAGATTCACACTTGAGATGCTGCACATAATTGACACACCTACACACAAAAGACTCAACTACAAGACAGACACTGATAACTGCGCTCATATTTACAGACATCTGATCAAAACAAAAAAGACTCAATAACAGATCTAAAAACAGCAAAGCACAAAACAAAAATTAAAATCAAAACATTGGGCAACTGCAAGGCAAAGAAAAAACTTGTGCAATATATTTTTTTAAATTTGTGTGTTCAATGTTGTGCTTATAGTTTTGTTTGTTGTGTTTTTTCAAAAAAATCAATGTTAGTTTAACAGTTTAATTTTATTATAATCTGTAAGTAATTCTTATAAAATATTATTGTGAAAAATTGTTGTTTATATGTATTTTAAATTTTAGTCCTTGATAATGAACTCCGACGGAGTTCGAAATATTGGAAGAAAAAAAATAAATAATGAAAAAACTGACCTAAAGCCCGCTTATTTATTTAATATTTTTTTTTTTAATTTTTAAGCAAATGTCATTATATTTATCAAAGTCACAAACAAAAATTACAACTGTTCCTACTGTAAAGCATCAATATTCTCACTTTGGCTATAAGACTCTTAAGACTCGTTTATGAATACAACGCTTTAAAAGAGTATTTTAACTTTAAAAAGCATTTTTACTAACAAACGTTTGAAAGCTGTTTTAAAATATTTTTATGAATATGGCTGTTAGATTTTACGATGAGCTGACGTTTCGTTTTGTGTGTCTGTTTTGAATTCATGTAAGTTCAAAACAAAAAATGGAATTATTTTCTCCAAAATGAAGCATTCACACCGAAAAGCAACGCAAGTCCGACAACCGCTGCTATTCTGGACATGTTCTCAGCAAGTTCAAAACAAAACAAAAAATGAAATTATTTTCTCCAAAATGAAGCATTCACACCGAAAAGCAACGCTAATCGGACAACTGCTCCTATTCTGGACATGTTCTCAACGGATTTCACCGACAACCGCTTTGGTTCTGTTCAGGCTTTCTTTCAGATTTTTTGTATATGAAGTTTTTGCGCTCTATCTCTTTCCACACTCATTCAAAAAGTAAAAAAACCTCTTAGCGCCACTACTGCCATTTCAAACTTTTTTTTAGCTTTGAGTAGTACAATTTCGGGTTTTGAGTAGTACGACATAGTATGAATAAAATGATTACAATCTTTTTTGTTCAAATAAATGTATTTTTTTTCTTTTATGTATTTATTTTTTTAAGTAACTTTGAAAAGAGATTCGCAAAATATATTTAAATGCAAATATCTTATATTTTTTGTAAAAATAACAATTTGCAGTCTTAAAATTTTTATTAATACGAAACAATAAATAAACAAAGTACACAGGATTTAAGTAGAACTAATTAATATACGATAAAATTTACTAAACCTTAAAATCAAAATTTCCTGATAATGCAAGAATTTTTGAAATAAATCGCAGAAACATTTGACAGAGTATGAAATAAATTATGCGTCATCTGGGTAAAGATATCTTGTTTATTTCCCACGTAAGAGAATAAATTTTTATAACTTCATCTCAATAAATTTTACAAGAGATGGCAAGAGATGTGTTAGGATACAACTATTTCAACTTTGAAGGAGGTGGAGCATTTCTTTATGCATGTTTAAATTTTATAAGGTTTCTCCGGATGAATCTGTTTTTTTAAGTTATGACATGCTATGACGATATTGAAAAGTAACACGATATATTTTCTTGAAAAAGATTTGCTACTTAAATTATATTTTGTAAGAAATAAAAATGTATGCATGTTTTTATATACATTTTTGACTCTGCTTAGGAGAAAAAATCACCAATTTGTTCAGTCAATTTTGGATAGAAAAATGGAAAAATTGGCGCTTAAAGTTATTTGGCAAATTTAAATTTCGTCGCGAGTAGTTTTTTGAAAATTTGTGTTTTTTTCCTTACAGAAAACCTAAAATTTAAGGTTTATTAACCTTATTATAGTATCATGGTAAAGTGCTTTTAAAAAATCGGCAAAAACACATTTAACTCACAGCATAATAAAAAAACTGACGACTATTTTAAAATCGAAATTTCTGCATTAAAATTTTAAAATTGCCGCCAAAAATAAATTTTTCGTCCAATTTTAACAAACAGTATATTGTTAGAAAGGAAAATAGAAGGAAAGAAGAAAAGAATTGTTATATGTTATGTTATAACAAAAATATTTAAATGTCATATTTTTTTAGATTTTTTACCATCTAAAATCGAGTGAAAAGACGGGTAAAAAGACGATCTCATATATCTACGTATTAACGTAGATACATTTAGCACTAACAAAAATGACTTGATGAAATGTTTTATTTTTTTGAACAGTAAAACTCAAAAATGGCAAAGTCAAACTACAACAAGTGAAAAGAGTGATTATGGAAATGCTTAAGAAAGTTGTTCTGCATATAAGAGTAAGGGTTTCAACACATTAGTTATTTTTTGTAAATTTAAAAAAATGCGTAAAAATAAAACACAAAAATAAATCCGAGTTTTTCGAATTGAGCAAATAGTAGTACATGTAAAATTTGGGTAGGCCGAATGTTTATTAATAGTAGTACAATAAAAATTTGGATAGTATGGAAGACGTAAGAGTAGTGCATGTACTAATATTTCAGTTCATTCGGCATCACAGGTTAGCGTCTTTATTGATAACAGAAAACGGACCACTGGGCACTGCTAGTATTATATAAAACTGCATCTATGTTACAGATTATTGTCATGTGCTTCAGCATAGCTTCATTTGTAATTAATATTGAATCAATGGCCCTTAGTAATAGAAACGCGAAAACTCACTTCTAAACTCAAACTTAGTTAGGTGATTCTAAGCTACTTTTAAGATTTCGTAGTAATAAAACAAATCTAATAAAAGTCGACTTCAGTGCTTCTACTGTGAACTGATCTTAAATTTTATGTCTGAACGTACCCTTTGTTCGGTTTGCTTAACAGCTGATTTTATTATTTGCTTATTTTTATAACAAAGCAAAATAAATGGAAGCCGCAATAAAAGTAAGTTTCTTCTTTTGTCTGCTTATGCTATTGTTTGTTTACTTCTTTTTATTTATAGAAACGTGAAAGGGATCGAAATTGGACGTGGGAGGAGAAGGAATTCCTCAAAGATATCATCGCGCCATATATCGATGTTGTTGACTCCAAAATTAATAACACCCAAATGATTTCAAAAAAAAATTGCGCTTGGATAAGCATAAGCGAGGAGATGAAGAGCAATGGAATCAGTTTACCAATTTCAAAATTAAAGGCACAATGGATGAGGATGAAGACAACAGCGCGTACGAACATCTCTTCTTTTAAAAGGGCTGTCCATGCAACTGGTGGCGGAAATGAGCCTCAACAACCCGATGAGCTCGATTATGCCATACAGGAGTTATTGCCGATGGATTTTGAAGACGACGATGCTCCGTTCGATAGCGATGCTCACTATAGTGGCGCTGTAAGTTTGGGAGTCGATGCAGGCAGGGAATGTCGTGATAGTGGCAGCAGTGTCGGCGGTGCGGTTGCTAAAAAAACCGCTGAAAAATGTGTTGCTGGTGGCAGTAGTGCCGGTAGTGTGGGTGCCAGAAAAAATTGCCATAAAAAATCCGACGTTACTGCCAATGACGTTTTAAAAGCTAGGCTACAACAGATCCAATTGGAAACCGAAAATGAAAGAGAGTTGTTTAAGTTGAGAAAAGAAATTAAATTAAAGAAATTAGAATTAATTAATGTCAAAATAAAAAAAGAAAATCAAGAGAACTGAAAGTGCAAATCATTTGGGTGTTGTTGAGTTTAGAGTCAGCAACATCGACAAATGATGTGATTATTTTTTCGAGGACTTCCTAAAACTAAATTGAATTGGATGAAATAAGGAAAAGAAAACTAAGTACAAATAGAAATAAGCATTAAAATAAGAAAGATATAAAATTGAATTTAAAGAGATATTATATATGATTTTAATAGAAACTAAAGGTACAAATTAGAAATAAATATTAATTAAAATTAAATAAAGATGTTTGTTTTTGTTTATTGTAAATAATTATAAAATAAAAAGGAAATGTTTATTCAAACAAGATTTTATTTAAAAAAACCATTTTTCACTTAGGTAGTGTTTCTAAAATGTGTGGCTATGAACATGCTTCTAAATTGCCTTCCTCTTTGCTTCTTCTGTATAGTTAAAGTTGTCATTTGTTTGCTCTTCTAGTGGTATGGAAAACAAATTAAGCTTATAGTTATAATTTTGGTTTAAAAAGTTCTTACCAAATTCAATTGTATCTTCCGACAAAGAAACGCCAGTTTTTTTAGCAATATTCCAAAGAACTGCTACTGCAGCCACTGAATTTTTTGCAGTGTTTAAATTGCAATGGAAACCATTAAAAAAGGATCTGAAGCAATTTTTTAGCTGACCAAAAGTCCTTTCGACTACTCCTCTTGCGAGAATATGATGTTTTTGATACTTTTGTTCATCAGCGGTTAGGGTTGTACCAAATCGAAATGGTGTCATCATTATATTGGTCTGTTTATATCCACCATCGCCGAGTATTATTCCTCCCATGCGATTCATATTTTGAGGGCGTGTTTTTATTGTCGATGAACTGTAAATTCTAGAATCATGAGCACTTCCAACGTGCGACAATGTCCAAAATTTCACTATTAGAATTGACTAACATCTGCACATTAAGGAAATAAAAACCTTTTCTACAACGGAACCGTGCTCCAAACTCTCCACCGGTGTTTTTAATTTTAATGTGAGTGCAGTCAATAGCACCGATGCATTGCGGAAACCCAAATTTATTAAAAAAAATCTCTTTTTATCACCCTCAAGTCTTGACTTGATTCGGGGAAATTAACAAATTGTGGCAGTTTTGAAGCCAAGGCGTTGACCACTTTTTGGATCACTGTGCTGACCGTTTTTTGGCTTACTCCGTGTATGTCAGCTAAAAAATGCATTCGACATTCAGCGAATTCACAAATAAACTTAAAGCTTACCGGTGTCTAGTTGATAGCTGCCCTTAGCAAGATGTCTCAAAGTTATGCAAACCATTGCAAGTGGTGCGATAGAGGATCCTTTATTGCTCGAAGGTTTAATGTCGTCTTCGATCAAATCCTTTATGAAAAGCACGGTTTCCTTATCGAATCTAGTAAAGATAGCATAAGATTAAATTGCTTATTTATATAATATAGTTGATATACTATCTACCTGTAGTTTTTTTTAAATTCTACAACATTGTAGAATTCTAAAGCATTTAAACGGCTTTTGTAGTTTTTCTTTGCACTTGTGCTTCTGGCATCATTTATTATTTCTTACTTACTTACTTACTTAGTTGGTCGTAACAACCCGTGTCCGGGTTTCAACCGACCTCATCAGCTCTCGCCAGGCGCCTCTGCTTTGCGCGCGCCTTCTCCAATCGGATACACCAATTGCGGTTAGGGCTTCCTCAGCCTGGTCCATCCATCGGAGGCATGGTCTCCCTCGTCGTCGTTGACCAGCGACCCTCGCCTCGAGCACCTTTTTCGCTGGAGCTTCGTCGTTCATACGATGGACATGACCCAGCCAGCGTAGTCGCTGCACAGTTATACGCCGAACTACGTCAATGTCATCGTAGAGCTCATACAGCTCGTGGTTCATTCGGATGCGATAGTCATCGCCGACTCGAACAGGACCGAAGATTTTGCGAAGAACTTTTCTCTCGAACACCCCCAGAGCGGCTGCGTCAGTTTGCGAAACTACCCATGCCTCAGCGCCATAAAGCAGCACAGGTAGAACGAGCGTCTTGTAGAGTGTTAGTTTTGTCGATCGAGAGAGGGCTCTGGAACTTAGTTGCTTACTGAGCCCGTAGTAGCACCTATTAGCAATTATTGTTCTTCGCTTTATCTCCAGGCTGATTTCGTTTTTGGTATTAATGGCGGTGCCAAGGTAAACGAACTCCTTGACTACTTCAAAGTTATAGCTGCCGGATGAAACGTGGGAGTCTAAACGCCGAGCTCCCTTGTTTGTAGACAGCATATATTTTGTTTTGCCCTCATTTATCGTCAAACCCACTTTGGCTGATTCCTTTTCGATAGCGGCGAAAGCAGCGGTAACATCTCTCTTGGTTCTGCCGACAATATCAATATCATCAGCGTACGCAAGGAGCTGGACGCCTTTGTAGAAAATGGTGCCATTACGATGCACACCGGCCTTTCGTACGATCCCCTCCATGATGATGTTAAAGAGATCGCAAGACAGTGGATCGCCTTGCCTGAAACCTCTTTCGGTATTGAAGGTTTCGGAGAGGTCATTTCCTACCTTGACGGAGCTGCGTGTGTTGCTCAACGTCATTCTGCAAAGTCTGATCAACTTTGCAGGTATACCGAACTCAGACATTGTTGCGTATAGGCAATCCCTTCTCGGGCTATCGAACGCAGCTTTAAAATCGACAAAGAGATGGTGTGTGTCAATTTGGTTTTCGTGGGTTTTCTCCAGGATTTGTCGTAGCGTGAAAATCTGGTCTATGGTGGACTTACCAGGTCGAAAGCCACACTGATAAGGTCCAATCAGTGTTTTTGTAATCGGCTTTAATCTTTCACACAGTACGCTTGAGAGAACCTTATATGCGATGGAAATAAGACTGATACCTCTATAACTTGCGCAGATTGTTGGGTCTCCTTTCTTAAGTATAGGGCACAGTACGCTGAGGTTCCAATCGTCGGGCATGCTTTCTTCTAGCCATATTTTGCTGATGAGCTGATGCATGCTCCTTATCAATTCATCGCCGCCGGTTTTAAACAATTCAGCTGACAGGCCGTCAGCACCCGCTGCTTTGTTGTTTTTGAGTCGTTGGATAGCAACTCGAACCTCATCATGGCTAGGTGGTGGTACTTCCACTCCGTCATTGTTGATTGGTAGCTCTGCACTGTGCTCTCCATGGGCGGCATTGGTGAAATCGTCGCCAGTAAGTAAATTGGAGAAGTGCCGTCTCCACAATCTCAGCACACACTGCGTATCCGTATTCAGATCTCCATTTTCGTCTCTACAAGTGGATGCTCCGGGCTTGAAACCTTGGGTTAGACGCTTAACCTGTTGATAGAATTTTCGTGCATCCTTCTTGTCCTGGTACACCTCTAGTTCCTCACGCTCACGCTTTTCCTGCTCTCTTTTCTTGCGTCTGAAAAGGCGCCTCTCTTCCTTCCTCTTTTCGCGGTAGTTTTCTCGCACGGCTCGCGTTGCAGCTGACTGCAGCGTTTTTCTATAAGCGGCGTTTTTTACTGCAGTCGCAATGCGACACTCCTGATCATACCATTGGTTCCGAGGTTGCGGGCGCCGGAAACCAATGACTTCTTCAGCGGCAGCACGCATGGAGTGGGATATATGCGCCCAAAGTCCGCCGGCGTCGTCGGGTTCAGAGGTTGGTTGGTTGAGCTTAACCGAGAGTTGAGCGGAGTAGGCTTCGGCAGTCCGTTGTAATTGCAGCTTAGCGACATCTAGCTTTCGTTGCATTCCTGTGCGTATGTTCTTTGCATTGCATAATCGCATGCGGATCTTGGCTGCAACAAGATAATGGTCGGAGTCAATGTTGACCCCCCGAAATGTACGCACATCTAGAACACTAGAGGCATGCCTTCCGTCGATTACAACATGATCAATTTGGTTTTGCGTTTTTTGATCCGGGGACAGCCAGGTGGCCTTGTGGATGTCGAGGTGCTTAAATCTGGTGCTACTAACTACCATGTTTCGCGCCGCGGCGAAGTCGATCAGTCTTAGACCGTTGTTCGTGGAGGTCTCATGAAGACTGAACTGACCGACAGTGGGGCCAAAGATGCCTTCCCTTCCGACTTTCGCATTAAAATCGCCGAGGACTATTTTCACGTCATGGACCGGAAGGTGGTCGTATACGTCCTCAAGACTAGCGTAGAAAGCGTCTTTGACGGCTTCGTCCTTTTCCTCCGTCGGGGCGTGCGCGCAAATAAGGCTGATGGAGAAAAATTTTGCCTTGATGCGGATCGTGGCCAATCTTTCGTTGACAGGTGTGAACCGGGAAACAAGGTGGCGTAGTTTCCGGCTAACAACGAATCCACATCCAAATTCGCGCCTCTCCGCATGGCAGCTGTAGTAGATATCACAGTGTGCTTGTTTAGAGCAGCCTTGCCCTTTCCATCGCATTTCCTGGATGGCGGTGATGTCAGCCTTTATCGTTTTGAGGGCTTCCGCCAGTTGGATAATGGCACCTTCCCTATAAAGGGTTCGGACATTCCAGGTGCATATCCGTAAATCATTTTCCGTTTTTCGTTTGCGGTGGTCGTCAACGTAATTGGGGTTCTTATCCGAGGCTGGTTTAGTTTTCATTGGGCAGTAGTAATGTGGCGGGACCCAAACCCTGCGCACATTCCATGTTTAAGGTCTATGGAGTGACCCGCCGCTCAAATTAGCCGTCAAACTGACGGATGCCAGTTTGCCGTTGCCCAGGGAACACCACGTGGAGGTTTGAGTCGACTTGAGACGATTTCGACATGGATAATGCTGGCCTCGCCAGGTTGAGGCGGTCAGACACGTTGCCATGTGAAGGTTCGCCCCCTGTTCCCTCATTTATTATTTCTAGATCCCGAAATATTTCATCGTCCATATTCACTACAATTGTTTCAAATGTCAATTTAAAATTGACTTAGAAGCAGGCGAGCCACAACTAGATGTTATCTAACTTAGAAGTGACTTTTTTGTTATTATTACTACCGATTGAAAGCTAAAGTCGAGTTTAAGAAAGATTCGACTTAGAATTTCTTTATTATTAAGGGCCAATGACTCTACGTAACCAAGGAGTTTGGCTCGATGTGTAGTGTAGTGAACGGCGCACAGTGGGTTGAGAGACCCCAAAAATGGAGATCAATTCACAGGGGCTACGTATCAAGACAAAAAAAGTTACTAAGGGGGTTTTTTTGGCCGCTGATTACGAATCTGAAGTCAAAATTTTCAAATTCAAAATGGCGGCTTCAAAATGGCGTCCATGAGCAGGCTATCTTCTAAACTAAAGGGCTTAGGATCTTCAAATTTAGTATACAGGGGTTTTTGGGGTCGCTGATTACGAATCTGAAGTCAAAATTTTCAAATTCAAAATGGCGGCTTCAAAATGGCGTCCATGAGCAGGCTATCTTCTAAACTAAAGGGCTTAGGAAATATAAGGAAGTTAAATGACACTTCACAAACAATAACAATCACAAAAACACTAACAATAACAAAAATAATAAAAAAAACACGAATGTAAAACGAAAACAGAAAGAAGAAATACCACAATCGTTGTTATTGTAGAAAATAAGACGTCCGCAACCTCACTTTGTTTACAAAAATCAAAATTCTGCCTAACGCGCAAATATGCGCACGATTAAACTTATATTTTTAGAAAGTACACATTCTAAATAATACGAAGAAAAAAAAAATTCATAAAGGAACAATTCGGACACAACTATATGTCCATCTAAACATCAAAAATATGGACTTTTTAGGCATTTTTTTAATTCATCACAAAAAATATTTTTACACAACTTCACATCACTTTTTATATTTCATTGCATAGAGCAATACCTGAAGTTGAAGGTTCCATCATAAAACTTTTGATAATATTGAGAAAAAAAATAAGAAATTCTTTGAAAATACCAAAAAAATGTTTTTTTGCACTTCGCGCCGAAATTAGAAAAATTTGCAAACTTTCACAGTTAACTGTCAGTAAACCAATCAATCAAACGAAAAAAAAATTACAGCTAGTGACGTAGAATTTTATGCACTTTCATTAGATACCAAATACTATTTAGAAAGCTCAAAAAAAAATTTTTAATTAATACCGAGAAAAGTGATGTTTCAACCCTCTGTGCGGCGGACGGGGGAATGATTCTTATATATGATATTTAATGTTCTTGTTATAATAAACGCAAGCAAAAAAGAAGCCATACACTTCTAAGAAAAACGGTGTCAAAAAAAATAAAAGTAAAGTGTCGATATCACTCAAGCAAATCACAGAACGAGGCGTAAAAAGCTTCACTTTAAAAAAAAAAAGAAGACTGACGAATTTCGTTATATTTTTGAGGGCTCAGGGGTGGATGTTATATGCGTTTCAGAGACCTGGTTTAAGTCCAGTGTTAGCGATAGCTTGGTCAGGGTTAAGGGGTACAATATTTTACGTGCAGATAGGGTGGGTCTTAGTGGAGGAGTGGCAATATTTGTAAGGGATGACCTAGTATGTCATTTTGTTTGTAAATCTAATGAAAGTGATAAAATTAAGCATTCATAAATACATCGAATGTATTAATAAGTTTATCGAATTAATACACGACACAAATAAAATCCTAATTGGTAGTGTTTATAAGCCAAATCGACACCTAAATACGGATAGTATACTCCAAAAAATTGAAAACTTAGCTCTCTCATACACAAATATTTTAATTTCAGGTGACTTCAATAGTAATGTATTGAATGAAACTCATTTTACTGATGATATGGAAGGTCTCGGCCTGACCCTAGTAAACCGAATCATGCCCACTCACTTCACAACTCATAGTAATACTTCGTTAGATTTATTTTTTGTTAGTGATTCTGAAAAGATTTTACTTTATGACCAGATCTCAGCCTCCGTGTTTTCGAAACATGATTTAATCTTCCTAGCGTATGACTTCCAGCTTACTGCTATTGAAAAGAAGATCGAATTTAGAGACTTTAAGAATATTGACTAATTCTCTCTTGATGCCGAAATTAATAGCCTAAACTGGACTTACATTTTCTATATGACTACCGTTAACGAGCAATTGCGGCTTTTGATGGAAAACATTGCTTACCTATTCGAAAAGTACGTCCCTAAAAAAACCAAAATCATTAAAAACGAGCAACCGCCATGGTTTTCTGGCAGATTAAAAAACTCAATAGAAACAAAGCTTATAATCGATGGAAAAAGTTTAAAACTCCCGAGCTGCATGCGCGATTCAAGGAATTAAGAAGAAAAATTGTTAAGATGAAAAAGGAAGCTAAGACCTCCTACTTTGAAGATAAGTTCAGATCCGCTCTAGGAAGCAAAGAAAAATGGCATTTGATTCGTCAGACTGGTCTTTGCAAAGACGTTGCACGAGCACCCCTTACTGTAGATGCCAACGCGTTAAATAAAAAATTTATAGACATTCCCTTGCCCACTCCAACTATCAATCACAATGCCGTTACCGAAAATACTTTTCAGAATATTACTCAATTTAACTTCAATTGTGTATCTCAAACTGATGTGCTGCAAGGATTTCTTGCAATCAAATCCAATGCAATTGGCCTTGATAATATGCACCCAACGTTTTTTAAGGCGCTACTCCCAAAACTGTTACCTTTCTTTACATACTTTTTTAATACGATTTTCACCACTTCTACTTATCCAGCTGAGTGGAAAAAAGCCAAAATCATACATATCCCAAAGTTCGGTAATGAGTTTCGTCCCATTGCCATTCTGCCGTACATGTCTAAGGTCTTCGAGTTCTTAATGCACAAACAAATGAATAATTATATTATTGAACATCGACTTCTTACCGAGGAACAATCAGGTTTCAGGCCAAAAAGGGGTTGTGTAACCGCATTGCTAGGCGTAACTGAACAAATTCGAGTTAGCTTTGATCGCAATAAACATCGATCATCGAATTCTCTGCACTAAACTATTACGCTTATTTAATTTTTCAGAATCTGCATCAAATCTCTTAACAACATATCATTCAAAAAGATCACAAGCTGTGAATGTTGGCTCCACCTACTCGAATTTGTTGCCAGTTAGTAGAGGAGTGCCGCAAGGTTCAGTACTAGGACCATTGCTTTTTCCCCTTTATATAAATGACCTACCCAGAGTACTTCAAAACTGTAGTATTCAAATGGATGCAGATGATGTGCAATTGCTTATTAATTGCCTGCCAAATCATATTGAATGCTGCACGGATAAGCTCAATGAAGATCTCAAGCGTGTGAATAACTGGGCGATGGTAAATGGCCTATGCCTAAACCCCTCTAAATCGAAATGCTTGGTTGTAAGCAGAATGTGCAGAACAGGTTACCTTACCCAAACATTATTCTTAACGGTTCGAACATTTAAATTGTATCCACGGCGAAAAATTTAGGCATAACCTTTAATACTTCATTGACTTGGGCTAATCACGTCAATATTTCCATTGGTAAAACATATGGAATGCTGCGAACCCTCTGGTGCACCCAATACTATACTCCCTTGGAAATAAGAATGCTTCTGGCAAAAGTCTATCTTGTTCCTACACTTTTATATGGCTGCGAAATTTTTGTAAGCTTTGACGCGAAGAGCAGACATAAACTAAATGTTGTTCATAATAATATTGTGCGGTACGTTTTTGGTCTTAAGCGATCTGACCATGTCTCACAGTTTGTAAAGAAAATTTTTGATATGACTTTTGATAACTTTCTCAACTTTAAATCTCTTATCATGTTAATACATAAAATAATATACACATCTGAGCCCAAGTATCTCTCCGGAATACTGAAATTCATGCAGTCTAATCGCGGAAAAAAACTTATTTTGCCTAATTATACATATCTATCATCCAAACGTCAATTTTTCGTTTACACTACTCGTCTTTGGAACTCGCTTTCTCATGATATTCAAACAACTCGTAATGCAACGCAGTTTAAAAGCAAACTCTTAAATTATTTATCATCCATTTAGTTTTACCATAGAAACTTATGTTTCTTTTTTTTATTTGTCTTTTTTTTCTACTATCTAACTATTTAAAGTTTATTCAAATTTATAATTTAAAGTAGCTTAGTTATTTTTCATTATAAGCATTATCATTTTTATATAAGCTATGTGTTGCTTACGCTTATTAAAGTTAGCGCTTAGAGTCAAATAAACAAATAAATAAATACAAATACATAAGAAAAAAAAAATAAAAAACCAAAACCCGACAAAAAAAATTAATTTTTTTAAACTCAATTTTTTTTATAAAATAATGTATAAATAACCAAATATTTGGTTAATTTATCGCCCAAATAAAAATTGAAAGTTAACATGAAAACCATGTAAAAACGTTTTAATGAAGAACTTGGGAGGCTGAAAACTGCCAAAGCCTGCTTACAAATTATACTAGTTTTTTGTTAATTTAACATAAGCTTTTTTCTCGGTGAAATGCGGGCGCCATGTATGCTAAGGTATAATTAATATTGTTTTTTTCTTTAAACTTTGATTTTTGATTTGTTGAAACAAAAATTTTTCCCAAAATGAATTTATAAGTATTAATAAACAAATTTACATTATTTTGCTTATAAGTTTTTATTGTAAGCTTTATTTAGCTTTAATTTTTTTCGAACCTCCACTTGGTGTTCCCTGGGCAACGCCAAACTGGCATCCGTTAGCTTGACGGCTAATTTGAGCGGCGGGTCGCTCCGTGGACCTTAAACAGGGAATGTGCGCAGGGTTTGGGTCCCGCCACATTACTTCTGCCTAAAGAAAACTAAAACAGCCTTGGATAAGAACCCCAATTTACGGATATGCACCTGGAATGTCCGAACCCTTTATAGGGAAGGTGCCATTACCCAACTGGCGGAAGCCCTCAAAACAATAAAAGCATCACCGCCATCCAGGAAATGCGATGGAAAGGGCAAGGCTGCTCTAAACAATCACACTGCGATATCTACTACAGCTACCATGCGAAGAAGCGCGAATTTGGATGTGGATTCGTCGTAAGCTGGAAACTACGCCACCTTGTTTCACCGGTTCACACCTTCGAACGAAAGATTGGCTACGATCCGCATCAAGGAAAAATTTTTTTCATCAGCCTTATTTGCGCGCACGCCTCGACGGAGGAAAGGGACGAAGCCGTCAATGACGCTTTCTACGCTAGTCTTGAGGACGACCACCTCAAGGGCGATTTTAATGCGAAAGTCGGAAGACTGATCGACTTCGCCGCGGCTCGAAACATGGTAGTTAGTAGCACCAGATTTAAGCACCTCGACATCCACAAGGCCACGTGGCTGTCCCCGGATCAAAAAACGCGAAATCAAATTTATCATTTTATAATCGACGTAAGGCATGCCTCTAGTGTTCTAGATGTGCGTACATTTCGGGGGGTCAACATTGACTCCGACCACTATCTTGTTGCAGCCAAGATCCGCATGCGATTATACAATGCGAAGAACTTACGCACAGGAATGCAAAGAAAGCTAGATGTCGATAAGCTGCAATTACAACGGACTGCCGAGGCCTACTCCGCTCAACTCTCGGTTAAGCTCAACCAACCAACCTCTGGACCCGACGACGCCGGTGGACTTTGGGCTTATATATCCCACTCCATGCGCGCTGCCGCTGAAGAAGTCATTGGTTTCCGGCGTCCGCAACCTCGGAACCAATGGTACGATCAGGAGTGTCGCATCGCGACAGCAGTAAAAAAACGCCGCTTATAGAAAAACGCTGCAGTCAGTTGCAACACGAGCCATGCGAGAAAACTACCGCGAAAAGATTAAGGTAGAGAGGCGCCTATTCAGACGCAAGAGAGAGCAGAAAAAATGTGAGCGTGACGAGCTAGAGGTATACCAGGGCAAGAAGGATGCACGAAAATTGTATTAACAGGTTAAGCGTCTAACCCAGGGTTTCAAGCCCTTAGCATCCACTTGTAAAGATCAAAATGGAGATCTGAATACAGATACGCAGTGTGTGCTGAGATTGTGGAGACAGCACTTCTCCAATTTACTAACAGGCGACGATTCCACCAATGCCGTCCATGGAGAGCGCAATGTCTGAGTTCGGTATACCTGCAAAGTTGATTAGACTTAGACCTAGCTCCGTCAAGGTAGGAAATGACCTCTCCGAAACCTTTAATACCGAAAGAGGTTTCAGACAATTCGATCCATTGTCTTGCGATCTCTTTAACATCATCATGGAGGGGATCGTACGAAAGGCCGGTGTGCATCGTAATGTCACCATTTTCTACAAAGGTGTCCAGCTCCTTGCGTACGCTGATGATATTGATATTGTCGGCAGAGCCAAGAGAAATGTTACTGATTTCACCGCTTTCGAAAAGGAATCAGCTAAAGTGGGTTTGACGATAAATGAGTCTAAAACAAAGTATATGCTGTCTACAAACAAGGGAGCGCGGCGTTTAGACTCCCACGTTTCATCCGGCAGCTATACCTTTGAAGTAGTCAAGGAATTTGTATATCTTGGCTTCGCCATTAATAACAACAACGAAGACAGCCTGGAGATAAAGCTGTCGGAGCTAAAGCTTTATAAAGCTTTATAAAGATAAAGCGAAGAACAGTAATTGCTTATAGGCGCTACTACGGGCTCAATAAGCAACTAAGTTCCAGAACCTCTCTCGATCGATAAAACTAACACTCTACAAGACGCTCGTTCTATCTGCGCTGCTTTATGGCGCTGAGGCATGGGTAGTTTCGCAAACTGAGCTGCTGCTCTGGGGGTGTTCGAGAAAAAAGTTCTTCGCAAAATCTTTGGTCCTGTTCGAGTCGGCGATGACCATCGCATCCGAATGAACCACAAGCTGTATGAGCTCTACGAAGACATTGACGTAGTTCGGCGTATAACTGTGCAGCGACTACGCTGGCTGGGTCATGTCCATCGTATGGACGACGAAGCTCCAGCGAAAAAGGTGCTCGAGGCGAGGGTCGCTGGTCAACGACGACGAGGGAGACCATGCCTGCGGTGGATGGACCAGGCCAGGAAGCCCTAACCGCACTTGGTGTATCCGATTGGAGAAGGCGCGTGCAAAGCAGAGGCGCCTGGCCAGAGCTGATGAGGTCGGCCGAAACCCGGGCATGGTTGTTACGGCCACCTAAGTAAGTAAGTAGTAACCTTTTAAGATAAATAAGTTTAATTGATGATATTGTTAAAAAATAAGATATGCTGTTAAAAAAGGTGTAATTGGCCAAAGAATTAAAATAAAAAAATTATATGCTGCGCGGTTTTATAACATTTATAAAATTTCATATAGTTTTGATCTCGGTGATAATTTTGAATATAGGTGAAAGGGTGAAGGGGAATATATTTCCGGTGAACTATCTTCCTTCGAATATAGTCCAATTACGTCCGTTGATGTAGATCGATCATTTTCGCTGTACAAAAAATTTTTCTTAAAAATGAAAAAAGTTTTTGTATACGCCAACACTCTCTACAGATACATGATACAGGGTGGTTGAATTTTAAGGGCCGATGTTGATTGTGAATAAAACATAAATTATTTAGGAAATTATTGTCATTTCTTTTTATTATGGTAATATTGGTATGGTTCAATTAGGTATGGAACAAAATATCGACCAAATGGCCGCCGCAACTTCGGCGGCACACCTCCATCCGATGCTCCAAATTTTCGATGACGCTGAGGCATAAGTGAGGTTCTATGCCGTTAATGTGCCGAATTATCTCATCCTTTAGCTCTTGAATTGTTGCTGGCTTATCGGCGTACAAATAACGTTTCAAATTTAAATTTCAATTTCTTTCAAATAACCCCAAAGAAAGAAGTCCAATGGTGTCAAATCACATGATCTTGGCGGCCAATTGACATCGCCACCACGTGAGAAAACACGGCCATTGAATTTTTCGCTCAAAAGAGCCATTGTTTCGTTAGCTGTGTGGCAAGTGGCACCGTCCTGTTGAAACCACATATCGTCCACATTCATATCTTCCAATTCGGGCCATAAAGATTTTTCCGATTGTACGCACACTTGGACGATTAAATTGACCGAAAAATTCACGAAGTGCACGATATGCATTTTGATTTGAACACCCATTTTCATAATAAGCCTGAATAGCTTTAACGCGTTGCTCGATTGTGCATCTTTCCATGGTTCAAATTGAGTTAGTCTGAAATTGAGAAATGTCAAATGAAATGCAGAAAAAAACAGAAGACGTTTAGGTGTGGTTCACATTCAACATCGGCCCTTAAAATTTAACCACCCTTTAGAAGTAAAGAATTCATTGCTTTATTTGTTTTTTATTTAATGCTAAAAAATTGATTTCAAAACATTTATAAAGAAAGAATTTTTACCATAAAATGCATTTTTTTCAAAAGAGGTTATATATTTTTTTTGCATATTTTTCAATTTCCAGTGCCTAGTTTTAAATTTTAATTGCATATTTTTGATTTATTTGTGCTTAAAAATCCGCACCCTTGTCATAACTAACATTTCGTTTTGAACAAAAGTAAGCAATGCGTCAATGAGGAAGTGAAAGAAAACAAATATGAAAAAACACTGAAAGAAACGTGAACTTAATTTATGAAACGATAATGAAAATGAAATAGTGGGGAGGAGTTCAAGAGATGATGTAAAAATTGTAACACAATTAATACTGGTATTTTTCATTTCAATATCAGCAATTTTTGGAAATAAAATGAAGATGAGTTTTAACTTCAAAACATCCAACATTCACATGGCGATCCTGCCAAACTGATCCTGCGAATCTCGAAGTCCAGCTGATCATGCACCAATCCTGTTCCTGTCACCCAAACAACACATTTCTACATTCGGTCCTGACCAAGTCTACATTCTGCGATACAATCTGGTCACCAACTCGAAGCAAACTGAAGACGATTTCCGCACAACATTTGCACGGCTAGTGGATTGCGGTAGGCAATTGGAGGAATACGTGCCACAACCAACAACACAACTAGACGAAGTACAACTTTATATACCAACACCGAAATCAGCCGGCCTTCAACCACTGTCAATTGAGCAATATCGAGCTAGGCATAAAAGCAGAACTTCTAACTCAGAAAAGGAAAAGGAAGACAAACCTAGCAACAAACCGAGCAAAAGACTAAGATTAGGAGGACGAGTAATAGCCCGACGTCGTGTAGCTGAAACACACAACATATTACCGTTGGTAATATCAGAAAGTCAGAAGCAACGTTTACTCGAACAGATCAAATGAGATGTATTTCTGTATTTTTATTTATTCATTTATTTAGCTTTTTAAGCTTTTTATAGAAACAGTACATGATTTACTTAAAATCCATGTTTTCCTAATTATAATTATTTTTTATATAAATGATAAGTTTTCTCTTAAATATATTGCTGTTAAATACATTTAAACCTTTATGCCATAAACTGTTTTCCGCTCTACTCGTTCGAAAGTACCCTACTCTGAAATGTGAATTATTCCTTAAATTATAGGATTGTACATCCGCAACAACTCTGACAACTTAAATATTTTGAAAGCAAATACTATATTTTAAATATAAATAATATCACATTCATCAAAGTTCTTTGTTTAATCGACAACCATTTTAAAATATCCAACATATACCTTATATGTGTTAGAAAACCGTATCTTAATATACATCCCATTCCTCTATTTTGCAATTTCTGTAGTCTTTCTATCATTTGCAGCCTTCCTAAAAACAAAATTGTTGCACAATATTCAAAGTATGGCTTAATCATGGCATTATATGTATACAGTAAATTCTGAATATAACGACTTCGCTTATAACGTCTAACCGTTTTTAGCGACCACGATGTAAACTCAAGTTTGGTTTCATAGCTCAGTACTATGAAAACATATCCGTTTAGTACGACTCCAGTTTAAGCGACCATATGCTTATAGCGACCTATTTTAGAGATAATTCGTCCGGTTAGAATGACGCGCAATGTGTCTGAAGCTCTGAAGGCTGCGGATGTGTTTATTCAAACTAACTTTGATAATGATGCTATGAAAACTAGAATGTCGAGTATTCACAATGCTGTACGATGTTCTTACAATCGAACAAAAATGAATCAAACAAAAACTCGAATTAGAGACTTTCTACGTTAGTAACTACATATTTAATTGCATACAATATAGGTTCATACATTGTAACTCTTTGTATATATTACAGTATATATTTAATGCGGAATGTTGAAGTAACATTAAATTTTTATGTAATTGGTAATTAATGTTTTATTTACGTGAATGGAAACTTATCTAACTGTACATTTAAATACATACATATGTACATATTTAAAAATAAGCTTTATTTATTCGTCCGTTTTGTGCGTCGTCCGGTTAGTACGGCGGAGTTTTGCCGGTCCCATGGAGGTCGTTTTATCAGGATTCTACTGTATTTGTATTGCACTACTAATTTAATATGCAAAATTCTTTAAAAACATCCCAATTTTTTGGCTATCTTCTTGCATATGTAATTAATATGTACATCAAATCTCAACTGATTGCCTAGCACAGCGGTTCTGAAACCTTTTTGGCGACGGAACCCTCTTACAAACTAAAACATTTGACGGAACCGTAAGATAATCAAAAACTGCTTTATGTGTTTTCTTTAATAATAATCATAATTTATTATTAAAATCTTTATTAAAATAAATTTTCTTCATAAAAACAAAATGTATTTATTCACTTTATTAAAGGACATAAAATCTAATGAAAATATCTAATGGGAGGTATGAAACTTTTTTTTTATTTTTCATCAATTGTTTTTGATATACGTCCTGATAGAAGAAAATTTAACTCCCATATCAGGTTCGGTGTCCAGTCTATTGCGGTATATTGTTTTTGTAGTTGCATACGTTAATCCAGATAACAATTTCACCTAAATATCAACTTGAAAAGGCCTTGTATAAAAGTAATTATTCATATTAGTAATTATTCAATTGAACATTAAATTTGTTTGTATAATTTTGTTTATAAAGCTTTATTCAATGATACATTTTAGGAAGTGTTCAAGAAGGTTTTTACTCAAGCTTAGATTTTTTGAGATAAACAAAGTTTCAGTTTGTGAAAACAATAACATAAATTCCTGAATTATATAAAAAAACATTCACTATCATAAAAAAAAGGTAAAAAAAAACTATTCCAATAATAATAAAAAAAACTTTTGCTTTGCCAGAGATTGAACCGTGGATCTATCTGTTGACAACCTGTCTACTTAAACCACTGGGCTACCGAAGCAATTTATTGCTTTTAAAATTGGTGCATATATGAAATGATTGCAATCGGGACCCTTTAAAAGGTCCCGTTTTACTTAAGGGAATTCAGAGAAAAGAGTAATAAAGTTTCAACGTCCTGAATAGACAAACTCCTGAATAGACGAGTGGATAGAACGTGCTACTGTCTATACAAAGGATCCGCACTGGTTTGGAAATGGTAAATATAAAATGATTTTAATATGTACAAGTTTTCTGTTATAAATAAAATTAAGTGATGAAAGTGATTAAAAGGAAATTACTAAAAATAATTAAATTTGTTCACTTTCCGAGTTCTTGAATAAGCCTTGAATAAAAACCTTGTATCAAACTTTATATAAGTTCTTGTATAAACGAAATAATTTTTTCCTTTTCTTTGCATAGACCTTTTATAAAAATTGTTTCAAGGATTGTTATAGGAAGCTTAAATTTTCCTTCCTACATAAATTCCTTATACAAAGCTTTACTCAAGGCTTATTTAGGTAAAATTTTTATCTGGGAAGAGTCTTGTTTCTCACAAGTGTGTTGTTGAGAACGGGAGGAGAATATTCAAGGACTTTGTGTAAAGAAATGGATATTCTTCACGGATCCTGCACTAAAAACCATTCAGAAGCAATGTTTTGAACAGTGACTCCATACTGGCGTCTTATGACATTTCTTTAAAATTTTTCAAAAATCTCGTTTGACATACTTTCAGGCTTTTATAAGTTGCGCACAGAAGAATTGTGAATCCATGAACGCATTTTAATTTTTTTATTTTGTTCTTCGGGAAAATACGTCTCAAATCATGCCCTCACAGCATTGAGATATTGTACCAATTCTTCAAACATATCATATTGAAACATTTCTGAGTCGCTAACGAACTCACTGAACGATGAAAAGCTTTCTATTTCTCTCTTGTCAACACGAATAATCCAAAAATCTAATTTTCTTTTGATTTATTTTGTTACTAGCGTTGAACACTGCTGTCTGTATTTGGGTAAGTAGGATAAGAATCAGCAAGACGACAACAACCATAAGTATTTATGAACCGGATAAAACAGACGTTAACCCGATCCGATTCGTGATTTGGGATACTCATATTTATTTGAGCCGCCGCATTGCAGCTTCGTAGAAGTGAGTATGAATCTGGTTGCGTGCACTAAGGGTTGAGTAGGTTTTTGTACTTGTGTTTTAAGAGTCACAAAAAAGGTTGCATTGCAGATCACTGGTCCGTACTTCACGTTGAACTATCTTATACAACAACAAATATGTATGCTTGTGTGTTAACGAAATTATTTTTGGATGTGAATTTTGTTATTGAAATAGAAACTCAATTTTGTTTGTCCAAAGAAATAATGTGCAATATTTTCTTGGGTTTTTTTTTAATAAAGCATTGTCCAGTATTTTCGCGGAGCCCCACAGAGGCTTCCGCGGAGCACACTTTAAGTAACACCGGTCTAGCGTAATACCCAAGTATTTAATTTATTTTGCATATTAAATTTCAAAGCTTACGACAATTTTATTGCTAGAGCCACCATTAATTATAATGGCATTTCTTTTATTTGTATTAAGTTTAACTTTCCAACGTTTTCTAAATCTCAGTTAAGTTGACTAATGCATTCTTTAGCAGAGTCACCTGTCACATACAAAAGGGTATCATCGGCGATCATGCATATCCTTCGATTTATGAAAAACAGTGTCGTTTATGTAAATGATGAAAAGAAGAGTACCCAAAAGTACTCAGTTTTTTGTATTCCCGAAAAATAAATTTTAAACCAATTAAGTTCGTTTCCGCTTGTGCCGTACATATGCAGCTTCTGTAGTAGTATTTCTATGTCAGTAGTTTCAAAGGCTCTTTGCAGATCAATAAAAACGGCAACTATGATTTTTTATTCTGTGTTTTAGACTTTCACTGTGCAATAACAGGGTTCAGCAGCGCTTGGCAATTATGTTTTTGTCTAAAGCCAGATTGGTAGTCAGAGAGCAATAAATTCTTTTCCATATAATCCTCCAATTGTGAATGAACAATTTTTTCAATAATTTTGCTATCATTAAGATATTAAGATATCATTAAGATATTGATGAGTCTAAAGTTCTCTGGGCTTGTAGCATTTTTCACTTTCTCAATCGGTACCCCTGTGGATTCTTTCCAGCAGTCAGGAAAGATTCCAGAACGTAAAGATTCGTTTAAAATCCGCAGAAACGTCCAATTATTTTAAACGTTTTAGACATCATTTTCACGCAAAAAAATTTGGAGTTTTTTTTTGTTATTTATTTATTTAATATCTTGTTGATGATTTATGTTTAAAGATGAATGACGACCTAAGAAAAATAACGCAGTGGGCTGAATATAATAAACTTATGCTCAACCCACTTAAATCATATGTTTTGCCGATTTCTAAGTCTAGTTGCTCATTCTCTAATATATCTGTTATCTTTCTCAATGGTGTAGAACTGAATTTTGTTGATAAAGTTAAGAATCTTGGTTACCACATAAACTCCTCACTATCTTGCGAAAGCCATATCAATTCTGTTGTTTGTAAGGTTTACTATGTCCTACGGAACTTGAGGTGGACTGCTTCTTTTGTTCCTATTGAAACAAGAAGAAAGTTAGTCCAGCAGCTCATAATGCCAATCGTATCATATTCCGATGTTGTGTACAGTAAACTTGATTCTAGGTCGAAACTTAAATTACAATACGCTTTTAACAACGCTGTTAGGTATGTTTACGGCCTTCGAAGATTTGACCACATCAGCCACTTGGGCAATCAATTACTTGGTTGCACTATTGTTAACTATTTGGATGCTAGAAACTGCATCTTTTTGCATAACTTGATACATACTAGGACACCTAAGTATCTTTTTGACAAGCTCCGTTATTGTAGATCTAATAGAAATTTTAACCTCCTAATCCCTGTTTATAACTATATGAACTCTAGTAGATTATTCTTTGTAAACGCCATCAGATTATGGAATATGTTGCCTGCAAGGATTAAAAGTATCTCTAATAAACACACCTTTAAGCATGAAGTTTTTCAATTCTTTTATTAATAATGTCAATATCTTTACTGTCTATTACTTTGCCTACATCTTTTATTTTTCTCTTATCATATTTTTATTTTTAATTTTTTGACAAATAATGAGTCTTGTTACTTTGAATTTTTTCGTAATAATTTATATAAATAGTTGCTTATTCAATTTATTTCTCTAAAAACTTCATTTTTGTTTTTATATTTAAATTATATACTCCGTTGTTTATAACTTGTTTGCAATATATTAATACTTTTTGCATTTATAAGACTGTGTCTTGCATGTAAACATTACAATAAATAAATGTTATCATACAATGTTATCATACAATGTTACACATTACTCTGCGAATCGTTCGTCGTGTTTTTATCCGCTCTGTAGTAATCTGCAAGCAAACGCATATTTCTTCTGCAAATAATTGGACTGAAGCATAAACATTAACAACAAATGCATTGTGAGCAATCCTATTGCATTGTTTAATATTAACTCCACTTCGGCAAATATAACTTAAAGCTTAATTATAAACAAAATTTGTGCTACGAATTATAAACGCAAAAAAAAAACAATAGCAATATTCGAACGACTGATCAATAATCACCCAATCGCTAGTGTTTCTTTTCTCGGTCTTTACCCTGACTGCAAGAACATATCGGCTATTATATCTTTGTGTTGTGCGCGCTTTCTCTTTGTTCTTTGTTCTCGCTCTACATATTGTGCTCTGCTGCCTACCTACATCTCAACTCTCCTCCTTATGATCTTCTTTTGGGCTGATGTCTCCCTCCCCAATACTAACGCAAGCAACTCGCTCTTCGATTCACTACGAAAGCAGATGGCACGCTGAAACCAAGCAGCGAAAATACACTCAGCGCGCAACTAAGCGCACTTTTATACAGTTTTTTATACAATTTTTATATATATACTTTTATACAATTTTTATACAGTTTTAATGAGGAGGATATTTCTATGCCAGTTTAGAAATTTTTTGCTTTTCTAATTTTTAACAGCACTTTTTATCAGACTTACATTTATAAAGCTATGTATGTGTAGTTGAAAGTGTCTGTGAAGTTTCTGTATTCAAAAAAGCTGATTTGAGCCTGTCTATATGAACTGTAGTGGTAGTGCTTTTTTTAAAAATTGTAAAGAATTTTGGTGTCTTGCCTTTTAAATCTAGGTGACAACCCTAATTTCTTTATGGCCTATAACCGTCAAATCATAATTATCTACATTTAAAAAAAAAATCAACTAAATTGGTTGAAAATTACGGGCAGCTGAGGGAAACACACGCTTTTTTCCACTTTGTTTTATATATATAGATATATATAATAACAATTTGCGCATGACGTGTAGCGATTACTCTTCGCACCTAGGTGAGTTGTTGGAGAAGCTACATCGTTTATTAAAAAGATCCTAGATAAAGGAGCTAGCCCTTTGTGATAAAGATTTTATATTTAAAACTATCGATATTAATAAGTTTAATGGAAAATATAATGCATTGAAAGAATATGAAGCCTCGCCAATAAAAATACTAGTGTACAAAGCTCCTCTACAAATAGACAGCATGCTCAAACAATACAAATTAATTGAAGAATTTCACAATGCAAGCACATCTGGACACATGGGAATACGGAACATAATTTCGAAACTAAAACAACGATATATTTGCAAAGGAATGAGAAAAATGGTAAAAGATTTAACAGTTGTGAGAAATGCAACAAAAATAAAATAACGCGGTACAGCAAAGAAGGCCTAGTGTTGACAGACACACCAGCCACAAGTTTCGATCTCAATTGACACAGTTACGAATTTCGAACGGATATAGATACATTTTTACGATGCAATGTGAGCTAACCAAATTTTTAGTTTCACACCCGATGAAAACCAAAGATGCTAAGACAGTCGCATCAACCCTTGTTGAGCAACTTATACTTAAGTACGGTTGTTTTAGAACACTGCTGTCTGATCGCGGAACTGAATTCACATATTAGCTAATGTCAAGTG
The DNA here is from genome assembly GCA_914767935.1 of Coremacera marginata. Lineage (NCBI taxonomy): Eukaryota > Metazoa > Arthropoda > Insecta > Diptera > Sciomyzidae > Coremacera > Coremacera marginata. The sequence continues at coordinate 99,229,953 of OU612045.1, forward strand.
TGTGTAAGCTCTTGACACTCGTCAAGTATTTTCAACCCCTTATCACTATCAAACAATTATGTAAATGAGCTAAGGTAAGTGTACTTCTAAAAACCACGCTAGAAATATAATAACCACTGTAAAAGATAAAAGGAAAATAGCTTACGATAAAGTAAGAATGTTGCAACATTAGAAATAGGAGATTTAGTTTTTTAAAAGTAGAAATTAGGAAAGAACTAAAAGGTCTTATGAAGGACCATTTAGAATTATTGAAAGAAAAGGAGTAAATTCGAAAAAAAACGAAATGGCCATTTTAGCCCTTAAAAGGACTTTGACCAAGCTTCTTATGATCAATTGCGTTGTGAAATGTTTGAACACAAATGATCGAGAACTGGGCCTACAAGTTTTATGCCGACTCCGAACGGCGTATGTTCTCAAGAAGCAGTTTTTTCATGGCAGTTTTTACTCTCTGAGGTTTGCCATTGTCTGCATAGAGGTGACGGCCGAACAGAAAAATTCAATTGAAAAAAACTTTTTGTGTCAGGTGGGAATTGAACCAAGGTTCTCTGACGTATAAATCACGCACTCTACCCACTGCGACACGGCCGTCACAAGGAGTAATTACAGTAATTGAAATAAAAAACTTGAAATAAAATTGAAGTGAAAAAACTATTTAATAAAATAATTTTTTGATATGTTTATATTACACGCACATAAGATCAGAAAACAAAAATTTCAGACATATATGAATAAATATTTTATTTCAGTACTTAAGATAGTCACTTTAAAACCTTTGAATAAAACAATATTATTAAGATTATCATTTAAAATATTCTATAACTATTACAACTACAAATAACCTTAATCTTATATGTAATAATAATATTGTGAAGTATTCAATATAAAATTTAAAAAAAAGTAGAAAAAATAAAACTGGAAAAGTACTGCCTAATTAAAATACAATGTAAATTTTTTCACATAAATAAGTAAAATGTTCTTGAAGTCCTTCACTCTTTAAAAATTATTTCAAGAAATAATTTTTCGCTCAAGAGTCCGGGTGTAGTGGTATCACGAGACCGCAACACACCAGCTAATATTAGGTCTGTTTCCGTACTCGATTGCAGTAACTTGCAATGTGCTAGAACGTGTTTCCGTACTTTTTCAAGCTAGAAAAAAAGCATAAATTCGCTCTCTCGAGCTCGAAAGTTGCTCGAAGTGTGCTAGAAGACATTTGTTCCAACTACATAAGAACAAGCATCAAGAAGAACAAGCAAATGTCAAATTGTCGTTCGTTGTTTGGTTATGTTGAGCGATAAAAAACAAATTTACAAATGTTAAATATCAGTAAATATCAATACGTATACATATAAATATATATAAAATATCAAGTTAAAATTGGTGTCGTTTGCGTTTGTAAAAAGTTAAAATTGGCGCTGTTTACGTTTGATAGGTAATCAGCTGTTTTCGTGCTTGAAACTACAATAACTAGAAGTTGTTTCCGTACTTTTGACACTATTCTCAAATTTAATTTTACTCTCACATTGAACTTTACTCGACTTTTACTCGAAAATGTGTAGGAAAACACACCTATTATGTTCAAGTAAGTAAGTTCATACAACTTACCACACATACGCAGTTTACATCACAAATACGTCGTTCATTGAATACCACTAATATTAAGATGAGTCTTAACTTCAAAACATCAATCATTTTAGTTCTAATTTTTTTTTACCCTCTCAAGTACGGCATTTTGGCCATTGAAATGTTTGGCCATTTAGTTCGGCAAATTTTAAAGAACTTCACATCTGCAACATAAGATTAATACCATCTTTACACTATTAAGAGATTTTTGTGATGTTACGATCGTTGTGTAGTGTATAGAACTGAGAATTGATGGGTGCGAGTTCGATTCCCACGGCGGGCCAAAAAACAGTTTTAATGCATAATGTTGCTTGATAGTTTTCAAGCTTTTAGTAGTCAATAAAAATTTTTTGTTTTTATTTTGTTGTGCAAGTAGCAGCTAAAAAGTAGAACAGAGTCGGTTCAGTTCTCAACAACGAATGAATAATCGTTCGCTCTTACATTTATTCAATTCCATGTATTATGTACAATGAGCAATTTTAAATTATATGTAAAATAGAAACAAAGTGTGAACTTTTTCAATGAGCAATTTCAAATGAGCAATTTCAAATTATATGTAAATAGAAACAGGGTGTGAACAAAAATAATATAATAAAATATTAGAAACAACATAAGATAAAACATTTTTTATTTTTTCTTTCATTATAGTTATTCTCCTCCAACATTCCGGCCGCGTTGAATGGCACCATTAGCCTTCAAGTCTCAATCTCTTTTAACCCTCCGATGAGTGACAGTTCTGAACTTCACGGCCGTGTGAAAAGGTCCCTACGGACCTTTTTTGTAAATCATGTTTTTTCATATAAAAATTTTTTTTTTTTAATTTTTTTTTTGTTTTTATTGTTTATAACTAAATTCTACATACAAAAATAATTTTTTCAATTTTTTTAATTTTTTTTTTTTTTTTTGCTTGAATTTTCTTAAGACTATTATAAAAAAGTTTAAAAATTATTGTTGTTGAGCGTGTACTTCTTGTCCCCTGCCCTGTGCGCAAGTGTTGCAGCGATGTAAAAGTGTGCTGTTCTCCGCAAACAGCGTTGCCGAAGCCGTGTGCCCGCGTTTTCCGCTGCCGCCCGTACTCAGAACGGCAAAGGCGACATGACGGTCTACTTGACCTAGCCGCAAACGACGGTGCATTGCCTTCCATCGGTCTTGGTAATACCTGAAATGAAAAGAAAAATAAAAAACAAATATATATATATTCTATTCTTGAATTTGAAGATGTTTTTCTTACCCTGACATCGAATGCTTCCATCGCATTGCGTATCCTTGGATATGAGGTTATATGGTTGTTCAGGGCACGTTCTTCGATATTTGGTGTGGCCAATTGTTTCGTTAGCAGTAACAAGAACGACCGCCGTCTGTCACTCCTTTTTATAGGCTTCATTTCGTTGTAAATCGTAAAAGCAGCAAATGCAGCGACGTCCAGCATATTATAAAACATGGCCAACGGCCATCGTTGTGTTGCTCTTTTGCAGCTGTAAGTGCCTAGCATTTGATCCATGGTATCAACGCCGCATTTGTTGGCGTTGTAATCTAATATGGCATAGGGCTTCTCGGTTTGCTCGTCAACGAGGCAGGTGTAGTGCATTGTGGAGAGCACGTTCACCACTTTATTTTTTTTCGGCACGTATGAGCCGTTCCCCTTCGTTGAACCCAAATAATGTACTATTGATGGTGCGCTTCGGGTTCTTCTTGAACTCCTGTGGAATGAATGTTTTGTTGTAGCGCACTGTACCAACATATGCGGTCTTCCTCCTCAACAAAATACGCGCCAAGTCAAGAGTGGTAAAGAAATTATTCGCGTATATAGTACGGCCAGCATCTAAATATTTTTCCACAAGATCCAGCACTACGTTCTGCCCTTGGTTTATCTCCCGTTGTTGGTTTGGCAGTTTTCCAGAATATACCATTCCCTTCACAGGATAATAACTCTGTGAGTCGCATAACCACCATACTTCCAAACCATACTTAGCTGACTTTGACGGAATATATTGTGTGAAGCGGGTGCGGCCTCTGTAAGGAAACAACTGCTCATCAACTGTTAGTGCTTCATGTTTTTACCATCATTCCTAATGTCTTTGAGTTTAGGTCTTTGTGTTCAGAACAAGTAAATTATGTGTTGAAACAATAAAAAAATTATAATGATGCCCAAAAACATGCATTTATTAGTGAAATTCAGTACAAGGTCCATACGGACCTATTCACACGTCCGCGTACTATTCTCACTAAAACCTCAATAACTCCTAAAGTAATGATCCGATCGGCTTGATTTTTTTTTCCAAAAGATGCGCAACAAAATACAGAGTAACTTTGGGGTGGGGTTGTAGTGGCCGAAGTAGGAGTAATTTCAGTTTGAAAAGGCAAAAAGGTCCCTAGGTCCCTAGACCTTCTCACTCTTTAGCTTTAGTTTATTGGAAGCAGCGCCACCTTCTGCACCGCTCGACGAAGCACTCCGTTCCTTGTCATTATATCGACAACTCGCACCACGACGTCGGGACCTGGTATCGCAGCTGCAATTTTGCCTAGCAGCCAATTTTGTGCAGGCAAATTGTCCTCGTGAACAACCACCATCGCTCCGAGCTCGATATTTCGTTGAGGCTTCGTCCATTTTGCCTTTGTCTGTAGGTCCAAAATATATTCCTTTTGGAACGCAGACCAAAACTGAGTTTTGAGGCACGATATGCGCTGCCAGCGCTTCAAGCAATCGAGTTTCATCTCTGCGGAACCCTTTTCGGGTAGCGCCCTCATAGAGGACCCTATGAGTAAATGACAGGGGGTAACCATTTCTCCATCGTTGGGTCTTCTGTAATCACTCCAATAGGTCTCGAATTTAGAACTGCTTCGACCTCCACCAACAGTGTTGAGAGCTCTTCGAAGGTCAAATTCGCTTGTCCTGCGGCGCGATACAACAATCTTTTCGCCGACTTTACGGCCGCCTCCCATAAACCTCCGAAGTGCGGCGCGCGTGGAGGGATGAATGTAAAGCTCACGCCTTGGTTGGCGACGAAATGCTGTATGCCTTTCTGGTACACGTCGCTTAGAAACGCCTCTCTGAAGTCTCTTAACTGGTTGCTGGCTCCTACAAAATTCGTCGCATTGTCGCAATATATTCGCTCTGGTAAACCTCTCCGACCGATGAACCTTTTAAGAGAAGAAATAAATGCATTAGCTGATAAATCAGAGACTATTTCGATGTGTACTGCTTTTGAAGTAAAACAAACAAAGATGCAGACATATGTTTTATATGGAGGCCTGCCACGAATGTTATAAGATGTGTACATTGGGCCACAAAAATCAACCCCACATATTAAAAATGGTCTCAAACATCGTAGTCTATCTCTAGGTAAGTTTCCCATTATTTGGTTAGCTAATACTGGCTGATACCGAAAACAGTGCACACAATCTCTTACAACTTTTCTAGCTACTTCTCGTGCATTTACTATCAAAACATTTTGTCTCAACAAGTTTATAAGCACTCTTTGATTCGCATGGCAATTTGTTAGATGCAAATGTCTGACATATAAAATTGAAAATTTAGAGGTTCTGGGAAGTAACAACGGAAATTTAGTATTATAGCCTAGCGGGGCATTTAAAAGTCGCCCACCTACTCGCAACAAAGAAAATTTTCTTGAACCATCAACACATTCTTCGATAAATGGCGTGAGTTTTTGCAAGTTTGGTTTCAACAACTTTGAACTCTTCAGTGCCTTGATTTCATCACGTAAGGCATTTTGTTGAATAGTTTCAACTACTTTAAGAAATGACCATCCCATTTCTCGTGCTGTAATAACAGTGTTTATCATGTCTTCATGCGACGGAATTAACAATCGATATATATATGATAAAACACGTAAAAGTTTCGTGTATGACGAATATTGCTCAACAAGTTGTAATATAATGTTTGATTCATTCTGCATCGTTACTAGAACATGTGTAGTCCTTTTGCATTCTGACACCATTTCTTGATCAGAAAGCTGGAACTTGGCATTTATTGGCCAGTGAGTTGGCTCTGCCAATAAGAATTTAGGCCCATCGAACCATATTGATTCTAATAGTTCGTTAACGTCGCAGCCTCTGGAAACTATATCAGCCGGATTTTGCTTGGTTGGCACATGACGCCATATGGCTGTACTTGTTAATTCTTGAATGTCCGAAACTCTATTGCCAACGAATGTTGCAAGAGAAGAAGAATGCATTTTCAACCAATACAATACTATTTCGGAGTCTGTCCAAAATACTACGTTGTCAACTGTCGTTACTATAGACGATTCAACTGTCTTCCATAATTTTGCTAACATGTGAGCAGCACAAAGTTCTAATCTAGGAAGGCTTTTAGTCTTTAATGGCGCAACTTTGGATTTTGCAGTGAATAATTTTGTCTCGACCCTATTATCGAGTTTGCTTCGCACGTAAATACAACAACCATATGCGCGAATAGAAGCATCTGCAAATCCATGAACTTCAATTTTTGCTTCAGGTGCGAGCTTAACAAATCTCGGAATTTTTACTTTATTAACTTTGCACAAATTATCTTTGAATGTACACCAGCTTGTATTGAGACCAGAGATCTGCAACGAGTCACGTTTTTGCGACTTATAGTGATTCATGCAAAACCGAGTTGTAGTGCGTGCACTTCAAACAAAAACCACCACTACTACTCGAAGCACTCTTGCTACAGAAAGAAAATCATAGTTCAATGTTTGATTCGTCAATCGAACGTCAAAGTCTACCAAATACTCTGCAACATCAAAGAACTTGTTATAAATCATACCGAAAACCCATAGCTCAAACAAAGGACTCATAGCTCAATCTAAAGTCCCATAGTTCATTAGGAATGCGTGCGAATTTTTCCAGTCAAACGCAGTGGCTGTTTTTGAACTTACGCTCGCTGTTAGAAGAGAAGCAGGGTTACCATAGAATTTTTTATAACGAAATACATTTAATTGGATTTTAAGATGCAGTAAACACTTTTTTATAGAATTTCGCTGTGCGTTTCACGAAATGGTGTAAAAGTAAAATAACACACCTTGTATATAAAGGGAACTTCTCCAAAAGAAATAATAAAAATAAATTTCAATTTAATAAAGTTTGTTTATTTAAATTCAGCAAAATAATTATATAAGTAACTTCACGTATATTCACATAAAAAAAAGAAAATACATTATTTAAATATGATACTTTTGAAAATTATATATCATTTCTGTTCATAATATTTATATAATAATTTATTAACTTACTTATTTAGCTTTGTTCCGTTTAAAAAATGAGACACAATTCACTTCAACAAATTATAATAAAACAGAAGCGTTGACCTTCATTTCGTACCGTTATAGGAAGTGTTACCATATAGTCAATAGCATTAGAACAATTCAATAATAGCATTTATCAAACTAAAATTCTTAATTTATACCAGAGCTGGTAACCCTGAAAAACACATCATTCCTTTGAAGTGCTTGTGCATGTTGTTCACAACATGTTGTACTTATTGAAATGAAGTTAAAATCATACCGACTACGTTCGACTGTGAGTCAGAGTATGACTCTTGAAGCATTGGATTTAAGTTGCGTGTTATGAATGCTTCAACATTTTTGATAAGTCTGAATATGAAGTAGAAGCCAAATTAATGCGTATATACTCGAGTCAACTATGTTTATAATGACTTGCTGCAGATCTCTGATTGAGACTTGCTGGGATAGACTCATCCCAGTCTAATTTATGGAGCCACAGTTCCTGCAAAAGTATTTTTCCCTTTATAATTATTGGGCACAAGAGTCCCAATGGGTCGAATAGCCTTCCTGTTACTGACAAAATATTTCGTTTTGTGGCTTTTAAGTTACTGAAGTCATTTTCCAAATGAAAATGTAATAAGTCTTTCTTAGGGTTCCACATTATGCCTAAGGCTTTGGTCTCTTCATATTGCAAAGCTTTATCTACATCAGTTGAGTTTGATATGCAATAATTGGAGTTCCATTTAGCCAACTCAAACCCAGCAGAGCTTAAGATTGATTTTACCTCTGATTGAATTTGTTGTAATTCACTGATGTTATTTGCACCAGTCAATAAATCATCTACATAAAAATGTTCTCGGATTACCCTCGAACCGAGTGGGTTTTTTTTCTGATTTAATTCGCTTAAGTAATTTAAGCATCTTATAGCCAAAAAAGGTGCTGGGGCAGTGCCATATGTTACAGTATTTAAGCAATATATTTGTATTGGCGTATTATCATCCTGTCGCCACAAAATTAACTGAAATTTACGATCATCTTTATGAATTTGAATCTGTTTGTACATTTTCGTAATATCTGCCGTAATGGCATATTTATAACAACGAAATCTAAGTAACGATTTGTATAATTCCGGCTGAATTGTGGGACCAACTATCAATACGTCATTTAACGACATTTGCGTCGACGTTTTACATGATGCATCAAAAACTACTCTTAATTTAGTAGTAGTACTTTGTGGCCTAATAACACACTGATGTGGTATAAAGAAATGAGCTTCGTTAAAATGAATATGATCATCAACTAATGATATGTGACCCAGTGCTAGATACTCTTTCATGAAATCATTGTACATCCTTTTTTCTTCAGGCTTTTGCAACAGTCTTCGTTCAAGTGACAAATATCTTCGCTTTGTTATTTCAAAAGAAGATCCAAGAATTGATGGATTAGCCTTAAAAGGCAGCCGCGCTTCGAATCGACCATCAGACAATCTTTTTATAGTGTTTAGAAAATGCCTTTCACAATCAACATGCTCAGCTGTCATTTTCTTAACAATATCAGGAATTTCCTCAATCTCCCAAAACTTTCTTACAAAGTGATATTATACGAGAATCATCGACTTCATTGACGACGTGACATACTTGTGAATGTTGGCTAACTGCGCACTTGCCTGACACTATCCATCCTAATACTGTTTTTTGCAATGTGGGCAACGTTTGCCCTAATCGTATTTGACCAACAGATAAAAGCTCTAAAAATGCATCGGCACCAATTAATAAATCAATCTTTTGTTGTTTATAAAAATATGGATCAGCGAGCTGAATATTGGCAGGAATTTTCCACGACTGAATATGTAAATTTGTTTCTGGTTGATTTCGAGATATCGATTTTATAACCCAAAAGTCAGTAGTACATTTGAAATCATTGATTCTTGATTTAACAACTGCGTGAACTTTTTTATTAACCTCCGTTCTTATTGAGCCAATTCCCACTAAATTTAAGTCAGATGCTTTACGTGGGAGATTCAACCGATATGCAGCTTCTTCGCTTATGAAGCTGACCTGTGAATCTGAATCCAATAACGCTCTTACAGGTTCAAATTTTCCGACTCTGTTTTTTATTTCCACGATAGCAGTTGCCAACAGAACGACATCTTGTGTGGCACTAGTATGCAAAACAACTTGAGTATTTAGCGCATTATTCGCCGATCTAGACATACTAGGTAAGTCAATTTGATGCGAAGTGCTAACTTCGTAGATGTGCAACAAGATATGATGCGGCTTTTGACAAACATTGCAACGACTTGATCTACAAAAAGATAATGAATGGCCTGGTCTTAGGCAGTTAAGACACAAAGCCGATTGTTTGACAAAGTCAAATCGTTGACTGACAGGTAAAGACTTAAATGCATTGCAATTCTGAATATAATGTTCAGTTGATTTACAATAAGCACACTTAATATGTTTAGTATTGCTAACACAAGCAAACGACATTCTTGTTCTCTTTTTCTTTTCAAACGAAGATTGTTTACATTTATTTACTTGTGACGTGGTTTCGCTTTTAGAGTGCCGATCCTCATTGACTTCTATAGATTGGTAACGCCTTATTATCACCTTACTAAACTCATCCCAAGTTGGAAGCTTTGAATAATCTAAACTATCATTCCATTTTGCTTTTGTAGTTGTATCTACTTTCGACAAAACTATGTGTATCAACAATGCGTTTATCAAATCTTTTTCACTGCCAATTGACAGCAATGAGTCGTAAATGGCAGATACGGTATCAACAATATTTCGCATCGCCGACGCTTCGGGCTTAGATAACTTTTCGATTTCAAACATTTTTTCAATATTATCAAAATATATATATGTCCTCTTATTGTATCTCTCATCTAACCTTGCTAGCGCTTTACTATAATTATCTTCATTGATCAGAAATGCTTTAATAGTCTGCAACGCATCACCCGACAGACACGATATGAGGTGATTAAACTTTTCAATATTAGCTAAAGTTGGCTCATCATGAACTAATGAGTTAAATGTTCCTATAAAATTCTTATACTCAGAATAGTTTCCATCAAACTTTGGTAGTTTTAATTTTGGAAGATGGTTAATAGGCGGCAACACAGAAATCGTGTTTTCCAGCATTGTAGTTTCGCTCCGTCTATGTCTTCCTAGTAAACCTAACAATAACGATTTTGTAGCTATACAAAGCTCCTCTATTTCTCCTCTTTTATCATCATCAGGATTATTTTTTTCAATTTCTGTTTGGTATGCCATTATATAAGAATTCAAAATGTCTAATCGACATTCTAAATCAATTACATTTCGTGAAACTGTTGCATCTGACAGCATATTTCTAATGCGGGAAATATTCCCTCTTGCAGTCGCTCTTTGCTGCTTTAAAGATTCCATACTGTATTTCAAATTTGTAAATACGAAACAACAATTTATAATTTATTGTAGTTTATTATCAAATGAAATTTATAATAAATGTAACACCTAATCTATCCCACTGTAATGTTGACAGCATAGAATTTCTAGTGCTGGAGCGTGACTTTAGTTTGACTTTCAACTAGTCTTATATTTCCGTGCGTTAAATACTTATAAAATTGCCAATGTATAACGCAAGTATCAATATTTAGAGCTGAGGCAGCAACAACAAATAAATATGCTCAACTCTTTAGCATTGACAGCTTTATACCAATGTTGAAGAAAAAACAACAAAAAATTGCGCACAACTATTATTACAAAGACCTATGGTTATCAACTGTATTGCAACAACAACGATTTGAACTTGAAGAAATTGGGGTTCAATGCACGGAACGGTTGGAATCGAAATTATGTCTTACAAATTGTGTAAAAACTACTGCTGTCAACTGCTCAAGGTTAGTCACTATTTTGCAACTCACTATGTACATATGTATATATAAGCGCTGTTGTCACCATGCCTGCTATCGGCAGCTATGTGAATACATATTGCATACCGTCTAACTATGTACTTAAACTGTTTTCACTTTTCGACAGTTTACATATGCAAATTTAAATTTGGCAAATTATGCACTAACGACTTTGTTCGTTTTACTTTTTTTTTTTTTTTTTAGTTAGGGTTTTTTCTTTATTTAAAGTAGCGATCAATATTATATTTAATTGCACAGTACCTTATTACAAATATGAGGCTTGCTCATATTTTCCAACAAACCGTCTTTACAGCAGCTCTTTAACAATTCTCTACTTGCGCCGTATGGATAGGGCAGCAATCACTTTCCAATATTTCCTACGACCAGAGCTCAAACCAGCAGCCACCAACAGCAACCAGCAACAGCAAACAACAACAGCAAACACCTCCAAAACAGCTTCAACAACGTAATTCCAAACCGACACTTTGTTAGGATTTTATTTAACTTTAAATTTACTTTAAAGGCTTAAGCCTCCAGGCAGGATCGCCAAAAAATGTTGCTTGATAGTTTTCAAGCTTTTAGTAGTCAATAAAAATTTTTTGTTTTTATTTTGTTGTGCAAGTAGCAGCTAAAAAGTACAACAGAGTCGGTTCAGTTCTCAACAACGAATGAATAATCGTTCGCTCTTACATTTATTCAATTCCATGTATTATGTACAATGACCAATTTTAAATTATATGTAAAATAGAAACAAAGTGTGAACACTTTCAATGAGCAATTTCAAATGAGCAATTTCAAATTATATGTAAATAGAAACAGGGTGTGAACAAAAAAATTATAATAAAATATTAGAAACAACATAAGATAAAACATTTTTTATTTTTTTGTTTCATTATAGTTATTCTCCTCCAACACATAATATTATATTTTCTTGTTGTAATGGAGGCAAGCAAAAAGAAACATCAATTCTAAGAAAAGCGGTGTCGAAAAGTGTCGTTTTTGAGATTTCACTCAAGCAAATCACAGAACGAGGCGGAAAAAGATTCGCTTAAAAAAACGAAATGATTTGGCAAGTGGGTTGAAAAACCTCTTAAATTTAATTAAAAAAATTAGATTAAACTACCCTGCAATGTCGATTTCAGACATTGAGTTCAAATTCTTATATTGAATTCTTATCGTTATACTTAAAACAATAGTACTTAAATTTTTGATGTACCAGTTGAATGCTTTATATATTTTTAATATATCTTACGCACACATACATGATTAATATAAATATATATATGATATGCTTCTTCATTCCAGGATAATAACAGGAAATCTTATTTTCTTAGCAGACTGCTATATCATGATGCCCAAATTACAAAAAAGCTTGTAACATTGATTTTGAAATATCTACCTGCAAAGTCCTTTAAAACACAGTGCATATTTTTGGAAACTTCTTGTCATGGAATAACATGGTTATCTTTGTGGTTGGCATTTACTTGGCTCGTAGACAACGAAAACCTTTACGAAATGCAAATTAATATGTTAGTTGGACTTCTGTTGGATATTGTTATAATTGCTGTATTAAAAGCCATTTTTAGAAGAAGACGACCTGTTCAAAATAGTAATGTATTCACTATTGGACCCGATAAGTTTAGTTTTCCATCTGGACACACGTCCAGAGCATTTTATGTATTAATATTTTTCATTAATTTGTATCCTGTTTCCACTATTCTGCGTGCTCTTATTTTAGCATGGGCTTTTAGTGTCGCACTTTCACGTTTGCTTTTACAGCGGCATTTCCTCTTAGATATTTTTATTGGAATAATAATTGGATTTTTAGACAGTTTTATATTAAATGTAATCTGGCTCGAACCGCACACAGCTTTGGCTATCATGAAATTAATTTCAAATGATTTCCCTTGCGGAGATGACTAACTTAATGTTTTGAAAGTTGTAACATATTTTAAAATCTGAATTTTTTTTTTTTAAAAATAGAAATAAAAAATGTTTTTCGTACTTTAAGTGTTTTATTTAAAAGCGGTAAGTAGTTGACTCTTTAAACATTTTGCAATTCAGCCTAATTGCCTTTTTTGTTTCTCGACGAACAATTCTTCCCTTTGAAGAAACGGAGTCTCAAAATGTTAAATCTCTCTTGGCTGAGAATAATAATAATAAAATTATATATTTGAATATTGCGGTAAAGAAAATATTTGCATATTCTTAAATACAGAAACAAATACAAACCGTTTCATTCTCAATTTCACGCCATTTTCGAATTGTCAATGTATTGTAAAACAGCCAGTGACATGATTTTTGATTAGTAAAAACTAGGAGGTTTTACGCATTACGGTTTGAACGCATTTAAAGAAAATGAAATTCAGTAAAAATAGTAGGAATTAGCAGCAATGTTCTTCGAGAAAATAGTACAATTTTTCGAAGTGGAGATATCAATTGGAAGTTGTGCAATTTTACACAATTAGATTCTTTTCTGTAGGGCGACGTTAAATATAAGCCCTACACATAAATAATATATACAAGATTAATGCCCTGTTTAGGTAAAACAAACGATGTGTGTATTTCACGAACGCATCGTCAAATCAGCTGAAATCAGCGAAAATCAGCTGTTTTGAATCCATGTATGAAGAATGTCTGACACAAACGAACACAGCTGACTCAGTAACGAGCGAAGACGTAACCTCAGTGTGAAGTTGGGTCTTTGTAAGGAAAAAATCCGAACGAAACGTCAAAATTTGACGAGAGCAAAATTTTTATCGTTCTGGAAATGGATGCTAAAAAAAACGTAAATTTTGTTTTATTAGTATATATAAGAAAAAATTATCAATTCTATTCTTCTCAGTACAAAGAAAACAACAACTATCACTATCACTTGCGTCCTCAATAAAATTGTAGAAGGCAATTGCCGAAAACATTTTTTGCATAAATTGTCAGTTTACAACCAAAACAGCTGATGCAAAAAGTATTGCCACCTATTTAAGAATGCCAGTAATAAGCATACAAATTTCAAGATTTTTGTCAGTTTTACGCTAAATGCTCAACTTTTGCAATCAGGTAATAATGTTTTTGACAAGTACTCACGTTGAGCGTAATTGAGAAACGTAAGCAACGTAATGTTGGACGATGACGCAAGAGAAAAAATACAAAAACCCAATTTTGGACGATCACGTCGGAAAACGGACGAATCTTGTCACGAAGGCTTTGTTTTACCTAAACAGGGCATAAGACATGCGCATGTTGGCCTACGCCATGATCAGGAATTCAAGTAATTTTTTGTTTCCCCGCATTTCTTATATTCCCCTATTTTTTCCTAAATTCCCCGAAAATAAAAATAGGATTAAATACTTTTAATTCTATTATTATAATCCATATTAAAATTAAAATTTGTACTAATTTTATAAACATTAAAACAATTTTAAATAAAATAAAAAAAAGATAACGTGAAGATAACGATAAAGTTAAGGCATGTTGCTAAGGCATTGAAGTGTCGATATCGAAAAGAGCTGATGGTTACCATAATAACTAAAGTATGGCAACATAAAAAAAAAAATCAAATAACATGAGTATGGTTATCGTGTGATATAAAATATTAAAGTTTGGTAAAAAAATTATGAAGATTTAAAAAAAAAAATCGTAAGAAACGCATTTTGTGCAAAAAAATATAGAAAAAATAAAAATGCTTGCAACATTTTAGTTCACACGGAAACTACACATTAGGAAAGGGGTTAAAATTTGGAGATAATCGGACAAGGTATTTTTGAGTAGCGGTAGTAACCAGGTATAAAAATGCAGTTTTGAGAAAGACGTTTCATACATAAAAAATATTAAAAATTAATAAAAAAATTGATTGTAAATGTTTTAGTGTATTTATTCATCCCAAAAAAGTTTCATTATCTCATCGTTTTCTAGTAAAAAATTTTAAATTTTCATTAGAATACCGAGCGCGCCAAGTAGCAACATGCCTTAAAAAAAACTATAACAAGTTACGCAATGAATTATGAATCACATTATATAATGATTTATGTTATGCTTCTAATCGCATTATATATTATTTTTAAATTAATATAAATCATTTTATGAATAAAAAGGAATTCATTTTGGTATGAAAAAGTTAAAAATTTAACTTTTTGTGCTATTGTAAAAAAAATATGTAGTATTAAACATCCTAAACTGGATTTTTTTCCATTTTTATGTTCATACATTTGGTGGTTAAACTAATAGCATCTTGCTGTAAAATGAACGTAACGTGCATTTCACGAAGGCTTCGTTCAAAAGCCTACTGCCAGCTGTTTTCGCTTGATGTAAAAATAATTTCGTGGTCAAACGAGAACAGCTGATTCAGAAATGAACGATAACGTAACAGCAGTGCAAATGTGGCTTGATGTATCAAATCAATCAGAAACGAAACGTAAAATATAGACGATACAAATTTTCTTATCGTTAAGGAATTTGCTGCAAAAAAATCGTAATTATCATTTTATAAGCAATTGTAGGAATCTAAAATCTATTTATTTTTATCTCAAAAAAAGCCACAAGCGAGCAATTTGGAGTCCTGGTGCACGAGATGGAAACAAATCCAGAGCTTGCAAGAGGAGTTGCAGTTTTTGCTGCCAGCAGGGCATGAGTTGACAAAAAGTGGACTTTGATCGCTGCGGAGATCAATTCTTATGGTCTACCAAGTAGAAGTGTTATGGAGTGGAGAAAGGTATAAGAAATATTATAATAAAAAGTTGATTTTAAATATTTTATGTTAAAATCATTATAGATTTGGGCGGATCTTAAGTGTCGTACAAAAAAGAAAATATCAGAGAACCACAAAAGCATCCGTGAAACAGGTGGCCGGCCATTCCGTTTCAATCCACTCACTGAAATGGAGCAGACAATCGATCACATTCTTTTAGTGTCAATGTCAGCAACAGAGACCTGCATCAAGTACTGAAAAAAATCAAGCTTTTTCAAGTACTTGAAAATTCGCTTGGTTTGAACTTGAAAAAACCAAGCAAAGCAAACTTCTTATCAAACCAATCAAGCGCAAGCTTCTTTGCTCTGCTGCGCACAAAAACTTGAAGCGATTGAATTTTTCGTCAATATGCTTGGAAAGATTGAAATGTTCGGCAAAAGCTTATAAGCTTGCAAGTATCCAAATAGTTCAAATAGCTCAAATAGGGAAAGTTTGTTGTGTTGGGGGTCGCTGATTGCGATTCTGATGTCAGAATATAAAAAGTTGTTTGGACACTAGGGTGGCCCGTAAAAATACTTTTTTTTTGTGATTTTGACAGATTTTGCCCTTTTTTGCAATCTAAGTCGGATCAATTATTTGGAATCTGATGTCAGAATAAAAAGTTTTTTGACACTAGGGTGGACCATACATTTTTTTTTTGTGTTGTCATATTTTGCCATTTTTAACCGACTTCAAAAAGGAGGAGGTTCTCAAGTTTGTCGGTTTCTCTGTTTTTTTTTTAAATGTATGTACATCGATAACTCCTAAACCATATGCCTGATTGCCATAATTTTTGGGGAACAGATAGATATCATATGCATGGAGGTGCCCGTAAGAAAGTGGGCGTTATTCGAGAACTATTGGCAATACTAGATACTACTGTATCTCGAATAATATTGACACTAGGGTACTGCAATTTAGTGTAGGGGTAGGCACAATTATTACAAATTACCGGCAAGAAAATGGGCGTGGCAATATTATAAAAACTGTATCTTGAATATATTTAAGACTAGAGTACTGAAATTTAGTATAGAGGTAGACATTATTATTACAAATTATGGTCAATAAAGTGGGCGTGGCTATATTAAAAAAACACTATCTCAAATAATATGGATACTAGGGTACTGAAATTTAGTGTAGGGGTTGGCACAATTACAAACTAGTCAAGAAAATGAGAGTTATTTGACAAATGGGCGTGGCAATATTAGAAAATGAGTATATCTCGAATACTATTGATACTATGGTACTGCAATTTGGTATAGAGGTAGGCATTATTAGTACAAATAACGGTCAAGAAAGTGGGCGGCATTCGACTACTTACTTATTTAGATGGCGCCTACAACCGTAAGTCGGTTTCCGCCTGTTGTAAGAAATTGCGCCAGCCATTTCTGTTTTGCGCATGCTGGCGCCAGTTGGAAGCTCCAAGTTTCGTCAGGTTGTCCTCCACTTGGTCCCTCTAACGGAGATGCGGTCGTCCCCTTCTGCGTTGTCTGCCGCTGGGTACCGAATCGAATATTTTCTTCGCTGAAGCGTCGTCTTCCATCCGCTCAACATGACCTAGCCAGCGAAGCCGCTCGATTTTTATGCGCTTTACTATGTCGATGTCGGCGTATAGCTCATACAGCTCATCGTTCCAACGTATTCGGTACTTGCCATTGGCGCAAATTGGTCCGTAGATTTTACGAAGGATATTTCTCTTGAACGCTCCTAAAATCTTTTCATCGGAGCTGCTCAACGTCCAGGTTTGTGCTGCATATAACAGGACGGGCATGATTAGTGACTTATAGAGCGTGACTTTTGTTCGTCGAGAGAGGGCTCTGCTTCTCAATTGCCTACTGAGCCCAAAGTAACACCTGTTGGCAAGAGTTATCCTTCGTTTTATCTCTCTACTGATATCTTTGGTGGAGTTAATGCTGGAACCGAGGTAGACGAAGTTCTTCACAACCTAGAAAGAGGTATTGTCAACAGTGACATGGCTGCCAATACGCTGGGACTGTTTGTTTGTAGACACCCGATATTTCGTCTTATCTGCGTTTTCTGCAAGACCCACGCGATTCGACTCTTTTTCTAATTTGGAGAATTACGCTTCACTGACTTCGCGTGTGTTATGGCCAATGATATCAATATCGTCGGCATACGCTAGCAGCATAACACTCTTATAGAATATTGTGATACTATGTCTCAGATCAGCAGCTCTGATCTTCTCCATAATTAGGTTAAAAAAGTCGCACGATAAAGAATCACCTTGTCTGAAACCTCGTTTGGTAACAAATGGGGGGAGAGGTCCTTCCCGATTTTTTTCTGCACTGCTGGTGTTGCTCAGTGTCATCCTGCATAGACAAATTCATTTTGCAGGTATATGAAATTCAGACATGGTGGAGTATAGGTGATTCCTTATTGGACTGTCGAAAGCGGCTTTATAGTAGACACAAAGGTGGTGGGTGTCGATTTGCTTCTCGATGGTCTTTTCCAAGATTTGTCGTAGCGTGAATATCTGGTCGGTGGTAGATTTTCTAGGTCTGAAGCCACACTGATAAGGCCCAATCAGTTGGTTTACAATGGGCTTCAGTCTTTCACATAATACGCTAGACATAACCTTATAGGCGATATTTAGGAGGCTTATCCCACGGTAGTTGGCGCAAATAGGGGGATCGCCTTTCTTGTGGATTGGGCAGAGTACACTGAGGTTCCAATCGTTTGGAATGCATTCTTCCAATCATATTCTGCATAGAAGCCCGTGAATGCATTTCAATAGAGCTTCGCCTCACTCACGCTTTTCTGCCTCTCGTTTTTTCCGCCTGAAAAGACCATTCTCGTCCCTCCTCTTCTCTCTGTATCGCTCCTTAGCAGCACGTGTTACAACTGACTGCGAGGTGGCTTTGTAGGCGGCGTTTTTCTCTGCAGAGGCGTCGCGACACTCTTGGTCATGCCACTGGTTTCGGCGGGGACGGTGGTAGCCAATAACCTCTTCGGCAACCGTACGCAGAGAGTGGGAGATGTGTGTCCACTGCGTGCATATATCGTCGATTGGAGGAGTGCTTTCTTGAAGCAGGAATGAGAGTCGAGTGGCAAAGGCTTCGGCTGTCCGTTTTGACTGCAGCTTGTCGACGTCTAGCTTTCTCTGTGTAGGATTCCGCGTGTTCTTTGCAGCGCACAGACGTGTACGGATCTTAGCTGCGACAAGATAATGATCCGAGTCTATGTTAGCACCACGGATCGTGCGTACATCTAATACACTGGAAGAGTGCCTTCCGTCAATCAAAACGTCATCAATTTGGTTGCGCGTTTTTTATTCAGGGTACAACCAGGTGGCCTTATGAATATTGAGATGGTTGAATCTAGTGCTACTTATAACCATGTTTCGTGCTGCGGCGAAGTCAATCAGCCTCATTCCGTTATCGGATGTGTTGTCGTGGAGGCTGAACTTTCCAACTGTTGGACCAAAGATGTTTTCCTTGCCCACCTTGGCGTTGAAGTCACCAAGCACAATTTTTATGTCGTGATGGGGGCAGCGCTCGTAAGCGTCTTCAAGGCGCTCGTAGAAAGTATCTTTGATCTCATCGTCCTTGTCCTCTGTCGAAGCATGCGCACATATTAGGCTTATATGAAAGAATTTAGCCTTGATGCGAATTATAGCAAGTCGTTCGTTCACAGGAGTGAATCGCAGGACGTGATTCCGTAATCTCTTGCCAACTACAAATCCGCACCCAAACTCGTGCTTCTCGAATGGCCGCTGTAGTAGATATCACAGGATGCTTGCCGAGAGCAACCCTGTCCCTTCCATCGCATTTCTTGGATTGCAGTTATATCAGCTTTGTATCTTTCCATGATATCAATCAATTGGATAGAGGCACCTTCCCAATTAAGAGTTCGGACATTCCAGGTGCATATCCGTAAATCATTATCAGTTTTCCATTTGCGGTGGTCATCATCAGATTAGGGGATCAGTTTTCTCATATTTCTTTTATAACTTTCCATTGAAATGGTTTAAATGGTTTCTATTTAAGGCTAGGAGACCCGCCGCTCAAATTAGCCGTCAAAATGACGGATGTCAGTTTGCCGTTGCCCAGGGAACACCACGTGGAGGTTTGAGCCGACTTGGTACGATTTCGACATGGACAATGCTGGCCTCGCCAGGTTGAGGCAGTCAGACACGTTGCCATGTGAAGGTTCGCCCCCTGTTCCCCCGAAACCCCCTGAAAGTAGGCGTTATTCGACTACTGGGCGTGGCAATATTATAAAAACAGTGTATCTCGAATAATATTGACACTAGGGCACTGAAATTTATTGTAGTACAGGGGTAGGCAGAATTATTAAAAATTACGGTCAATAAAGTAGGTGTTATTCGATAAATGGGCGTGGCAATACTAGATAAACACTATCTCAGTTAATATTGACGCTGGGGTACTGAAATAAATTACAGGGGTATGCACAGTTATTGGAAATAACGCTCAAGAAATTGGCGCTTATTCAACAAAGGGGCTAGGCAATATTAGAAAAACACTATATCTCGAATAATATTGATACTAGGATAATAAAACTCGTTACAACAATGGTTATAATAATTTGAAAACACGTGACATCTAATTTAAATATAAGAGACAGATATTTCAAATAACCAACAAACTTTCAGAATTTGATAGAACAAATTATTTCAGAACAATTGTATTTATGTTGTTTATACACTTTTCAAAATTTATCATATTCTCTAAAAAGGAAGAAATAAAAACTTTAAAAAAAAACAACCGACTACAAAATCACTACAAAGTAAAAAATAATTTTAAAAATACTTTTAATTTTAATTTCTTGGTCATATTTGATAATTTATTTAAACATATTATTATATAAGAAATCTTATTATTTGAATTTTTTTTCTTATTTGTTTTATTATCATAAATATGTTAATTTCTTGATGAATACAAATGCTTTGAAGTTGGCGCTTCTGATTAAAAGTGTGATTATATTAGCGCCGACCTTAAAAGCTTTTGTAATTATAAAGAAATGGATGAATTTATGATAATAAAACATATTAGAAAAAAAATTCAAATAATAACATTTCATATACAATAATACGTTTAAATAAATTATCAAATATGACCAAGAAATGAAAAGGAAAGGTATTTTTAAAATTATTTTTTACTTTGTAGTGATTTTGTAGTCGGTTGTTTTTTTCTTAAAAAGTTTTTTGCTATATAGTTTGGCCAATTTTTAAGAATATGATGTCAGAACATTAAAAGTTTATTTGGATACTAGGGTGGACACTAATTTTTTTTTTGTTTCTGAAAGTTTTTGCCATATTTTTCAATTAAGTCGGTCCTATTATTTTATATCTGCTATAAGCAAAGAAATAAAATATAAGGAAATGTTATTTCTCACACACACAGTGTACGTGTACTGCGGATTTTTTTCTGATTTTTTTTCTGACAGTTGCGATCTTACTGCAAAACAAAACAAAGTGCCCGAGCAAAACATTTAAAAAATTAAATAAAAAGCGATTATAATTGCTAAAATATATTGAATTTATAAATTCAATACAACAAAGAACATTTTAATTATGCGTTGTGTTGTGAACAATTGTTTAAGTGTCCTGAGACTGAAGGAAAAGCTGGTTTCATTTCACAAGTAAGTATTTTGCAATTGTGTTCAAACGGTTAGAATTTCTTTAAGAAAATAACTTTAATTAAACTAAATTGGTTGCAGGAAACTGTTTGCCAATTAGAAAATCACAAATTTCTAATCAGAAATTAGAGAAAAAGCATTTATTGAAATCAGTTAACTTCGCGCCATTTTTGCGAAATCGAAAACGTCAAAACACAAAACGTATTACAAGGGCGCATTCATTTTTCAAGGGTGCATTAATTTTTCATGGTGGCATATATTTTAAGGGCGCATTGTCTTAAATGGGAAATATTTTTGTATTCAGTTATTTGTTTAATTTTCAGATTTTCAGATTAATTAATTTTTTTGATTTTTGTGAAGTTATTATATATGAAATAATTATTTAGACAAATTGATTCAGTTCCTACATGCAGTAAAAATTTGGTTGCAGAATTAGATGAAATTAAATGTTCAAATAAAGAATATTTTAAAATTTTACAAAATATTCAGATAATGCAACCTAGGAAGAATGTATTAGAAATGGAACGGAAACCAACTACAAGAACACTAGAATGTGTTGAAATCACTACTTGGATCAGACTACAAGAACACTAGAATGTGTTGAAATCACTACTTGGATCAGAAAATTAATTATGATCGTTTAAGAATGAACAACTTCCGTAATCAATACTATTTTCATCTTCGCTATTTGCATTATTTAAATTATCGTTTTTAACAGGATAAGTGGAACTTATATTTAAAATAGCAATCGTTTATAAATTTAAACAATTACCTACGCCCGCTTCTCCAATTCTATATCTGATTATTATATTTTTATAATCGGATTGAAACTGATTAACGGATGGATTATCGTTTCGGTCTAAATGCGATCGAATTGAACTAAATAATAATTCAATATGGTACTGATTAAGTTTATAGAAAGAGATATATACCAACTTTTTATTAGCTATAAACCTTTCATAAACTACCCCAATATTCATTAAGCAAGTTATGATACCTAAGAACCCTGTTTTTCTTTTGTGAAGTATAAGCAACTGCCCATCAACTGTGTGAAGCTTGCTTATATAGGCAACAACATTTTTGGAAAATGAAATCAAACTAGCTATATTTTCTTCGCAAAGCGCCTTTTGAAAACCAAATTTTCGAATACTTCTACTATTCAGTATATCGAAACCATCATTCATTTGCCTAATAAATTCAACTGTAGCTTCACTGTCTTGAAATTCTTGTAAAAAAAGGACATCTCTACAAAAATCCAATGCATCAGCTACAGATTTGGAGAGCTTGCACGGCAAGCCTGACTTTCATTTTCTGGTCTCTAAAGTATATATGAGCTCTTCTAATCTTTGTTCCTTAATGCAATTCTTCTCTTTCTTGTAGCTCTACAAGCCTCTGAAGATAGTGCCACTAAATAGCTTTGTTGTCAGAATTTCTAAACTCTTTGATATCTGCTAAAGAGTTCCTTATAAGCTTAACCATATGACAGGGGTCTGGTAATATACAAAAACTGTCGTGTACAGTGTCCGTACTAATGCCACTTAAGTCTGCGCCTAATAATCTTGATGCAATTATGTTAGTTTTTTTATTGTCTTGATATTTTTCATGTTATAAGCTATTGGTTACTATTGTTGTTGTGTTGTTGTTATTGTTAGGCAATAAGCTATATATTATTAGTTTATTATATAAGTAGTTGCATGAATATCAAATTCCTTATATGAATGTAAAACAAAGAATTATTTTTGTAATATTTAGTTATTATGTAATAAATTTATATATCATAAATCATTGACTTAATTTTTTACATACATATGCAATACTTAACATTTCATATGAAATTCCAATCAGAAAAATCGCGCCTAGCTGTACGCAACAGCCGAATACGGCGCTGAGTGAATGTTTCTGTATTAGTGTGAACATACACTAGTAAGAAAAATGCCTCACTTTTATTCGAGAACACCACTTCCTTATCTCTTATTTCTATGGCTATAAAAAACTAAACAATTTTTTTGACACTAGGGTGTACCATAAAAATACTCTTTTTGTGATTTTGACAGATTTCGCACGTATTTGCAATGCAGTTGAACCAATTATTTAGAATATCATGTCAGAATATAAAAAGTTTATTTGGACACTAGGGTGGACCCTAAAAATATTTTTTTGTGATTTTGACAGATTTCGCCAGTATTTGCAATGTAGTTGAACCAATTATTTAAAATATCATGTCAGAATATTAAGAGTTTATTTGGACACAAGGATGGACCCTAAAAATATTTTTTTGTGATTTTGTCAGATTTCGCCAGTTTTTGCAATGTAGTCGGACTAATTATTTAGAATCTCATGTCAGAACATAAAAAGTTTATTTGTACACTAGGGTGGACCCTAAAAATATTTTTTTGTGATTTTGACAGATTTCGCCAGTATTTGCTATGTAGTTTAACCATTTATTTAAAATATCATGTCAGAAAATAAAAAGTTTATTTGGACACTAGGGTGGACCCTAAAAATATTATTTTGTGATTTTGAGAGATTTCGCCAGTATTTGCAATGCAGTTGATCCAATTATTTAGAATATCATGTCAACATAAAAACTTTATTTGGACACTAGGGTGGACCCTAAAAATATTTTTTTGTGATTTTGACAGATTTCGCCAGTATTTGCAATGTAGTTGAACCAATTATTTAGAATATCATGTCAGAACATAAAAAGTTTATTTGGAGACTAGGGTGGACTCTAAAAATACGTTTTTGTGATTTTGACAGATTTCGCCAGTATTTGCAATGTAGTTGAACCAATTATTTAGAATATCATGTCAGAATATAAAAAGTTTATTTGGACACTAGGGTGGACCCTAAAAATATTTTTTTGTGATTTTGACAGATTTTGCCAGTATTTGCTATGTAGTTTAACCATTTATTTAAAATATCATGTCAGAACATAAAAAGTTTCTTTGGACACTAGGGTGGACCCCAAAAATATTTTTCTTGTGATTTTGTCAGATTTCTCCAGTATTTGCAATGTAGTTGAACCAATTATTTAGAATATCATGTCAGAATATAAAAAGTTTATTTGGACCCAAGGATGGACCCTTAAAATATTTTTTTTGGATTTTGACCGATTACGCCAGTTTTTGCAATGCAGTCGGTCCAATTATTTAGAATCTCATGTCAGAACATAAAAGTTTATTTAGACTTCTAATGTGGACCCTAAAAATATTATTTTGTGATTTTGACAGATTTCGACAGTATTTGCAATGCAGTTGAACCAATTATTTAGAATATTTTGACAGATTTCGCCAGTATCTGCAATGCAGTTGAACCAATTATTTAGAATATCATGTCAGAATATAAAAAGTTTATTTGGACACAAGGACGGACCCTAAAAATATTTTTTTGTGATTTTGACCGATTTTGCCAGTTTTTGCAATGTAGTCGGCCAATTATTTAAAATCTCATGTCAGAACATAAAGAGTTTATTTGGACACTAGGGTGAACCCTAAAAATATTATTTTGTGATTTTGAGAGATTTCGCCAGTATTTGCAATGCAGTTGATCCAATTATTTAGAATATCATGTCAACATAAAAAGTTTATTTGGACACTAGGGTGGACCCTAAAAATATTTTTTTGTGATTTTAACAGATTTCGCCAGTATTTGCAATGTAGTTGAACCAATTATTTAGAATATCATGTCAGAACATAAAAAGTTTATTTGGAGACTAGGGTGGACTCTAAACATACGTTTTTGTGATTTTGACAGATTTCGCCAGTATTTGCAATTTAGTTGAACCAATTATTTAGAATATCATGTCAGAATATAAAAAGTTTATTTGGACACTAGGGTGGACCCTAAAAATATTTTTTTGTGATTTTGACAGATTTCGCCAGTATTTGCTATGTAGTTTAACAATTTATTTAAAATATCATGTCAGAACATAAAAAGTTTATTTGGACACAAGGACGGACAATAAAAATATTTTTTTGTGATATTGACCGATTAGGCCAGTTTTTGCAATGTAGTCGGGCCAATTATATAGAATGTCATGTCAGAACATAAAAAGTTTATTTGGACTTCTAGGGTGGACCCCAAAAATAATATTTTGTGATTTTGACAGATTTCGCCAGAATTTGAAATGTAGTTGAACCAATTATTTAGAATCTCATGTCAGAACATAAAAAGTTTATTTTGACACTAGGGTGGACCATAAAAATATTTTTTTGTGATTTTGACCGATTAGGCCAGTTTTTGCAATGTAGTCGGGCCAATTATTTAGAATGTCATGTCAGAACATAAAAAGTTTATTTGGACTTCTAGGGTGGACCCCAAAAATAACATTTTGTGATTTTGACAGATTTCGCCAGAATTTGAAATGTAGTTGAACCAATTGTTTAGAATCTCATGTCAGAACATAAAAAGTTTATTTGGACACTAGGGTGGACCCTAAAAATATTATTTTGTGATTTTGAGAGATTTCGCCAGTATTTGCAATGCAGTTGATCCAATTATTTAGAATATCATGTCAACATAGAAGGTTTATTTGGACACTAGGGTGGACCCTAAAAATATATTTTTGTGATTTTGACAGATTTCGCCAGTATTTGCAATGTAGTTGAACCCATTATTTAGAATATCATGTCAGAACATAAAAAGTTTATTTGGAGACTAGGGTGGACTCTAAACATACGTTTTTGTGATTTTGACAGATTTCGCCAGTATTTGCAATGTAGTTGAACCAATTATTTAGAATATCATGTCAGAATATAAAAAGTTTATTTGGACACAAGGATGGACCCTTAAAATTTTTTTTTTTTGGATTTTGACCGATTACGCCAGTTTTTGCAATGCAGTCGGGCCAATTATTTAGAATCTCATGTCAGAACATAAAAAGTTTATTTGTACACTAGTGTGGACCATAAAAATATTTTTTTTGTGATTTTGACCGATTTTGCCAGTTTTTGCCATGAGTTGAACCAATTATTTAGAATATCATGTCAGAATATAAAAAGTTTATTTGGACACAAGGATGGTCCCTAAAAATATTTTTTTGTGATTTTGACCGATTACGACAGTTTTTGCAATGTAGTTGAACCATTTATTTAGAATATCATGTCAGAACATAAAAAGTTTATTTGTACTAAATCAGAAGTTTATTTGGACTCAATATATATATTTTTTTTGTGATTTTGACAGATTTCGCCAGTATTTGCAATGCAGTTGAACAAAATATTTAGAATATCATGTCAGAACATAAAAAGTTTATTTGTACACTAGGGTGGACTCAAAAAATACTTTTTTGTGATTTTGACGGATTTCGCCAGTATTTGCAATGTAGTTGAACCAATTATTAAAAATATCATGTCAGAACATAAAAAGTTTATTTGGACACTAGGTGGACCCAAAAAATATTTTTTTGTGATTTTGACGGATTTCGCCAGTATTTGCAATGTAGTTGAACCAATTATTTAGAATATCATGTCAGAATATAAAAAGTTTATTTGGACTCAATCAGAAGTTTATTTGGACTCAATATATATTTTTTTTGTGATTTTGACAGATTTCGCCAGTATTTGCAATGTAGTTGAACCATTTATTTAGAATATAATGTCAGAATATAAAAAGTTTACTTTGACACTAGGGTGGACCCTAAAAGTATTTTTTTGTGATTTTGACAGATTTCGCAGGAATTTGCAATGCAGTCGGACCAATTATTTAGAATCTCATGTCAAAACATAGAAAGTTTATTTGGACACTAGGGTGGACTCAATATATTTTTTTTTTGTGATTTTGACAGATTTCGCCAGTATTTGCAATGTAGTCGAACCAATTATTAAAAATATCATGTCAGAACATAAAAAGTTTATTTGCACACTAGTTGGACCCAAAAAATATTTTTTTGTGATTTTGACGGATTTCGCCAGTATTTGCAATGTAGTTGAACCAATTATTTAGAATATCTTGTCAAAACATAGAAGGTTTATTTGGACACTAGGGTGGACTCTAAAAATATATTTTTGTGATTTTGACCGATTACACCAGTTTTTGCAATGCAGTCGGGCCAATTATTTAGAAGCTCATGTCAGAACATAAAAAACTTATTTGGACACTAAGGAGGACCCTAAAAATATTGTTTTGTGATTTTGACAGATTTCGCCAGTATTTGCAATGTAGTTGAACCAATTATTTAGAATATCATGTCAGAACATAATAACATAATACATACATAATAATATAGAACAGGATAATAAAACTCGTTACAACAATGGTTATAATAATTTGAAAACATGTGATATCTTATTTAAATATAAGAGACAGATATTTCAAATAACCAACAAACTTTCAGAATTTGATAGAACAAATTTTTTCAGAACAATTGTATTTATGTTGTTTATACACTTTTCAAAATTTATCATATTCTCTAAAAAGGAAGAAATAATATCTTTAAAAAAAAAAACAACCGACTACAAAATCACTACAAAGTAAAAAATAGTTTTAAAAATACTTTTAATTTTAATTTCTTGGTCATATTTGATAATTTATTTAAACATATTATTATATAAGAAAAATTATTATTATTAGAATTTTTTTTCTTATTTGTTTTATTATCATAAATATATTAATTTCTTGATGAATACAAATGCTTTGAAGTTTGCGCTTCTGATTAAAAGTGTGATTATATTAGCGCCGACCTTAAAAGCTTTTGTAATTATAAAGAAATGGATGAATTTATGATAATAAAACATATTAGAAAAAAAATTCAAATAATAACATTTCATATACAATAATACGTTTAAATAAATTATCAAATATGACCAAGAAATGAAAAGGAAAGGTATTTTTAAAATTATTTTTTACTTTGTAGTGATTTTGTAGTCGGTTGTTTTTTTCTCAAAAAGTTTTTTGCTATATAGTTTGGCCAATTTTTAAGAATATGATGTCAGAACATTAAAAGTTTATTTGGATACTAGGGTGGACACTAATTTTTTTTTTGTTTCTGAAAGTTTTTGCCATATTTTTCAATTAAGTCGGTCCTATTATTTTATATCTGCTATAAGCAAAGAAATAAAATATAAGGAAATGGTGTTTCTCACACACACAGTGTACGTGAACTGCGGATTTTTTTCTGATTTTTTTCTGGCAGTTGCGATCTTACTGCAAAACAAAACAAAGTGCCCGAGCAAAACATTTAAAAAATTAAATAAAAAGCGATTATAATTGCTTAAATATATTGAATTTATAAATTCAATACAACAAAGAACATTTTAATTATGCGTTGTGTTGTGAACAATTGTTTAAGTGTCCTGAGACTGAAGGAAAAGCTGGTTTCATTTCACAAGTAAGTATTTTGCAATTGTGTTCAAACGGTTAGAATTTTTTTAAGAAAATAACTTTAATTAAACTAAATTGGTTGCAGGAAACTGTTTTCCAATTAGAAATTCACAAATTTCTAATCAGAAATTAGAGAAAAAGCATTTATTGAAATCAGTTAACTTCGCGCCATTTTTGCGAAATCGAAAACGTCAAAACACAAAACGTACTACAAGGGCGCATTCATTTTTCAAGGGTGCATTAATTTTTCATGGTGGCATATATTTTAAGGGCGCATTGTCTTAAATGGGAAATATTTTTGTATTCAGTTATTTGTTTAATTTTCAGATTTTCAGATTGATTAATTTTTTTGATTTTTGTGAAGTTATTATATATGAAATAATTATTTAGACAAATTGATCCAGTTCCTACATGCAGTAAAAATTTGGTTGCAGAATTAGATGAAATTAAATGTTCAAATAAAGATTATTTTAAAATTTTACAAAATATTCAGATAATGCAACCTAGGAAGAATGTATTAGAAATGGAACGAAAACCAACTACAAGAACACTAGAATGTGTTGAAATCACTACTTGGATCAGAAAATTAATTATGATCGTTTAAGAATGAACAACTTCCGTAATCAATACTATTTTCATCTTCGCTATTTGCATTATTTAAATTATCGTTTTTAACAGGATAAGTGGAACTTATATTTAAAATAGCAATCGTTTATAAATTTAAACAATTACCTACGCCCGCTTCTCCAATTCTATATCTGATTATTATATTTTTATAATCGGATTGAAACTGATTAACGGATGGATTATCGTTTCGGTCTAAATGCGATCGAATTGAACTAAATAATAATTCAATATGGTACTGATTAAGTTTATAGAAAGAGATATATACCAACTTTTTATTAGCTATAAACCTTTCATAAACTACCCCAATATTCATTAAGCAAGTTATGATACCTAAGAACCCTGTTTTTCTTTTGTGAAGTATAAGCAACTGCCCATCAACTGTGTGAAGCTTGCTTATATAGGCAACAACATTTTTGGAAAATGAAATCAAACTAGCTATATTTTCTTCGCAAAGCGCCTTTTGAAAACCAAATTTTCGAATACTTCTACTATTCAGTATATCGAAACCATCATTCATTTGCCTAATAAATTCAACTGTAGCTTCACTGTCTTGAAATTCTTGTAAAAAAAGGACATCTCTACAAAAATCCAATGCATCAGCTACAGATTTGGAGAGCTTGCACGGCAAGCCTGACTTTCATTTTCTGGTCTCTAAAGTATATATGAGCTCTTCTAATCTTTGTTCCTTAATGCAATTCTTCTCTTTCTTGTAGCTCTACAAGCCTCTGAAGATAGTGCCACTAAATAGCTTTGTTGTCAGAATTTCTAAACTCTTTGATATCTGCTAAAGAGTTCCTTATAAGCTTAACCATATGACAGGGGTCTGGTAATATACAAAAACTGTCGTGTACAGTGTCCGTACTAATGCCACTTAAGTCTGCGCCTAATAATCTTGATGCAATTATGTTGGTTTTTTTATTGTCTTGATATTTTTCATGTTATAAGCTTTTGGTTACTATTGTTGTTGTGTTGTTGTTATTGTTAGGCAATAAGCTATATATTATTAGTTTATTATATAAGTAGTTGCATGAATATCAAATTCCTTATATGAATGTAAAACAAAGAATTATTTTTGTAATATTTAGTTATTATGTAATAAATTTATATATCATAAATCATTGACTTAATTTTTTACATACATATGCAATACTTAACATTTCATATGAAATTCCAATCAGAAAAATCGCGCCTAGCTGTACGCAACAGCCGAATACGGCGCTGAGTGAATGTTTCTGTATTAGTGTGAACATACACTAGTAAGAAAAATGCCTCACTTTTATTCGAGAACACCACTTCCTTATCTCTTATTTCTATGGCTATAAAAAACTAAACAATTTTTTTGACACTAGGGTGTACCATAAAAATACTCTTTTTGTGATTTTGACAGATTTCGCACGTATTTGCAATGCAGTTGAACCAATTATTTAGAATATCATGTCAGAATATAAAAAGTTTATTTGGACACTAGGGTGGACCCTAAAAATATTTTTTTGTGATTTTGACAGATTTCGCCAGTATTTGCAATGTAGTTGAACCAATTATTTAATATATCATGTCAGAATATTAAGAGTTTATTTGGAAACAAGGATGGACCCTAAAAGTATTTTTTTGTGGTTTTGACCGATTACGCCAGTTTGGCAATGCAGTCGGGCATATCATTTAGAATCTCATGTCAGAACATAAAAAGTTTATTTGGACACTAGGGTGGACCCTAAAAATATTTTTTTGTGATTTTGTCAGATTTCGCCAGTTTTTGCAATGTAGTCGGACTAATTATTTAGAATCTCATGTCAGAACATAAAAAGTTTATTTGTACACTAGGGTGGACCATAAAAATATATTTTTGTGATTTAGACAGATTTCGCCAGTATTTGCAATGTAGTTGAACCATTTATTTAGAATATCATGACAGAACATGAAAAGTTTATTTGGACACTAGGGTGGACCCTAAAAATATTTTTTTGTGATTTTGACAGATTTCGCCAGTATCTGCAATGCAGTTGAACCAATTATTTAGAATATCATGTCAACATAAAAACTTTATTTGGACACTAGGGTGGACCCTAAAAATATTTTTTTGTGATTTTGACAGATTTCGCCAGTATTTGCAATGTAGTTGAACCAATTATTTAGAATATCATGTCAGAATATAAAAAGTTTATTTGGACACTAGGGTGGACCCTAAAAATATTTTTTTGTGATTTTGACAGATTTCGCCAGTATTTGCTATGAAGTTTAACCATTTATTTAAAAAATCATGTCAGAACATAAAAAGTTTCTTTGGACACTAGGGTGGACCCCAAAAATATTTTTTTTGTGATTTTGTCAGATTTCTCCAGTATTTGCAATCAAGTTGAACCAATTATTTAGAATATCATGTCAGAATATAAAAAGTTTATTTGGACACAAGGATGGACCCTTAAAATATTTTTTTTGGATTTTGACCGATTACGCCAGTTTTTGCAATGCAGTCGGGCCAATTATTTAGAATCTCATGTCAGAACTTAAAAAGTTTATTTTGACACTAGGGTGGACCATAAAAATATTTTTTTGTGATTTTGACCGATTAGGCCAGTTTTTGCAATGTAGTCGGGCCAATTATTTAGAATGTCATGTCAGAACATAAAAAGTTTATTTGGACTTCTAAGGTGGACCCCAAAAATAATATTTTGTGATTTTGACAGATTTCGCCAGTATTTGAAATGTAGTTGAACCAATTATTTAGAATCTCATGTCAGAACATAAAAAGTTTATTTGTACACTAGGGTGGACCATAAAAATATATTTTTGTGATTTAGACAGATTTCGCCAGTATTTGCAATGTAGTTGAACCATTTATTTAGAATATCATGACAGAACATGAAAAGTTTATTTGGACACTAGGGTGGACCCTAAAAATATTTTTTTGTGATTTTGACAGATTTCGCCAGTATCTGCAATGCAGTTGAACCAATTATTTAGAATATCATGTCAGAATATAAAAAGTTTATTTGGACACTAGGGTGGACCCTAAAAATATTTTTTTGTGATTTTGACAGATTTCGCCAGTATTTGCAATGTAGTTGAACCAATTATTTAAAATATCATGTCAGAATATTAAGAGTTTATTTGGAAACAAGGATGGACCCTAAAAATATTTTTTTATGGTTTTGACCGATTACGCCAGTTTGGCAATGCAGTCGGGCCAATCATTTAGAATCTCATGTCAGAACATAAAAAGTTTATTTGGACACTAGGGTGGACCCTAAAAATATTTTTTTTGTGATTTTGTCAGATTTCGCCAGTTTTTGCAATGTAGTCGGACTAATTATTTAGAATCTCATGTCAGAACATAAAAAGTTTATTTGTACACTAGGGTGGACCATAAAAATATATTTTTGTGATTTAGACAGATTTCGCCAGTATTTGCAATGTAGTTGAACCATTTATTTAGAATATCATGTCAGAACATGAAAAGTTTATTTGGACACTAGGGTGGACCCTAAAAATATTTTTTTGTGATTTTGACAGATTTCGCCAGTATCTGCAATGCAGTTGAACCAATTATTTAGAATATCATGTCAGAATATAAAAAGTTTGTTTGGACACTAGGGTGGACCCTAAAAATATTTTTTTGTGATTTTGACAGATTTCGCCAGTATTTGCTATGTAGTTTAACCATTTATTTAAAATATCATGTCAGAAAATAAAAAGTTTATTTGGACACTAGGGTGAACCCTAAAAATATTATTTTGTGATTTTGAGAGATTTCGCCAGTATTTGCAATGCAGTTGATCCAATTATTTAGAATATCATGTCAACATAAAAAGTTTATTTGGACACTAGGGTGGACCCTAAAAATATTTTTTTGTGATTTTAACAGATTTCGCCAGTATTTGCAATGTAGTTGAACCAATTATTTAGAATATCATGTCAGAACATAAAAAGTTTATTTGGAGACTAGGGTGGACTCTAAACATACGTTTTTGTGATTTTGACAGATTTCGCCAGTATTTGCAATGTAGTTGAACCAATTATTTAGAATATCATGTCAGAATATAAAAAGTTTATTTGGACACTAGGGTGGACCCTAAAAATAATTTTTTGTGATTTTGACAGATTTCGCCAGTATTTGCTATGTAGTTTAACAATTTATTTAAAATAACATGTCAGAACATAAAAAGTTTCTTTGGACACTAGGGTGGACCCCAAAAATATTTTTTTTGTGATTTTGTCAGATTTCTCCAGTATTTGCAATGTAGTTGAACCAATTATTTAGAATATCATGTCAGAATATAAAAAGTTTATTTGGACACAAGGATGGACAATAAAAATATTTTTTTGTGATTTTGACCGATTAGGCCAGTTTTTGCAATGTAGTCGGGCCAATTATATAGAATGTCATGTCAGAACATAAAAAGTTTATTTGGACTTCTAGGGTGGACCCCAAAAATAATATTTTGTGATTTTGACAGATTTCGCCAGAATTTGAAATGTAGTTGAACCAATTATTTAGAATCTCATGTCAGAACATAAAAAGTTTATTTTGACTCTAGGGTGAACCATAAAAATATTTTTATTTAGCCAATTATTTAGAATGTCATGTCAGAACATAAAAAGTTTATTTGGACTTCTAGGGTGGACCCCAAAAATAATATTTTGTGATTTTGACAGATTTCGCCAGTATTTGAAATGTAGTTGAACCAATTATTTAGAATCTCATGTCAGAACATAAAAAGTTTATTTTGACACTAGGGTGGACCATAGAAATATTTTTTTGTGATTTTGTCCGATGACGCCAGTTTTTGCAATGTAGTCGTGCCAATTATTTAGAATGTCATGTCAGAACATAAAAGTTTATTTAGACTTCTAATGTGGACCATAAAAATATTATTTTGTGATTTTGACAGATTTCGACAGTATTTGCAATGCAGTTGAACCAATTATTTACAATATTTTGACAGATTTCACCAGTATCTGCAATGCAGTTGAACCAATTATTTAGAATATCATGTCAGAATATAAAAAGTTTATGTGGACACAAGGACGGACGCTAAAAATATTTTTTTGTGATTTTGACCGATTTTGCCAGTTTTTGCAATGTAGTTGATCCAATTATTTAGAATATCATGTCAACATAAAAACCTTATTTGGACACTAGGGTAGACCCTAAAAATATTTTTTTGTGATTTTGACAGATTTCGCCAGTATTTGCAATGTAGTTGAACCCATTATTTAGAATATCATGTCAGAACATAAAAAGTTTATTTGGAGACTAGGGTGGACTCTAAACATACGTTTTTGTGATTTTGACAGATTTCGCCAGTATTTGCAATGTAGTTGAACCAATTATTTAGAATATCATGTCAGAATATAAAAAGTTTATTTGGACACAAGGATGGACCCTTAAAATATTTTTTTTGGATTTTGACCGATTACGCCAGTTTTTGCAATGCAGTCGGGCCAGTTATTTAGAATCTCATGTCAGGACATAAAAAGTTTATTTTGACACTAGGGTGGACCATAAAAATATTTTTTTGTGATTTTGACCGATTAGGCCAGTTTTTGCAATGTAGTCGGGCCAATTATTTAGAATGTCATGTCAGAACATAAAAAGTTTATTTGGACTTCTAGGGTGGACCCTAAAAATATTTTTTTGTGATTTTGACAGATTTCGCCAGTATTTGCTATGTAGTGTAACCATTTATTTAAAATATCATGTCAGAACATAAAAAGTTTCTTTGGACACTAGGGTGGACCCCAAAAATATTTTTTTTGTGATTTTGTCAGATTTCTCCAGTATTTGTAATGTAGTTGAACCAATTATTTAGAATATCATGTTAGAATATAAAAAGTTTATTTGGACACAAGGATGAACCCTTAAAATATTTTTTTTGGATTTTGACCGATTACGCCAGTTTTTGCAATGCAGTCGGGCCAATTATTTAGAATCTCATGTCAGGACATAAAAAGTTTATTTTGAGACTAGGGTGGACCATAAAAATATTTTTTTGTGATTTTGACCGATTAGGCCAGTTTTTGCAATGTAGTCGGGCCAATTATTTAGAATGTCATGTCAGAACATAAAAGTTTATTTAGACTTCTAATGTGGACCATAAAAATATTATTAGTGATTTTGACAGATTTCGCCAGTATTTGCAATGTAGTTGAACCAATTATTTAGAATATCATGTCAGAATATAAAAAGTTTATTTGGACACAAGGATGGTCCCTAAAAATATTTTTTTGTGATTTTGACCGATTACGACAGTTTTTGCAACGCAGTCGGGCCAATTACTTAAAATCTCATGTCAGAACATAAAAAGTTTATTTGGACACTAGGGAGGACCCTAAAAATATTGTTTTGTGATTTTGACAGATTTCGCCAGTATTTGTAATGTAGTCGGACCAATTATTTAGAATCTCATTTCAAAATATAGAAAGTTTATTTGGACACTAGGGTGGAAACCGAATATATATTTTTTTTTGAGATTTTGACAGATTTCGACAGTATTTGCAATGCAGTTGAACCAATTATTTAGAATATCATGTCAGAATATAAAAAGTTTATTTGGACACTAGGGTGGACCCTAAAAATATTTTTTTGTGATTTTGACATATTTCGCCAGTGTTTTGGACAAATTAGTTTAGTTGCCCGTTGGTAATTACAGCAAGCACTTGAAACTTGTTATAATTCGTTGTGTTTTTTTTGGTTATCACAACAAGCACTTGAACTTGTTGCAATTAGTTTTGTAATCAAAACAAGTACTTGGAACTTGGTCTGAATCGAAACACCTTGTTGAGTTGTAAGAATTACACTGATGTTTATTGACAAATTGCTAGTTTATATAACTACAAATATGCTAGTGTTAGCAGTAATGATTAAATTAATATTAACATATAAAATAAACGCTATAACACAAATAAACATATTGCAAAATTAAAAATACGAATTTAAGCAAAATTATGAACTATGTTAATTAAACAAAAAGGTTGTTGCTATTGTTAGCAGTAGCACTTATACATATTTGCTAATAAGCAGTTTTACATTTCTTGTGATAAATATTTTTAACGTTTAGTAACCTACTTATGTTTTTACGCTTATCTTAACCCTTTGGTTGGCATTCATGTTAACCCGTGTGTTAACATTCTCCCCCGCGTTGAATGATTAATTCAACGTTGTGACTGTAGAGTTTTCATGTTGTAGTTACATTGAATGTTGATTGAGTTCTTGGGAGTGGCGTCGGAAGCTTTGGTAGTTGCTGCTTTTTCTTCTGGTATTTGCTTCATAGAGTTACAATTATAAAAATGCTGATCCCGATTACCAATGCTAATGCGATATATGTAGCTAGCCAGGTATGTTTTTGTGTTGATTCTACTATTGATGGTAATTTAAGTAGTTAATTTTTCGTCAACTCTCTATGAAGTACTCCAAGCTCTTCTATTTGAGTGGTATATTGGTGTTTGGTAAGCACTTCGATGTGTTGTGATTTGATAGCTTCTAACGGCACACCGACGCTTGTATAAGTTGGAAGTGGTCAAATACTGATGTCCTTGAATTATTATTTGGTTGTCTCTTATTACGCAGTTTTGTTGAAGCTGGAGCAATCCCAATCCATTAAGCGTTAGTTGAGAAGTCTCTTGTCCACATACAGCACTAAGCCGAATAGGTTTTCTTGCGGCATACGTCCATTGATTTTTGTCAGTTAATTGATGCCATACGATTTATTTGTTTAGTCGTATAGTGTCGCATCTTGGATTTGTTTCATTGTTAAACAGATCCACTTCACATTGGAATTCATCAGATTCTTTTCTGTGTATAGACTGTATTTTTGAGCATAAATAGCAATCAGTTTCTAAAGTTAAACAGGATTGAAGATCTGCACTTCCCATGGGAAAGAATTCGTCTCTGTGAGGGTTGATTCCCAAAAGTTCTGTTGACTTCGATTAACGTGTTATTGATAACTGTTGTTACCGGAACAAGATTAAAAATGTCGTAATATTTTTGATCAACCAGAGGGATTTTGATGTTGAATACAATATGATCAGCTGTCACTATGGCCTCAACTTTCATTAGGCTATAGAGCAGCAACAAGTTATCTTGCCTGACCGGAAGTTGAAGATGGGAGGTAGGTGATTCTTAAGTTTTCCTGCTTCTTCTTTTAGTTGTTGGGGTGTAAGTATGAGGGGATTAATTTTTCCATGATGTGTGTCTGTGAGAGCATCGATGATTGAAGACTGTATGCGTTGTAGGTTTGATACCATTATTGACATTTGCAGGCATAGAGCTGTTAGGGTCATATCACTGTTATTACTTTCTTTATTTTTAAGTAGCTTCATTATTTTGTCGATATGGTCGTCGATATCTTTGAACTTTTTCATCGAAGTTATTTGATCTCTTGTGATAATGTTGATGGTAAAATCGATAACTGAAGTTTGGTTTTGCAAAAGTTCACACAGAAAGTCGTCATTGTTCTTCAGTTGATTGATGGTATCTGACATTGTGGTGGCATACTTGGAATCGAGTATTCCAAATAGTGAGTTGCCAATGTTTCCAATAAAGTCGAAGGCTCCTCTTTTGACTCTTCTTGGCACTCTCCGTATTGACAGCATTTCAAATTCTGAGCCTATTTCTTGCTGTGAATTTTGAAAGTAGTTTACAAAAAATTCACATATTGGACTTGGTGCGCTTTCATTGCAGTGACGTTGAAGTGTTGTGATACCAGTGCGTAAGACATTCAATTCCTTATAAAATGGTAATAGGTCGTAATAAACAATCAAATTCCATTTTGTTGTTATTATTTTTGCCGAACCTATTTCTTCAAAATATATACCAGGATTTGATTGAAACTGGGTTATTTTTATTGGGCTGGCTATTGCTAACGGTAATAGCAATAGCGTTACCAATATAGTTGTAATGATGCTGCCGATGGGAACACGTCGTCGTTTTGGGGGTATGGGAGGGTTTTCTTGATCTTGAATATCGCTGCTGTTGAAAGTTTTTCCTTTTTGCAGATCTTTAATCGCCTCTCTGGAGCTATCGTCTGGATAAAGTGGGGCTAGTCTATGGATTGGACGTTTGCAAGTCCCCGTCGCTGTTTTTATATCAACTACTCGAACAATTCCATCATTTCCTGGGTGGACATGCGTGATTCGTCCTAGTGGCCATTTCAATGGTGGTGAATTATTTTCTTTGATTATAACCAATGTTCCTTCCTTTATGTTGGGAACTCGTTCCTTCCATTTGTATCTGTGCTGAAGCTCAGTGAGATATTCTTGACTCCATCGTGCCCAGAATTCTTGTTTAATCCGGCTGACAGTCTTCCACCGTTCTTGCAATGTTGATTTGGACACATTGGCGTTTACATCTACTGGATTAGTTAAAGATTCGCCAATGAGGAAGTGTGCTGGCGTAAGAGCGCTTAGATCATTTGGATTGCTAGACATAGGTGTGATTGGTCTTGAGTTGAGTATTCCTTCGATTTCAATGACAACCGTTTCTAACTCTTCATGTGTTAACGATGCCGTATTTACGCTTCGAGTAAGTAATGTTTTTGCAGACTTTACTGCTGCCTCCCAAAGTCCTCCAAAATGTGGAGCTCTTGGGGGGATAAATTGAAATTTAATTCCTCTGGAGCTGCATGCATTTACTATTTTTTCACTGCCATCTTTTCCAAATAGAGACGTTTGTATATCTTGAAGTTGATTCCTCGCGCCAACGAAGTTAGTAGCGTTATCACAATAAAGGTTGAGGCAATGACCTCTTCGAGAAATAAATCTTTTTAATGAACCAATGAATGCATCGGTGGTTAGATCTGTTACGATCTCTAGATGAATTGCATTTGTGGCGAAATAGCAATATTCGGCAATATATACCTTGTGTGGTTTCTTTCC
Source organism: Coremacera marginata (assembly GCA_914767935.1). Lineage (NCBI taxonomy): Eukaryota > Metazoa > Arthropoda > Insecta > Diptera > Sciomyzidae > Coremacera > Coremacera marginata. Next base: position 99,268,861 of record OU612045.1, read on the forward strand.
CACAAGGGGAAATCAACTCCAGAGTTAATAAACGGTCTTGAAGGGGACACTCTTGTTGCTGGCAAGCTTCCCATGAACTGTTGGAACATTGTGGGCTTGTTTCTGGTACAACGAAAACATTTCTGTACTGTTGATATTGTCATGAGCTTTCCCTTGATCGGCCAAAAGCGTTGACGAATATTTGCCAACAATGCTTGTGGCCCACTGTGCATGGTGTCCAAGTAAGTATCTCGCAAAATTAGCTTCACTATGGGGTCATTATATGGTATCATCATAGGATGTTTCGTGTCATATGAAACGTGTCATATGAAAGCGAAGATGAATGTAGACGTCCTCCTACTCGGATGATTCCATTTTCATCCAGAAATGGTGAGAGGGATGCAATTGGACTGTTCTTGCTAACAGTTTTGTTTGACCTCAATTGTCTGATTTCTTCGTTAAAGTCTTGTTTTTGTATTAATCTCACTATAGTCTTTAGAGCTGAGTCGAGTTCCATTGGGCTCAGTGAATATTCTTGGGACCGCTGAGCACCTTTACTGTTTCTGATGTATCGTTGAATGTATCCAACAATGCGCTGTAGCCTTTTGAATGACTCTCGTGCCTTTATGGAGTAAATTAAGGAGCCTGAATGTACTGCACTTGTAGATACAGTGGCTATGATTTGATGAGTCTGCTTGATTTCAGGAGGGTCTTCGATGATGAGATTCTTTTGAATGGCTGTTTGCCACGTATAATCTTGCTGATGTAGAAAAACGGGACCATAAAACCAAAGATTTAACTGAGGTTTCATCATATCCTCTGGATGGGCTCCTCTGTATAATATATCAGCAGGATTGTGATCGGTAGAGATGTGTCGCCACTGTTCAGATAGTGAAAGTTTCTGAATCTTGGCCACTCTGTGTGATACAAATGTTTGGAGTGTTGATGGACATCGAGATATCCTAGCTAATACGACCTGCGAATCAGTCCAAAAATGAGTTCTGGTGTTCTGAGTTTAACTCGAGACATTAGTTCGGTACATAACAACGATGCACAAAGCTCCAACAGTGGAATGGTTTGTGTTTTTAATGGTGCTACTCTGGACTTTGAGCAGAGAAGTCTGACCGATATGCTTTTGTTTTTAAAGACGGTCCGAATGTATATTGCTGCTCCATATGCCTTTTCCGAAGCATCCGCGAAACCATGAAGCTGTATTGATTGAGGAATGTTGTGTCCGAAGACGTGGCGTGGGATTCTAAGTTCATTTAATTTATCCAGGCTGTTGCGGAATTTTGTCCATGACGTGTGCATCGTCATTGGAAGGGCTTCATCCCATTGAAGTCTTAGCACCCATAACTGCTGGATGAATATCTTCGCTGCTACCACCACAGGTCCCACGAGTCCCAATGGATCGAAAATGTGTGCTACGTCAGATGTAACGCTGCGTTTTGTGACTCGCTGCATAGCACTTAATTTTGTCGTTATTTTAAAATTGTCACTCGTTGGTGCCCATGAGAGCCCTAATGTTTTGATGGTTGACTCTCCTTCTTTTCCAAAGTCCAAATCTACTTCTTGATTTTCGATGGAAATGATCTGAAGAAGCTTGGGGTGATTAGAGCACCATTTTCGTAGATGGAGCCCTGCTTTCGTCAATATCTCAATAAGTTGATCTTGAATGGCCTTTGCTTCATGAAGTGTGTCTGCTCCTGCCAGACCATCGTCAACATAGAAATTTTTGTTAAGTGCGTTGCTGCCTAACGGATGTGTTTCCTTATTGATGAGTGCTAGTTCCTGCAAACATCTTGTTGCTAAGTATGGAGCTGCTCGCGTTCCATAAGTCACTGTTTGAAGTGTATATACATCCAGTGAATCTTGTGGATTGCTCCTCCAATAGATTAATTGAAATCTTTCATCGTCATGATGAATTCGAATCTGTCTATACATTTTTTCAATATCAGTGGTGAAGACGAACCTTGGCATGCGGAATCGGAGGAGTATTGCGAACAGATCACTCTGAACTGTTGGACCATTGTACATTATGTCGTTTAATGATACTCCGCTTGATGTTTTGCACGATGCGTCAAACACCACTCTCAGCTTTGTTGTGCTTTTTTCTGGTCGCAGAACACAATGATGTGGAATGAAGTAATTTGGATCTAACACATCATTTGGATCAACTCTTTTCATGTGTCCTAATGATTTGTATTCATCCATGAATTTAATGTATTGTTCTTTGAGTGTAACATCCTTTGTTAGGCGTTTTTCCAGAGAAATAAACCGATTGTAGGCAATTTGCTGCGAACTTCCTAGCATTGATGTGTCGTTTTTAAATGGTAATCGTACTACGAAACGACCAGCTGCATCTCTTTGCGTATGATGGATGAAGTGCATCTCACACTGTTTTTCTGAATTTGACAATTGTGGCTCCGTCTCAGCGATGTCTTCTAATTCCCAAAATTTTGCAACTGCCTCATTCAGGTTATCGTCAGCTAAAACTCCGCATGTAGCTAATTTTCGTTGTTCATTGTTTATTTTTCCAGATAAAATCCATCCAAGAACGGTTTTCTGAAGGACTGGTAAACCTTTTCCCAGTTTGACTTGCCCCATTGACATTATTTGATGTGTGAATTCTGCACCTAACAGAATGTCGATTTCGCCTGGATTATTGAATTGTGGGTCAGCCAGTTGTAGATTTTGAGGTATCTTCCATGATGATGTGTTGATGAATTTTGATGGCTGTTTACTTACAATTTGCGGAAATACGTAAGCTTCTAATGGAGCCTTGAACCCACTAGCGCGAGCGTGAAAAATGACGTTAACGCGATGACGGGCAAACTGTTTCTGTCTGCCGATACCTTCAACAGATAGGGATGAATTTCGATGAGTTAACCCAAGCTGCTGCGATATTTTTGATGTTATAGCATTAATTTGTGATCCGGAATCTAGCAACGCTCTGCATTCAAGAGTTTTGCCATTTGCTACTAGTATTATTTTTGCAGTACTTAAAAGAACATAGCTTGATTTTGGTTTGACTGATGATGCTAATGCGACTGGTATTGAAGCCTCGTTTTTTCTTTGCTCTTGCCCTTCTTGATGGAGAAGAGTGTTATGCCTTTTGTTGCACTTGCTACATGTTCCGCTGGTGCATTTGTATGCTTCATGACCACCTTTTAAGCAATTTGTGCATAGTTTGTTCCTTTTTAGAATTTCATAGCGTTGAGAAATCGGTTTTTCTTTGAATATCAGACACGAAAATAGTGGATGTGAACCACTGCAAGCTGGACACTGGTTTGTTGATGTTGATGTGATAAAAGACGTTGCGTTATGTCGCATCTTCTCAGGCCCTTTATTGGTGCATTTGTTCAATGTTTCCAACGAATTGAACCTGGCCTCAAGGAAGCTTAGGGTTTCTTGAACAGTTGGAAGTTGTCTTGAGTTACTAAGGGATTGCTCAAAGGCTGTGTGGGTCGATCGATCTAATTTTCTTATGGTGATGTGCACAAGAATCGCGTCCCATGTTGACACTGGTATGCCTAATGCGCTTAGTCCATAAATGCATTATTTTGCTGTATCATGAAGACATTTAATAGCGTGCACTGACTCCTGACTTATACTAGCCTGTGCCAATAACCGATTAAGTAATGCTGTGACAAGCAATCGTTTGTTGTCGTATCGACTGGTCAATATCTCCCATGCTGTCCTGTAATTTTGAGCTGATACTGGCAAATGTTTGATCAGGTTCTTGGGCTCACCATTAAGATTTGCCGAAAGATAAAACATTTTTTGCACATCACTGTACGGTTGGCTGTATATGAGTTGCTCATACAGGTCCTTAAATTGTACCCATTTTAGATGATCGCCATTAAACACAGGCAGCGTTATTGTTGGTAGTTTTACTGGTTGAAATTGTGTGTGTTCATGTAGTGCTCCTTGACCGTTCTCAGCAACGCTTGTCGATGCCTTTATGTATTGGTTAAGGGCCACTAGGACATGTTGTATTCTTGCTTCCATGTCGTAAAAAGTTTCCCATTTGTAGTCATCTACTGTGTCCAACTGACTAGAATCCCATATTTTGGAGTTATTATTTATTAAATCTGCTTGATATTTCTCGAGTAGTGATGCCTTTAAAATGCAGTACATCTCGGACTGTGGCTCACCATCTGCATCAATTTCGTTTAAAGTTTTCGAAATAATGTTTAATAACGCCTTCTGGTTGCGAAGCACCTTTTTTAGTTCTTCGTTAGGGCCTTCTAATTGCTTGGATTTTGAAACGTGTTTTGTTGCTTGTTGATTTTCTACTAACGCATTCATGTGTTCTTGAAAGTGTTGAATGTATTTTGAGACCAACGTTTCTATTTCACCGTAGTAGTTGTTAGTGAAATAGTCGTGGTCGTTGTACTCTGTCTCTGACACTCTGATCTTCATGTCGTTTTCTTCGAATGCTTGCCAGAGTGCCTTGAGCTGCTCAATTCTATCTTGGAAGTATCCAGCACTTTGTTTCCTGTCTGAAGGATCCTTTTTGTAATTTTTTACAATGCGTTCGATCTGTTGACCTGCATTGCTTTGAGCTGCTACCAACTCTGAGAAGGTGGCCATTGTTGATGATCGTCTGTTGATGATCGTCTTCTGTTGTTGATCCTGCTGATGATCGTCTGTTGATGATCGTCTTGGAGATCTTCTGTTGATGATGTGCGGAGATTGCAGGGTCCTGTCACGGTCGCCAAATGTTTTGGACAAATTAGTTTATTTGCCCGTTGGTAATTACAACAAGCACTTGAAACTTGTTATAATTCGTTGGGTTTTTTTTGGTTATCACAACAAGCACTTGAACTTGTTGCAATTAGTTTTGTAATCAAAACAAGCACTTGGAACTTGGTCTGAATCGAAACACCTTGTTGAGTTGTAAGAATTACACTGATGTTTATTGACAAATTGCTAGTTTATATAACTACAAATATGCTAGTGTTAGCAGTAATGATTAAATTAATATTAACAAATAAAATAAACGCTATGACACAATAAAACATATTGCAAAATTAAAAATACGAATTTAAGCAAAATTATGAACTATGTTAATTAAACAAAAAGGTTGTTGCTATTGTTAGCAGAAGCACTTATACATATTTGCTAATATGCAGATTTACATTTCTTGTAATAAATATTTTTAACGTTTAGTAACCTACTTATGTTTTTACGCTTATCTTAACCCTTTGGTTGGCATTCATGTTAACCCGTGTGTTAACAGCCAGTATTTGCAATGTAGTTGAAAGATTTATTTAAAATATCACGTCAGAACATAAAGAGTTTATTTGGACACAAGGATGGACCCTTAAAATATTTTTTTGTGATTTTGGAAGATTTCGCCAGTATTTGCAATGTAGTTGAACCAATTATTTAGAATCTCATGTCAGAACATAAAAAGTTTATTTTGACACTAGGGTGGACCATTAAAATATTTTTTTGTGATTTTGACCGATTACGCCAGTTTTTGCAATGTAGTCGGGCCAATTATTTAGAATGTCATGTCAGAACATAAAAGTTTATTTGGACTTCTAGGGTGGACCCTAAAAATATTATTTTGTGATTTTGACAGATTTCGCCAGTATTTCCAATGTAGTCGGACCAATTATTTAGAATCTCATGTCAAAATATAGAAAGTTTATTTGGACACTAGGGTGGACCCAATATATATTTTTTGAGATTTTGACAGATTTCGACAGTATTTCCAATGCAGTTGAACCAATTATTTAGAATATCATGTCAGAATATAAAAAGATTATTTGGACACTAGGGTGGACCCTAAAAATATTTTTTTGTGATTTTGACATATTTCGCCAGTATTTGCAATGTAGTTGAAAGATTTATTTAAAATATCACGTCAGAACATAAAAAGTTTATTTTGACTCTAGGGTGGACCATAAAAATATTTTTTTGTGATTTTGTCCGATTACGCCAGTTTTTGCAATGTAGTCGGGCCAATTATTTAGAATGTCATGTCAGAACATAAAAGTTTATTTGGACTTCCAGGGTGGACCCAAAAATTATTTTTTTGTGATTTTGACAGATTTCGCCAGTATTCGCAATGTAGTTGAACCAATTATTTAGAATATCATATCAGAACATAAAAAGTTTATTTGGACACTAGTTGGACCCAAAAAATATTTTTTTGTGATTTTGACGGATTTCGCCAGTATTTGCAATGTAGTCTTATTTGGACACTAGGGTGGACCCTAAAAGTATTTTTTTGTGATTTTGACAGATTTCGCTAGTATTTGCAATGCAGTCGGACCAATTATTTAGAATCTCATGTCAAAACATAGAAAGTTTATTTGGACACTAGGGTGGACTTAATATATATTTTATTTGTGATTTTGACAGATTTCGCCAGTATTTGCAATGCAGTGGAACCAATTATTTAGAATATCATATCAGAACATAAAAAGTTTATTTGGACACTAGTTGGACCCTAAAAAATTTTTTGTGATTTTGACAGATTTCGCCAGTATTTGCTATGTAGTTTAACAATTTATTTAAAATAACATGTCAGAACATAAAAGTTTATTTGGACTTCCAGGGTGGACCCTAAAATTATTTTTTTGTGATTTTGACAGATTTCGCCAGTATTCGCAATGTAGTTGAACCAATTATTTAGAATATCATATCAGAACATAAAAAGTTTATTTGGACACTAGTTGGACCCTAAAAAATTTTTTGTGATTTTGACAGATTTCGCCAGTATTTGCAATGTAGTCTTATTTGGACACTAGGGTGGACCCTAAAAGTATTTTTTTGTGATTTTGACAGATTTCGCTAGTATTTGCAATGCAGTCGGACCAATTATTTAGAATCTCATGTCAAAACATAGAAAGTTTATTTGGACACTAGGGTGGACTTAATATATATTTTATTTGTGATTTTGACAGATTTCGCCAGTATTTGCAATGCAGTGGAACCAATTATTTAGAATATCATGTCAGAACATAAAAAGTTTATTTGGACACTAGTTGGACCCAAAAAATATTTTTTTGTGATTTTGACGGATTTCGCCAGTATTTGCAATGTAGTTGAACCAATTATTTAGAATATCATGTCAGAATATATAAAGTTTATTTGGACACAAGGATGGTCCCTAAAAATATTTTTTGTGATTTTGACCGATTACGTCAGTTTGGCAATGCAGTCGGGCCAATTATTTAGAATCTCATGTCAGAACATAAAAAGTTTATTTGGACACTAGGGTGGACCCTAAAAGTATTTTTTTGTGATTTTGACAGATTTCGCCAGTATTTGCAATGCAGTCGGACCAATTATTTAGAATCTCATGTCAAAACATAGAAAGTTTATTTGGACACTAGGGTGGACTTAATATATATTTTTTTTGTGATTTTGACAGATTTCGCCAGTATTTGCAATGCAGTTGAACCAATTATTTAGAATATCATGACAGAATATAAAAAGTTTATTTTGACACTAGGGTGGACTCTAAAAATATATTTTTGTGATTTTGACCGATTACACCAGTTTTTGCAATGCAGTCGGGCCAATTATTTAGAAGCACATGTCAGAATATAAAAAGCTTATTTGGACACTAGGGTGGACCCTTAGAGTATTTTTTTGTGATTTTGACAGATTTCGCCAGTATTTGCAATGCTGTTGAACCAATTATTTCGAATATCATGTCAGAATATAAAAACTTTATTTGAACACTAGGGTGGACCCTAAAAATATTTTTTTGTGATTTTGACCGATTACGCCAGTTTGGCAATGCTGTCGGGCCAATTATTTAGAATCTCATGTCAGAACATAAAAAGTTTATTTGAACACTAGGGTGGACCCTTAGAGTATTTTTTTGTGATTTTTACAGATTTCGCCAGAATTTGCAATTTAGTTGAACCAATTATTTAGAAAATCATCTCAGAATATAAAAAGTTTATTTGGACACAAAGATGGACTCTAAAAATATATTTTTGTGATTTTGACCGATTACGCCAGTTTTTGCAATGCAGTCGGGCCAATTATTTAGAAGCACATGTCAGAATATAAAAAGCTTATTTGGACACTAGGGTGGACCCTAAAAATACTTTTTTGTGATTTTGACAGATTTCGCCAGTATTTGCAATGCAGTTGATCCAATTATTTCGAATATCATGTCAGAATATAAAAACTTTATTTGGACACTAGGGTGGACCCTAAAAATATTTTTTGTGATTTTGACCGATTACGCCAGTTTGGCAATGCTGTCGGGCCAATTATTTAGAATCTCATGTCAGAACATAAAAAGTTTATTTGAACACTAGGGTGGACCCTTAGAGTATTTTTTTGTGATTTTGACAGATTTCGCCAGTATTTGCAATGCAGTTGAACCAATTATTTCGAATATCAACTCAGAATATAAAAAGTTTATTTGGACACTAGTTGGACCCAAAATATATTTTTTTGTGATTTTGACGGATTTCGCCAGTATTTGCAATGTAGTTGAACCAATTATTTAGAATATCATGTCAGAATATAAAAAGTTTATTTGGACTCAATCAGAAGTTTATTTGGACTCAATATATATTTTTTTTTGTGATTTTGACAGATTTCGCCAGTATTTGCAATGCAGTTTATCCAATTATTTCGAATATCATGTCAGAATATAAAAACTTTATTTGGACACAAGGATGGACCCTTAAAATATTTTTTTGTGATTTTGACCGATTTTGCCAGTTTTTGCAATGTACTCGGGCCAATTATTTAAAATCTCATGTCAGAACATAAAAAGTTTATTTGGACACTAGGGTGGACCCTAAAAGAATTTTTTTGTGATTCTGACAGATTTCGCCAGTATTTGCAATGCAGTCGGACCAATTATTTAGAATCTCATGTCAAAACATAGAAAGTTTATTTGGACACTAGGGTGGACTTAATATATATATTTTTTGTGATTTTGACAGATTTCGCCAGTATTTGCAATGCAGTCGGGCCAATTATTTAGAAGCTCATGTCAGAACATAAAAAGCTTATTTGAACACTAGGGTGGACCCTAAAAATACTTTTTTGTGATTTTGACAGATTTCGCCAGTATTTGCAATGTAGTTGAACCATTTATTTAAAGTATCATGTCAAAACATAGAAGGTTTATTTGGACACTAGGGTGGACTCAATATATATTTTTTTTTTGTGATTTTGACAGATTTCGCCAGTATTTGCAATTTAGTTGAACCAATTATTTAGAAAATCATCTCAGAATATAAAAAGTTTATTTGGACACAAGGATGGACCCTAAAAATATATTTTTGTGACTTTGACCGATTACGCCAGTTTTTGCAATGCAGTCGGGCCAATTATTGAGAAGCTCATGTCAGAACATAAAAAGCTTATTTGAACACTAGGGTGGACCCTAAAAATACTTTTTTGTGATTTTGACAGATTTCGCCAGTATTTGCAATGTAGTTGAACCATTTATTTAAAGTATCATGTCAAAACATAGAAGGTTTATTTGGACACTAGGGTGGACTCAATATATATTTTTTTTTTGTGATTTTGACAGATTTCGCCAGTATTTGCAATTTAGTTGAACCAATTATTTAGAAAATCATCTCAGAATATAAAATGGTTATTTGGACACAAGGATAGACCCTAAAAATATATTTTTGTGACTTTGACCGATTACGCCAGTTTTTGCAATGCAGTCGAGCCAATTATTTAGAAGCTCATGTCAGAACATAAAAAGCTTATTTGAACACTAGGGTGGACCCTAAAAATACTTTATTGTGATTTTGAGAGATTTCGCCAGTATTTGCAATGTAGTTGAACCATTTATTTAAAGTATCATGTCAAAACATAGAAGGTTTATTTGGACACTAGGGTGGACTCAATATATATTTTTTTTTGTGATTTTGACAGATTTCGCCAGTATTTGCAATTTAGTTGAACCAATTATTTAGAAAATCATCTCAGAATATAAAAAGTTTATTTGGACACAAGGACGGACCCTAAAAATATATTTTTGTGACTTTGACCGATTACGCCAGTTTTTGCAATGCAGTCGGGCCAATTATTTAGAAGCTCATGTCAAAACATAAAAAGCTTATTTGAACACTAGGGTGGATCCTAAAAATACTTTTTTTGTGATTTTGACAGATTTCGCCAGTATTTGCAATGCAGTTGAACCAATTATTTCGAATATCATGTCAGAATATAAAAAGTTTATTTGTACACTAGGGTGGACCCTAAAAAAATTTTTTTGTGATTTTGACCGATTACCCCAGTTTGGCAATGCAGTTGGGCCAAGTATTTAGAAACTCATGTCAGAACATAAAAAGTTTATTTGGACACTAGGGTGGACCCTTAAAATATTTTTTTGTGATTTTGACAGGTTTCTCCAGTATTTGCAATGTAGTTGAACCATTTATTAAAAAAATCATGTCAGAACATAAAAAGTTTATTTGGACACTAGGGTTGACCCTTTAAGTATTTTTTTGTGATTTTGACAGATTTCGCCAGTATTTGCAATGTAGCTGAACCAATTATTTAGAATATCATGTCAGAATATAAAAAGTTTATTTGGACTCAATCAGAAGTTTATTTCTCAATATATATTTTTTTTGTGATTTTGACAGATTTCGCCAGTATTTGCAATGCAGTCGGGCCAATTATTTAGAATCTCATGTCAGAACATAAAAAGTTTATTTGGATACTAGGGTGGACCCTAAAAATATTTTTTTGTGATTTTGTCAGATTTCGCCAGTTTTTGCAATGTAGTCGGACCAATTATTTAGAATCTCATGTCAGAACATAAAAAGTTTATTTGTACACTAGTGTGGACCATAAAAATATTTTTTTTGTGATTTTGACCGATTTTGCCAGTTTTTGCAATGTAGTTGAACCAATTATTTAGAATATCATGTCAGAATATAAAAAGTTTATTTGGACACAAGGATGGTCCCTAAAAATATTTTTTTGTGATTTTGACCGATTACGACAGTTTTTGCAATGTAGTTGAACCATTTATTTAGAATATCATGTCAGAACATAAAAAGTTTATTTGGACTAAATCAGAAGTTTATTTGGACTCAATATATATATTTTTTTTGTGATTTTGACAGATTTTGCCAGTATTTGCAATTTAGTTGAACCAATTATTTAGAAAATCATCTCAGAATATAAAAAGTTTATTTGGACACAAGGACGGACCCTAAAAATATATTTTTGTGACTTTGACCGATTACGCCAGTTTTTGCAATGCAGTCGGGCCAATTATTTAGAAGCACATGTCAGAATATAAAAAGCTTATTTGGACACTAGGGTGGACCCTAAAAATACTTTTTTGTGATTTTGACAGATTTCGCCAGTATTTGCAATGCAGTTGATCCAATTATTTCGAATATCATGTAAGAATATAAAAACTTTATTTGGACACTAGGGTGGACCCTAAAAATATTTTTTGTGATTTTGACCGATTACGCCAGTTTGGCAATGCTGTCGGGCCAATTATTTAGAATCTCATGTCAGAACATAAAAAGTTTATTTGAACACTAGGGTGGACCCTTAGAGTATTTTTTTGTGATTTTGACAGATTTCGCCAGTATTTGCAATGCAGTTGAACCAATTATTTCGAATATCAACTCAGAATATAAAAAGTTTATTTGGACACTTGTTGGACCCAAAATATATTTTTTTGTGATTTTGACGGATTTCGCCAGTATTTGCAATGTAGTTGAACCAATTATTTAGAATATCATGTCAGAATATAAAAAGTTTATTTGGACTCAATCAGAAGTTTATTTGGACTCAATATATATTTTTTTTTGTGATTTTGACAGATTTCGCCAGTATTTGCAATGCAGTTGATCCAATTATTTCGAATATCATGTCAGAATATAAAAACTTTATTTGGACACAAGGATGGACCCTTAAAATATTTTTTTGTGATTTTGACCGATTTTGCCAGTTTTTGCAATGTACTCGGGCCAATTATTTAAAATCTCATGTCAGAACATAAAAAGTTTATTTGGACACTAGGGTGGACCCTAAAAGAATTTTTTTGTGATTCTGACAGATTTCGCCAGTATTTGCAATGCAGTCGGACCAATTATTTAGAATCTCATGTCAAAACATAGAAAGTTTATTTGGACACTAGGGTGGACTTAATATATATATTTTTTGTGATTTTGACAGATTTCGCCAGTATTTGCAATGCAGTCGGGCCAATTATTTAGAAGCTCATGTCAGAACATAAAAAGCTTATTTGAACACTAGGGTGGACCCTAAAAATACTTTTTTGTGATTTTGACAGATTTCGCCAGTATTTGCAATGTAGTTGAACCATTTATTTAAAGTATCATGTCAAAACATAGAAGGTTTATTTGGACACTAGGGTGGACTCAATATATATTTTTTTTTGTGATTTTGACAGATTTCGCCAGTATTTGCAATTTAGTTGAACCAATTATTTAGAAAATCATCTCAGAATATAAAAAGTTTATTTGGACACAAGGATGGACCCTAAAAATATATTTTTGTGACTTTGACCGATTACGCCAGTTTTTGCAATGCAGTCGGGCCAATTATTTAGAAGCTCATGTCAGAACATAAAAAGCTTATTTGAACACTAGGGTGGACCCTAAAAATACTTTTTTGTGATTTTGACAGATTTCGCCAGTATTTGCAATGTAGTTGAACCATTTATTTAAAGTATGATGTCAAAACATAGAAGGTTTATTTGGACACTAGGGTGGACTCAATATATATTTTTTTTTGTGATTTTGACAGATTTCGCCAGTATTTGCAATTTAGTTGAACCAATTATTTAGAAAATCATCTCAGAATATAAAATGGTTATTTGGACACAAGGATAGACCCTAAAAATATATTTTTGTGACTTTGACCGATTACGCCAGTTTTTGCAATGCAGTCGAGCCAATTATTTAGAAGCTCATGTCAGAACATAAAAAGCTTATTTGAACACTAGGGTGGACCCTAAAAATACTTTATTGTGATTTTGAGAGATTTCGCCAGTATTTGCAATGTAGTTGAACCATTTATTTAAAGTATCATGTCAAAACATAGAAGGTTTATTTGGACACTAGGGTGGACTCAATATATATTTTTTTTTGTGATTTTGACAGATTTCGCCAGTATTTGCAATTTAGTTGAACCAATTATTTAGAAAATCATCTCAGAATATAAAAAGTTTATTTGGACACAAGGCCGGACCCTAAAAATATATTTTTGTGACTTTGACCGATTACGCCAGTTTTTGCAATGCAGTCGGGCCAATTATTTAGAAGCTTATGTCAAAACATAAAAAGCTTATTTGAACACTAGGGTGGATCCTAAAAATACTTTTTTTGTGATTTTGACAGATTTCGCCAGTATTTGCAATGCAGTTGAACCAATTATTTCGAATATCATGTCAGAATATAAAAAGTTTATTTGTACACTAGGGTGGACCCTAAAAAAATTTTTTTGTGATTTTGACCGATTACCCCAGTTTGGCAATGCAGTTGGGCCAAGTATTTAGAAACTCATGTCAGAACATAAAAAGTTTATTTGGACTAAATCAGAAGTTTATTTGGACTCAATATATATATTTTTTTTTGTGATTTTGACAGATTTTGCCAGTATTTGCAATGCAGTTGAACAAAATATTTAGAATATCATGTCAGAACATAAAAAGTTTATTTGTACACTAGGGTGGACCCAAAAAATACTTTTTTGTCAGTTTTTGCAATGTAGTTGAACCAATTATTTAGAATATCATGTCAGAACATAATAACATAATACATACATAATAATATAGAACAGGATAATAAAACTCGTTACAACAATGGTTATAATAATTTGAAAACATGTGACATCTTATTTAAATATAAGAGACAGATATTTCAAATAACCAACAAACTTTCAGAATTTGATAGAACAAATTTTTTCAGAACAATTGTATTTATGTTGTTTATACACTTTTCAAAATTTATCATATTCTCTAAAAAGGAAGAAATAATAACTTTAAAAAAAAAAACAACCGACTACAAAATCACTACAAAGTAAAAAATAGTTTTAAAAATACTTTTAATTTTAATTTCTTGGTCATATTTGATAATTTATTTAAACATATTATTATATAAGAAATCTTATTATTTGAATTTTTTTTCTTATTTGTTTTATTATCATAAATATATTAATTTCTTGATGAATACAAATGCTTTGAAGTTTGCGCTTCTGATTAAAAGTGTGATTATATTAGCGCCGTCCTTAAAAGTTTTTGTAATTATAAAGAAATGGATGAATTTATGATAATAAAACATATTAGAAAAAAAATTCAAATAATAACATTTCATATATAATAATACGTTTGAATAAATTATCAAATATGACCAAGAAATGAAAAGGAAAGGTATTTTTAAAATTATTTTTTACTTTGTAGTGATTTTGTAGTCGGTTGTTTTTTTCTTAAAAAGTTTTTTGCTATATAGTTTGGCCAATTTTTAAGAATCTGATGTCAGAACATTAAAAGTTTATTTGGATACTAGGGTGGACACTAATTTTTTTTTTGTTTCTGAAAGTTTTTGCCATATTTTTCAATTAAGTCGGTCCTATTATTTTATATCTGCTATAAGCAAAGAAATAAAATATAAGGAAATGGTGTTTCTCACACACTCAGTGTACGTGTACTGCGGATTTTTTTCTGATTTTTTTCTGACAGTTGCGATCTTACTGCAAAACAAAACAAAGTGCCCGAGCAAAACATTTAAAAAATTAAATAAAAAGCGATTATAATTGCTAAAATATATTGAATTTATAAATTCAATACAACAAAGAACATTTTAATTATGCGTTGTGTTGTGAACAATTGTTTAAGTGTCCTGAGACTGAAGGAAAAGCTGGTTTCATTTCACAAGTAAGTATTTTGCAATTGTGTTCAAACGGTTAGAATTTTTTTAAGAAAATAACTTTAATTAAACTAAATTGGTTGCAGGAAACTGTTTGCCAATTAGAAATCCACAAATTTCTAATCAGAAATTAGAGAAAAAGCATTTATTGAAATCAGTTAACTTCGCGCCATTTTTGCGAAATCGAAAACGTCAAAACACAAAACGTACTACAAGGGCGCATTCATTTTTCAAGGGTGCATTAATTTTTCATGGTGGCATATATTTTAAGGGCGCATTGTCTTAAATGGGAAATATTTTTGTATTCAGTTATTTGTTTAATTTTCAGATTGATTAATTTTTTTAATTTTTGTGAAGTTATTATATATGAAATAATTATTTAGACAAATTGATCCAGTTCTTACATGCAGTAAAAATTTGGTTGCAGAATTAGATGAAATTAAATGTTCAAATAAAGAATATTTTAAAATTGTACAAAATATTCAGATAATGCAACCTAGGGAGAATGTATTAGAAATGGAACGAAAACCAACTACAAGAACACTAGAATGTGTTGAAATCACTACTTGGATCAGACTACAAGAACACTAGAATGTGTTGAAATCACTACTTGGATCAGAAAATTAATTATGATCGTATAAGAATGAACAACTTCCGTAATCAATACTATTTTCATCTTCGCTATTTGCATTATTTAAATTATCGTTTTTAACAGGATAAGTGGAACTTATATTTAAAATAGCAATCGTTTATAAATTTAAACAATTACCTACGCCCGCTTCTCTAATTCTATATCTGATTATTATATTTTTATAATCGGATTGAAACTGATTAACGGATGGATTATCGTTTCGGTCTAAATGCGATCGAATTGAACTAAATAATAATTCAATATGGTACTGATTAAGTTTATAGAAAGAGATATATACCAACTTTTTATTAGCTATAAACCTTTCATAAATTACCCCAATATTCATTAAGCAAGTTATGATACCTAAGAACCCTGTTTTTCTTTTGTGAAGTATAAGCAACTGCCCATCAACTGTGTGAAGCTTGCTTATATAGGCAACAACATTTTTGGAAAATGAAATCAAACTAGCTATATTTTCTTCGCAAAGCGCCTTTTGAAAACCAAATTTTCGAATACTTCTACTATTCAGTATATCGAAACCATCATTCATTTGCCTAATAAATTCAACTGTAGCTTCACTGTCTTGAAATTCTTGTAAAAAAAGGACATCTCTACAAAAATCCAATGCATCAGCTACAGATTTGGAGAGCTTGCACGGCAAGCCTGACTTTCATTTTCTGGTCTCTAAAGTATATATGAGCTCTTCTAATCTTTGTTCCTTAATGCAATTCTTCTCTTTCTTGTAGCTCTACAAGCCTCTGAAGATAGTGCCACTAAATAGCTTTGTTGTCAGAATTTCTAAACTCTTTGATATCTGCTAAAGAGTTCCTTATAAGCTTAACCATATGACAGGGGTCTGGTAATATACAAAAACTGTCGTGTACAGTGTCCGTACTAATGCCAATTAAGTCTGCGCCTAATAATCTTGATGCAATTATGTTAGTTTTTTTATTGTCTTGATATTTTTCATGTTATAAGCTTTTGGTTACTATTGTTGTTGTGTTGTTGTTATTGTTAGGCAATAAGCTATATATTATTAGTTTATTATATAAGTAGTTGCATGAATATCAAATTCCTTATATGAATGTAAAACAAAGAATTATTTTTGTAATATTTAGTTATTATGTAATAAATTTATATATCATAAATCATTGACTTAATTTTTTACATACATATGCAATACTTAACATTTCATATGAAATTCCAATCAGAAAAATCGCGCCTAGCTGTACGCAACAGCCGAATACGGCGCTGAGTGAATGTTTCTGTATTAGTGTGAACATACACTAGTAAGAAAAATGCCTCACTTTTATTCGAGAACACCACTTCCTTATCTCTTATTTCTATGGCTATAAAAAACTAAACAATTTTTTTGACACTAGGGTGTACCATAAAAATACTCTTTTTGTGATTTTGACAGATTTCGCACGTATTTGCAATGCAGTTGAACCAATTATTTAGAATATCATGTCAGAATATAAAAAGTTTATTTGGACACTAGGGTGGACCCTAAAAATATTTTTTTGTGATTTTGACAGATTTCGCCAGTATTTGCAATGTAGTTGAACCAATTATTTAAAATATCATGTCAGAATATTAAGAGTTTATTTGGAAACAAGGATGGACCCTAAAAATATTTTTTTGTGATTTTGTCAGATTTCGCCAGTTTTTGCAATGTAGTCGGACTAATTATTTAGAATCTCATGTCAGAACATAAAAAGTTTATTTGTACACTAGGGTGGACCCTAAAAATATTTTTTTGTGATTTTGACAGATTTCGCCAGTATTTGCTATGTAGTTTAACCATTTATTTAAAATATCATGTCAGAAAATAAAAAGTTTATTTGGACACTAGGGTGGACCCTAAAAATATTATTTTGTGATTTTGAGAGATTTCGCCAGTATTTGCAATGCAGTTGATCCAATTATTTAGAATATCATGTCAACATAAAAACTTTATTTGGACACTAGGGTGGACCCTAAAAATATTTTTTTGTGATTTTGACAGATTTCGCCAGTATTTGCAATGTAGTTGAACCAATTATTTAGAATATCATGTCAGAACATAAAAAGTTTATTTGGAGACTAGGGTGGACTCTAAAAATACGTTTTTGTGATTTTGACAGATTTCGCCAGTATTTGCAATGTAGTTGAACCAATTATTTAGAATATCATGTCAGAATATAAAAAGTTTATTTGGACACTAGGGTGGACCCTAAAAATATTTTTTTGTGATTTTGACAGATTTTGCCAGTATTTGCTATGTAGTTTAACCATTTATTTAAAATATCATGTCAGAACATAAAAAGTTTCTTTGGACACTAGGGTGGACCCCAAAAATATTTTTCTTGTGATTTTGTCAGATTTCTCCAGTATTTGCAATGTAGTTGAACCAATTATTAAGAATATCATGTCAGAATATAAAAAGTTTATTTGGACCCAAGGATGGACCCTTAAAATATTTTTTTTGGATTTTGACCGATTACGCCAGTTTTTGCAATGCAGTCGGTCCAATTATTTAGAATCTCATGTCAGAACATAAAAGTTTATTTAGACTTCTAATGTGGACCCTAAAAATATTATTTTGTGATTTTGACAGATTTCGACAGTATTTGCAATGCAGTTGAACCAATTATTTAGAATATTTTGACAGATTTCGCCAGTATCTGCAATGCAGTTGAACCAATTATTTAGAATATCATGTCAGAATATAAAAAGTTTATTTGGACACAAGGACGGACCCTAAAAATATTTTTTTGTGATTTTGACCGATTTTGCCAGTTTTTGCAATGTAGTCGGCCAATTATTTAAAATCTCATGTCAGAACATAAAGAGTTTATTTGGACACTAGGGTGAACCCTAAAAATATTATTTTGTGATTTTGAGAGATTTCGCCAGTATTTGCAATGCAGTTGATCCAATTATTTAGAATATCATGTCAACATAAAAAGTTTATTTGGACACTAGGGTGGACCCTAAAAATATTTTATTGTGATTTTAACAGATTTCGCCAGTATTTGCAATGTAGTTGAACCAATTATTTAGAATATCATGTCAGAACATAAAAAGTTTATTTGGAGACTAGGGTGGACTCTAAACATACGTTTTTGTGATTTTGACAGATTTTGCCAGTATTTGCAATTTAGTTGAACCAATTATTTAGAATATCATGTCAGAATATAAAAAGTTTATTTGGACACTAGGGTGGACCCTAAAAATATTTTTTTGTGATTTTGACAGATTTCGCCAGTATTTGCTATGTAGTTTAACAATTTATTTAAAATATCATGTCAGAACATAAAAAGTTTATTTGGACACAAGGATGGACAATAAAAATATTTTTTTGTGATATTGACCGATTAGGCCAGTTTTTGCAATGTAGTCGGGCCAATTATATAGAATGTCATGTCAGAACATAAAAAGTTTATTTGGACTTCTAGGGTGGACCCCAAAAATAATATTTTGTGATTTTGACAGATTTCGCCAGAATTTGAAATGTAGTTGAACCAATTATTTAGAATCTCATGTCAGAACATAAAAAGTTTATTTTGACACTAGGGTGGACCATAAAAATATTTTTTTGTGATTTTGACCGATTAGGCCAGTTTTTGCAATGTAGTCGGGCCAATTATTTAGAATGTCATGTCAGAACATAAAAAGTTTATTTGGACTTCTAGGGTGGACCCCAAAAATAACATTTTGTGATTTTGACAGATTTCGCCAGAATTTGAAATGTAGTTGAACCAATTGTTTAGAATCTCATGTCAGAACATAAAAAGTTTATTTGGACACTAGGGTGGACCCTAAAAATATTATTTTGTGATTTTGAGAGATTTCGCCAGTATTTGCAATGCAGTTGATCCAATTATTTAGAATATCATGTCAACATAGAAGGTTTATTTGGACACTAGGGTGGACCCTAAAAATATATTTTTGTGATTTTGACAGATTTCGCCAGTATTTGCAATGTAGTTGAACCCATTATTTAGAATATCATGTCAGAACATAAAAAGTTTATTTGGAGACTAGGGTGGACTCTAAACATACGTTTTTGTGATTTTGACAGATTTCGCCAGTATTTGCAATGTAGTTGAACCAATTATTTAGAATATCATCTCAGAATATAAAAAGTTTATTTGGACACAAGGATGGACCCTTAAAATTTTTTTTTTTGGATTTTGACCGATTACGCCAGTTTTTGCAATGCAGTCGGGCCAATTATTTAGAATCTCATGTCAGAACATAAAAAGTTTATTTGTACACTAGTGTGGACCATAAAAATATTTTTTTTGTGATTTTGACCGATTTTGCCAGTTTTTGCCATGAGTTGAACCAATTATTTAGAATATCATGTCAGAATATAAAAAGTTTATTTGGACACAAGGATGGTCCCTAAAAATATTTTTTTGTGATTTTGACCGATTACGACAGTTTTTGCAATGTAGTTGAACCATTTATTTAGAATATCATGTCAGAACATAAAAAGTTTATTTGGACTAAATCAGAAGTTTATTTGGACTCAATATATATATTTTTTTTTGTGATTTTGACAGATTTTGCCAGTATTTGCAATGCAGTTGAACAAAATATTTAGAATATCATGTCAGAACATAAAAAGTTTATTTGTACACTAGGGTGGACCCAAAAAATACTTTTTTGTCAGTTTTTGCAATGTAGTTGAACCAATTATTTAGAATATCATGTCAGAACATAATAACATAATACATACATAATAATATAGAACAGGATAATAAAACTCGTTACAACAATGGTTATAATAATTTGAAAACATGTGACATCTTATTTAAATATAAGAGACAGATATTTCAAATAACCAACAAACTTTCAGAATTTGATAGAACAAATTTTTTCAGAACAATTGTATTTATGTTGTTTATACACTTTTCAAAATTTATCATATTCTCTAAAAAGGAAGAAATAATAACTTTAAAAAAAAAAACAACCGACTACAAAATCACTACAAAGTAAAAAATAGTTTTAAAAATACTTTTAATTTTAATTTCTTGGTCATATTTGATAATTTATTTAAACATATTATTATATAAGAAATCTTATTATTTGAATTTTTTTTCTTATTTGTTTTATTATCATAAATATATTAATTTCTTGATGAATACAAATGCTTTGAAGTTTGCGCTTCTGATTAAAAGTGTGATTATATTAGCGCCGACCTTAAAAGCTTTTGTAATTATAAAGAAATGGATGAATTTATGATAATAAAACATATTAGAAAAAAAATTCAAATAATAACATTTCATATACAATAATACGTTTAAATAAATTATCAAATATGACCAAGAAATGAAAAGGAAAGGTATTTTTAAAATTATTTTTTACTTTGTAGTGATTTTGTAGTCGGTTGTTTTTTTCTCAAAAAGTTTTTTGCTATATAGTTTGGCCAATTTTTAAGAATATGATGTCAGAACATTAAAAGTTTATTTGGATACTAGGGTGGACACTAATTTTTTTTTTGTTTCTGAAAGTTTTTGCCATATTTTTCAATTAAGTCGGTCCTATTATTTTATATCTGCTATAAGCAAAGAAATAAAATATAAGGAAATGGTGTTTCTCACACACACAGTGTACGTGAACTGCGGATTTTTTTCTGATTTTTTTCTGACAGTTGCGATCTTACTGCAAAACAAAACAAAGTGCCCGAGCAAAACATTTAAAAAATTAAATAAAAAGCGATTATAATTGCTTAAATATATTGAATTTATAAATTCAATACAACAAAGAACATTTTAATTATGCGTTGTGTTGTGAACAATTGTTTAAGTGTCCTGAGACTGAAGGAAAAGCTGGTTTCATTTCACAAGTAAGTATTTTGCAATTGTGTTCAAACGGTTAGAATTTTTTTAAGAAAATAACTTTAATTAAACTAAATTGGTTGCAGGAAACTGTTTTCCAATTAGAAATTCACAAATTTCTAATCAGAAATTAGAGAAAAAGCATTTATTGAAATCAGTTAACTTCGCGCCATTTTTGCGAAATCGAAAACGTCAAAACACAAAACGTATTACAAGTGCGCATTCATTTTTCAAGGGTGCATTAATTTTTCATGGTGGCATATATTTTAAGGGCGCATTGTCTTAAATGGGAAATATTTTTGTATTCAGTTATTTGTTTAATTTTCAGATTTTCAGATTGATTAATTTTTTTGATTTTTGTGAAGTTATTATATATGAAATAATTATTTAGACAAATTGATCCAGTTCCTACATGCAGTAAAAATTTGGTTGCAGAATTAGATGAAATTAAATGTTCAAATAAAGATTATTTTAAAATTTTACAAAATATTCAGATAATGCAACCTAGGAAGAATGTATTAGAAATGGAACGAAAACCAACTACAAGAACACTAGAATGTGTTGAAATCACTACTTGGATCAGAAAATTAATTATGATCGTTTAAGAATGAACAACTTCCGTAATCAATACTATTTTCATCTTCGCTATTTGCATTATTTAAATTATCGTTTTTAACAGGATAAGTGGAACTTATATTTAAAATAGCAATCGTTTATAAATTTAAACAATTACCTACGCCCGCTTCTCTAATTCTATATCTGATTATTATATTTTTATAATCGGATTGAAACTGATTAACGGATGGATTATCGTTTCGGTCTAAATGCGATCGAATTGAACTAAATAATAATTTAATATGGTACTGATTAAGTTTATAGAAAGAGATATATACCAACTTTTTATTAGCTATAAACCTTTCATAAATTACCCCAATATTCATTAAGCAAGTTATGATACCTAAGAACCCTGTTTTTCTTTTGTGTAGTATAAGCAACTGCCCATCAACTGTGTGAAGCTTGCTTATATAGGCAACAACATTTTTGGAAAATGAAATCAAACTAGCTATATTTTCTTCGCAAAGCGCCTTTTGAAAACCAAATTTTCGAATACTTCTACTATTCAGTATATCGAAGACATCATTCATTTGCCTAATAAATTCAACTGTAGCTTCACTGTCTTGAAATTCTTGTAAAAAAAGGACATCTCTACAAAAATCCAATGCATAAGCTACAGCTACGACTTTCATTTTCTGATCTCTAAAGTATATATGAGCTCTTCTAATCTTTGTTCCTTAATGCAATTCTTCTCTTTCTTGTAGCTCTACAAGCCTCTGAAGATAGTGACACTAAATAGCTTTGTTGTCAGAATTTCTAAACTCTTTGATATCTGCTAAAGAGTTCCTTATAAGCTTAACCATATGACAGGGGTCTGGTAATATACAAAAACTGTCGTGTACAGTGTCCGTACTAATGCCACTTAAGTCTGCGCCTAATAATCTTGATGCAATAATGTTAGTTTTTTTATTGTCTTGATATTTTTCATGTTATAAGCTTTTGATTACTATTGTTGTTGTGTTGTTGTTATTGTTAGGCAATAAGCTATATATTATTAGTTTATTATATAAGTAGTTGCATGAATATAAAATTCCTTATATGAATGTAAAACAAAGAATTATTTTTGTAATATTTAGTTATTATGTAATAAATTCATATATCATAAATCATTGACTTAATTTTATACATACATATGCAATACTTAACATTTCATATGAAATTCAATCAGAAAAATCGCGCCTAGCTGTACGCAACAGCCGAATACGGCCCTGAGTGAATGTTTCTGTATTAGTGTGAACAAACACTAGTAAGAAAAATGCCTCACTTTTATTCGAGAACACCACTTCCTTATCTCTTATTTCTATGGCTATAAGAAACTAAACAATTTGTTTGACACTAGGGTGTACTATAAAAATACTCTTTTTGTGATTTTGACAGATTTCGCACGTATTTGCAATGCAGTTGAACCAATTATTTAGAATATCATGTCAGAATATAAAAAGTTTATTTGGACACTAGGGTGGACCCTTAAAATATTTTTTTTTGGATTTTGACCGATTACGCCAGTTTTTGCAATGCAGTCGGGCCAATTATTTAGAATCTCATGTCAGAACATAAACAGTTTATTTTGACACTAGGGTGGACCATAAAAATATTTTTTTGTGATTTTGACCGATTAGGCCAGTTTTTGCAATGTAGTCGGGCCAATTATTTAGAATGTCATGTCAGAACATAAAAAGTTTATTTTGACACTAGGGTGGACCATAAAAATATTTTTTTGTGATTTTGTCCGATTAGGCCAGTTTTTGCAATGTAGTCGGGCCAATTATTTAGAATGTCATGTCAGAACATAAAAGTTTATTTAGATTTCTAATGTGGACCATAAAAATATTATTTTGTGATTTTGACAGATTTCGACAGTATTTGCAATGCAGTTGAACCAATTATTTAGAATATCATGTCAGAGTATAAAAAGTTTATTTGGACACTAGGGTGGACCCTAAAAATATTTTTTTTGTGATTTTGACAGATTTCGCCAGTATTTGCTATGTAGTTTAACCATTTATTTAAAATATCATGTCAGAACATAAAAAGTTTCTTTGGACACTAGGGTGGACCCCAAAAATATTTTTTTTGTGATTTTGTCAGATTTCTCCAGTATTTGCAATGTAGTTGAACCAATTATTTAGAATATCATGTCAGAATATAAAAAGTTTATTTGGACACAAGGATAAAATATTTTTTTTTGGATTTTGACCGATTACGCCAGTTTTTGCAATGCAGTCGGGCCAATTATTTAGAATCTCATGTCAGAACATAAACAGTTTATTTTGACACTAGGGTGGACCATAAAAATATTTTTTTGTGATTTTGACCGATTAGGCCAGTTTTTGCAATGTAGTCGGGCCAATTATTTAGAATGTCATGTCAGAACATAAAAAGTTTATTTTGACACTAGGGTGGACCATAAAAATATTTTTTTGTGATTTTGTCCGATGACGCCAGTTTTTGCAATGTAGTCGGGCCAATTATTTAGAATGTCATGTCAGAACATAAAAGTTTATTTAGACTTCTAATGTGGACCATAAAAATATTATTTTGTGATTTTGACAGATTTCGACAGTATTTGCAATGCAGTTGAACCAATTATTTAGAATATCATGTCAGAGTATAAAAAGTTTATTTGGACACTAGGGTGGACCCTAAAAATATTTTTTTGTGATTTTGACAGATTTCGCCAGTATTTGCTATGTAGTTTAACCATTTATTTAAAATATCATGTCTGAACATAAAAAGTTTCTTTGGACACTAGGGTGGACCCCAAAAATATTTTTTTTGTGATTTTGTCAGATTTCTCCAGTATTTGCAATGTAGTTGAACCAATTATTTAGAATATCATGTCAGAACATAAAAAGTTTATTTGGAGACTAGGGTGGACTCTAAAAATACGTTTTTGTGATTTTGACAGATTTCGCCAGTATTTGCAATATAGTTGATCCAATTATTTAGAATATCATGTCAGAGTATAAAAAGTTTATTTGGACACTAGGGTGGACCCTAAAAATATTTTTTGTGATTTTGACAGATTTCGCCAGTATTTGCTATGTAGTTTAACCATTTATTTAAAATATCATGTCAGAACATAAAAAGTTTCTTTGGACACTAGGGTGGACCCCAAAAATATTTTTTTTGTGATTTTGTCAGATTTCTCCAGTATTTGCAATGTAGTTGAACCAATTATTTAGAATATCATGTCAGAATATAAAAAGTTTATTTGGACACAAGGATGGACCCTTAAAATATTTTTTTTTGGATTTTTACCGATTACGCCAGTTTTTGCAATGCAGTCGGGCCAATTATTTAGAATCTCATGTCAGAACATAAACAGTTTATTTTGACACTAGGGTGGACCATAAAAATATTTTTTTGTGATTTTGACCGATTAGGCCAGTTTTTGCAATGTAGTCGGGCCAATTATTTAAAATGTCATGTCAGAACATAAAACGTTTATTTTGACACTAGGGTGGACCATAAAAATATTTTTTTGTGATTTTGTCCGATGACGCCAGTTTTTGCAATGTAGTTGGGCCAATTATTTAGAATGTCATGTCA
The DNA here is from genome assembly GCA_914767935.1 of Coremacera marginata. Taxonomy (NCBI): domain Eukaryota; kingdom Metazoa; phylum Arthropoda; class Insecta; order Diptera; family Sciomyzidae; genus Coremacera; species Coremacera marginata. Next base: position 99,294,345 of record OU612045.1, read on the forward strand.
GAACATAAAAGTTTATTTAGACTTCTAATGTGGACCATAAAAATATTATTTTGTGATTTTGACAGATTTCGACAGTATTTGCAATGCAGTTGAACCAATTATTTAGAATATTTTGACAGATTTCGCCAGTATCTGCAATGCAGTTGAACCAATTATTTAGAATATCATGTCAGAATATAAAAAGTTTATTTGGACACAAGGACGGACCCTAAAAATATTTTTTTGTGATTTTGGCCGATTTTGCCAGTTTTTGCAATGTAGTCGGCCAATTATTTAAAATCTCATGTCAGAACATAAAAAGTTTATTTGGACACTAGGGTGAACCCTAAAAATATTATTTTGTGATTTTGAGAGATTTCGCCAGTATTTGCAATGCAGTTGATCCAATTATTTAGAATATCATGTCAACATAAAAAGTTTATTTGGACACTAGGGTGGACCCTAAAAATATTTTTTTGTGATTTTAACAGATTTCGCCAGTATTTGCAATGTAGTTGAACCAATTTTTTAGAATATCATGTCAGAATATTAAGAGTTTATTTGGACACAAGGATGGACCCTAAAAATATTTTTTTGTGATTTTGACCGATTACGCCAGTTTGGCAATGCAGTCGGGCCAATTATTTAGAATCTCATGTCAACATAAAAAGTTTATTTGGACACTAGGGTGGACTCTAAAAATATTTTTTTGTGATTTTGTCCGATTTCGCCAGTTTTTGCAATGTAGTCGGACCAATTATTTAGAATCTAATGTCAGAACATAAAAAGTTTATTTGGACACTAGGGTGGACCCTAAAAGTATTTTTTTGTGATTTTGACAGATTTCGCCAGTATTTGCAATGTAGTTGAACCATTTATTTAGAATATCATGTCAGAACATGAAAAGTTTATTTGGACACTAGGGTGGACCCTAAAAATATTTTTTTGTTATTTTGACAGATTTCGCCAGTATTTGCAATGCAGTCGGGCCAATTATTTAGAATCTCATGTCAGAACATAAAAAGTTTATTTGTACACTAGGGTGGACCATAAAAATATTTTTTTTGTGATTTTGACAGATTTCGCCAGTATCTGCAATGCAGTTGAACCAATTATTTAGAATATCATGTCAGAATATAAAAAGTTAATTTGGACACAAGGACGGACCCTAAAAATATTTTTTTGTGATTTTGACCGATTTTGCCAGTATTTGCTATGTAGTTTAACCATTTATTTATAATATCATGTCAGAACATAAAAAGTTTCTTTGGACACTAGGGTGGACCCCAAAAATATTTTTTTTTGGGATTTTGTCAGATTTCTCCAGTATTTGCAATGTAGTTGAACCAATTATTTAAAATATCATGTCAGAATATAAAAAGTGTATTTGGACACAAGGATGGACCCTTAAAATATATTTTTTGGATTTTGACCGATTACGCCAGTTTTTGCAATGTAGTCGGCCAATTATTTAAAATCTCATGTCAGAGCATAAAAAGTTTATTTGGACACTTGGGTGGACCCTTAAAATATTTTTTTGTGATTTTGACCGATTAGGCCAGTTTTTGCAATGTAGTTGAACCAATTATTTAGAATATCATGTCAACATAAAAAGTTTATTTGGACACTAGGGTGGACCCTAAAAATATTATTTTGTGATTTTGAGAGATTTCGCCAGTATTTGCAATGCAGTTGATCCAATTATTTAGAATATCATGTCAACATAAAAAGTTTATTTGGACACTTGGGTGGACCCTAAAAATATTGTTTTGTGATTTTGAGAGATTTCGCCAGTATTTGCAATGCAGTTGATCCAATTATTTAGAATATCATGTCAACATAAAAAGTTTATTTGGTCACTAGGGTGGACCCTAAAAATATTTTTTTGTGATTTTGACAGATTTCGCCAGTATTTGCTATGAAGTTTAACCATTTATTTAAAATATCATGTCAGAACATAAAAAGTTTATTTGGACACTAGGGAGGACTCTAAAAATATTGTTTTGTGATTTTGACAGATTTCGCCAGTATTTTTAATGTTGTCGGACCAATTATTTAGAATCTCATGTCAAAATATAGAAAGTTTATTTGGACACTAGGGTGGACCCAATATATATTTTTTTTTAGATTTTGACAGATTTCGACAGTATTCGCAATGCAGTTGAACCAATTATTTAGAATATCATGTCAGAATATAAAAAGTTTATTTGGACACTAGGGTGGACCCTAAAAATATTTTTTTGTGATTTTGACATATTTCGCCAGTATTTGCAATGTAATTGAAAGATTTATTTAAAATATCACTTCAGAACATAAAGAGTTTATTTGGACACAAGGATGGACCCTTAAAATATTTTTTTGTGATTTTGACAGATTTCGCCAGTATTTGCAATGTAGTTGAACCAATTATTTAGAATCTCATGTCAGAACATAAAAAGTTTATTTTGACACTAGGGTGGACCATAAAAATATTTTTTTGTGATTTTGTCCGATTACGCCAGTTTTAGCATTGTAGTCGGGCCAATTATTTAGAATGTCATGTCAGAACTAAAAGTTTATTTGGACTTCTAGGGTGGACCCTAAAAATATTATTTTGTGATTTTGACAGATTTCGCCAGTATTTGCAATGTAGTTGAACCAATTGTTTAGAATATCATCTCAGAATATAAAAAGTTTATTTGGACACAAGGATGGTCCTTAAAAATATTTTTTTGTGATTTTGACCGATTACAACAGTTTTTGCAACGCAGTCGGGCCAATTATTTAAAATCTCATGTCAGAACATAAAAAGTTTATTTGGACACTAGGGAGAACCCTAAAAATATAGTTTTGTGATTTTGACATATTTCGCCAGTATTTGCAATGTAGTTGAAAGATTTTTTTAAAATATCACGTCAGAACATTAAGAGTTTATTTTGACATTAGGGTGGACCCAATATATATTTATTTTGAGATTTTGACAGATTTCGCCAGTATTTGCAATGTAGTTGAACCAATTATTTAGAATCTCATGTCAGAACATAAAAAGTTTATTTTGACACTAGGGTGGACCATAAAAATATTTTTTTGTGATTTTGTCCGATTACGCCAGTTTTTGCAATGTAGTCGGGCCAATTATTTAGAATGTCATGTCAGAACATAAAAGTTTATTTGGACTTCTAGGGTGGACCCAAAAAATATTATTTTGTGATTTTGATTTTAAAATCTCTAGTCAGAACATAAAAAGTTTATTTTGACACTAGGGAGGGCCCTAAAAATATTGTTTTGAGATTTTGACAGATTTCGAAAGTATTTGCAATGCATTTGAACCAATTATTTAGAATATCATGTCAGAATATAAAAAGTTTATTTGGACACTAGGGTGGACCCTAAAAATTTTTTTGTGATTTTGACAGATTTCGCCAGTATTTGCAATGTAGTCGGGCCAATTATTTAGAATGTCATGTCAGAACATAAAAGGTTTATTTGGACTTCTAGGGTGGACCCTAAAAATAATAATTTGTGATTTTGACAGATTTCGCCAGTATTTGCAATGTAGTTGAACCAATTATTTAGAATCTCATGTCAGAACATAAAAAGTCTATTTTGACACTAGGGTGGACCATAAAAATATTTTTTTGTGATTTTGTCCGATTACGCCAGTTTTTGCAATGTAGTCGGGCCAATTATTTAGAATGTCATGTCAGAACATAAAAGTTTATTTGGACTTCTAGGGTGGACCCTAAAAATATTATTTTGTGATTTTGACAGATTTCGCCAGTATTTGCAATGTAGTTGAACCAATTATTTAGAATATCATGTCAGAATATGAAAAGTTTATTTGGACACAAGGATGGTCCCTAAAAATATTTTTTTGTGATTTTGACCGATTACGACAGTTTTTGCAACGCAGTCGGGCCAATTATTTAAAATCTCATGTCAGAACATAAAAAGTTTATTTGGACACAAGGGTGGACCCTAAAGAAATTTTTTTTGTGATTTGGACCGATTACGCCAGATTTTGCAATGTAGTCGGGCCAATTATATGGTGGGACTATTAGGGACTATGGTGGACCCTAAAAATATTATTTTGTGATTTTGAGAGATTTCGCCAGTATTTGCAATGCAGTTGATCCAATTATTTAGAATATCATGTCAGAACATAAAAAGTTTATTTGGACACTAGGGAGGACCCTAAAAATATTGTTTTGTGATTTTGACAGATTTCGCCAGTATTTGCAATGTAGTCGGACCAATTATTTAGAATCTCATGTCAAAATATAGAAAGTTTATTTGGACACTAGGGTGGACCCAATATATATTTTTTTGAGATTTTGACAGATTTCGACAGTATTTGCAATGCAGTTGAACCAATTATTTAGAATATCATGTCAGAATATAAAAAGTTTATTTGGACACTAGGGTGGAGCCTAAAAATTTTTTTTTTGTGATTTTGACATATTTCGCCAGTATTTGCAATGTAGTTGAAAGATTTATTTAAAATATCACGTCAGAACATAGAGTTTATTTGGACACTAGGGTGAACCCAATATATATTTTTTTTGAGATTTTGACAGATTTCGCCAGTATTTGCAATGTAGTTGAACCAATTATTTAGAATCTCATGTCAGAACATAAAAAGTTTATTTTGACACTAGGGTGGACCATAAAAATATTTTTTTGTGATTTTGTCCGATTACGCCAGTTTTTGCAATGTAGTCGTTCCAATTATTTAGAATGTCATGTCAGAATATAAAAGTTTATTTGGACTTCCAGGGTGGACCCTAAAAATATTTTTTTGTGATTTTGACAGATTTCGGCAGTATTCGCAATGTAGTTGAACCAATTATTTAGAATATCATATCAGAATATAAAAAGTTTATTTGGACACAAGGGTGGACCCTAAAAAATTTTTTTGTGATTTTGACAGATTTCGCCAGTATTTGCAATGCAGTCGGGCCAATTATTTAAAATCTCATGTCAGAACATAAAAAGTTTATTTGGACACAAGGGTGGACCCTAAAGATAATTTTTTTGTGTGATTTTGACCGATTACGCCAGTTTTTGCAATGTAGTGGGGCCAATTATATAGTGGGACTATTAGGGACTATGGTGGACCCTAAAAATATTATTTTTTGATTTTGAGAGATTTCGCCAGTATTTGCAATGCAGTTGATCCAATTATTTAGAATATCATGTCAGAACATAAAAAGTTTATTTGGACACTACTTGGACCCAAAAAATATTTTTTTGTGATTTTGACGGATTTCGCCAGTATTTGCAATGTAGTTGAACCAATTATTTAGAATATCATGTCAGAATATAAAAACTTTATTTGGACACTAGGGTGGACCCTAAAAATATTTTTTGTGATTTTGACTGATTAAGTCAGTTTGGCAATGCAGTCGGGCCAATTATTTAGAATCTCATGTCAGAACATAAAAAGTTTATTTGGACACTAGGGTGGACCCTAAAAGTATTTTTTTGTGATTTTGAGAGATTTCGCCAGTATTTGCAATGCAGTCGGACCAATTATTTAGAATCTCATGTCAAAACATAGAAAGTTTATTTGGACACTAGGGTTGACTTAATATATATTTTATTTGTGATTTTGACAGATTTCGCCAGTATTTGCAATGCAGTTGAACCAATTATTTAGAATATCATGTCAGAATATAAAAAGTTTATTTGGACACTAGGGTGGACCCTAAAAATATTTTTTTTTTGATTTTGACAAATTTCGCCAGTATTTGCAATGAAGTTGAACCATTTATTTAAAATATCATGTCAAAACATAGAAGGTTTATTTGGACACTAGGGTGGACTCTAAAAATATATTTTTGTGATTTTGACCGATTACACCAGTTTTTGCAATGCAGTCGGGCCAATTATTTAGAAACTCATGTCAGAATATAAAAAGCTTATTTGGACACTAGGGTGGACCCTAAAAATACTTTTTTGTGATTTTGACAGATTTCGCCAGTATTTGCAATGCAGTTGAACCAATTATTTCGAATATCATGTCAGAATATAAAAACTTTATTTGGACACAAGGGTGGACCCTGAAAATATTTTTTTGTGATTTTGACCGATTACGCCAGTTTGGCAATGCTGTCGGGCCAATTATTTAGAATCCCATGTCAGAACATAAAAAGTTTATTTGAACACTAGGGTGGACCCTTAGAGTATTTTTTTGTGATTTTGACAGATTTCGCCAGTATTTGCAATTTAGTTGAACCAATTATTTAGAAAATCATCTCAGAATATAAAAAGTTTATTTGGACACAAAGATGGACTCTAAAAATATATTTTTGTGATTTTGACCGATTTTGCCAGTTTTTGCAATGCAGTCGGGCCAATTATTTAGAAGCTCATGTCAGAATATAAAAAGCTTATTTGGACACTAGGGTGGACCCTAAAAATACCTTTTTGTGATTTTGACAGATTTCGCCAGTATTTGCAATGTAGTTGAACCAATTATTTCGAATATCATGTCAGAATATAAAAACTTTATTTGGACACTAGGGTGGACCCAAAAAATATTTTTTTGTGATTTTGACCGATTACGCCAGTTTGGCAATGCTGTCGGGCCAATTATTTAGAATCTCATGTCAGAACATAAAAAGTTTATTTGAACACTAGGGTGGACCCTTAGAGTATTTTTTGTGATTTTGACAGATTTCGCCAGTATTTGCAATGCAGTTGAACCAATTATTTCGAATATCAACTCAGAATATAAAAAGTTTATTTGGACACTAGTTGGACCCAAAATATATTTTTTTGTGATTTTGACGGATTTCGCCAGTATTTGCAATGTAGTTGAACCAATTATTTAGAATATCATGTCAGAATATAAAAAGTTTATTTGGACTCAATCAGAAGTTTATTTGGACTCAATATATATTTTTTTTGTGATTTTGAATGATTTCGCCAGTATTTGCATTGCGGTTGAACCAATTATTTAGAATATCATGTCAGAATATAAAAAAAGTATTTTGACACCAGGGCGGACCCTTAAAATATTTTTTTTGTGATTTTGTCAGATTTCTCCAGTATTTGCAATGTAGTTGAACCAATTATATAGAATATCATGTCAGAATATAAAAAGTTTATTTGGACACAAGGATGGACCCTAATAATATTTTTTTGTGATTTTGACCGATAACGCCAGTTTTTGCAATGCAGTCGGGCATATTATTTAGAATCTCTTGTCAGAACATAAAAAGTTTATTTTGGCACTAGGGTGGACCTTAAAAAATTTTTTTTTGTGATTTTGACAGATTACGCCAGTTTTTGCAATGTAGTCGGGCCAATTATTTAGAATCTCATATCAGAACATAAAAAGTTTATTTGGACTCTAGGGTGGATCCTAAAAATATTATTTTGTGATTTTGACAGATTTCGCCAGTGTTTGCAATGTAGTTGAACCAATTATTTAGAATAGCATGTCAGAATATAAAAAGTTTATTTGGACACAAGGATGGTCCCTAAAAATAGTTTTTTGTGATTTTGACCGATTACGCCAGTTTTTGCAATGCAGTCGGGCCAATTATTTAAAATCTCATGTCAGAATATAAAAAGTTTATTTGGACACAAGGATGGACCCTAAAAATATTTTTTTTTGATTTTGACCGATTTTGCCAGTTTTTGCAATGTAGTCGGGCCAATTATTTAAAATCTCATGTCAGAACATAAAAAGTTTATTTGGACACTAGGGTGGACCCTTAAAGAATTTTTTTATGATTCTGACAGATTTCGCCAGTATTTGCAATGCAGTCGGACCAATTATTTAGAATCTCATGTCAAAACATAGAAAGTTTATTCGGACACTAGGGTGGACTTAATATATATTTTTTTTGTGATTTTGACAGATTTCGCCAGTATTTGCAATTAAGTTGAACCAATTATTTAGAAAATCATCTCAGAATATAAAATGGTTATTTGGACACAAGGATGGACCCTAAAAATATTGTTTTGTGATTTTGACCAATTACGCCACTTTTTGCAATGCAGTCGGGCCAATTATTTAGAATGTCATGTCAGAACATAAAAAGTTTATTTGGACTTCTAGGGTGGACCCCAAAAATATTTTTTTTGTGATTTTGTCAGATTTCTCCAGTATTTGCAATGTAGTTGAACCAATTATTTAGAATATCATGTCAGAATATAAAAAGTTTATTTGGACACAAGGATGGACCCTTAAAATATTTTTTTTGGATTTTGACCGATTACGCCAGTTTTTGCAATGCAGTCGAGCCAATTATTTAGAATCTCATGTCAGAACATAAAAAGTTTGTTTTGACACTAGGGTGGACCATAAAAATATTTTTTTGTGATTTTGACCGATTTGGCCAGTTTTTGCAATGTAGTCGGGCCAATTATTTAAAATGTCATGTCAGAACATAAAAAGTTTATTTGGACTTCTAAGGTGGACCCCAAAAATAATATTTTGTGATTTTGACAGATTTCGCCAGTATTTGAAATGTAGTTGAACCAATTATTTAGAATCTCATGTCAGAACATAAAAAGTTTATTTTGACACTAGGGTGGACCATAAAAATATTTTTTTGTGATTTTGTCCGATGACGCCAGTTTTTGCCAATTATTTAGAATGTCATGTCAGAACATAAAAGTTTATTTAGACTTCTAATGTGGACCATAAAAATATTATTTTGTGATTTTGACAGATTTCGACAGTATTTGCAATGCAGTTGAACCAATTATTAAGAATATTTTGACAGATTTCGCCAGTATCTGCAATGCAGTTGAACCAATTATTTAGAATATCATGTCAGAATATAAAAAGTTTATTTGGACACAAGGACGGACCCTAAAACTATTTTTTTGTGATTTTGGCCGATTTTGCCAGTTTTTGCAATGTAGTCGGCCAATTATTTAAAATCTCATGTCAGAACATAAAAAGTTTATTTGGACACTAGGGTGAACCCTAAAAATATTATTTTGTGATTTTGAGAGATTTCGCCAGTATTTGCAATGCAGTTGATCCAATTGTTTAGAATATCATGTCAACATAAAAAGTTTATTTGGACACTAGGGTGGACCCTAAAAATATTTTTTTGTGATTTTAACAGATTTCGCCAGTATTTGCAATGTAGTTGAACCAATTATTTAGAATATCATGTCAGAATATTAAGAGTTTATTTGGACACAAGGATGGACCCTAAAAATATTTTTTTGTGATTTTGACCGATTACGCCAGTTTGGCAATGCAGTCGGGCCAATTATTTAGAATCTCATGTCAGAACATAAAAAGTTTATTTGGACACTAGGGTGGACTCTAAAAATATTTTTTTGTGATTTTGTCCGATTTCGCCAGTTTTTGCAATGTAGTCGGACCAATTATTTAGAATCTAATGTCAGAACATAAAAAGTTTATTTGGACACTAGGGTGGACCTTAAAAGTATTTTTTTGTGATTTTGACAGATTTCGCCAGTATTTGCAATGTAGTTGAACCATTTATTTAGAATATCATGTCAGAACATGAAAAGTTTATTTGGACACAAGGATGGTCCCTAAAAATATTTTTTTGTGATTTTGACCGATTACGACGGTTTTTGCAACGCAGACGGGCCAATTATTTAAAATCTCATGTCAGAACATAAAAAGTTTATTTGGACACAAGGGTGGACCCTAAAGAAATTTTTTTTGTGATTTTGACCGATTACGCCAGATTTTGCAATGTAGTCGGGCCAATTATATGGTGGGACTATTAGGGACTATGGTGGACCCTAAAAATATTATTTTGTGATTTTGAGAGATTTCGCCAGTATTTGCAATGCAATTGATCCAATTATTTAGAATAGCATGTCAGAATATAAAAAGTTTATTTGGACACAAGGATGGTCCCTAAAAATATTTTTTTGTGATTTTTACCGATTACGACAGTTTTTGCAATGCAGTTGAACCAATTATTTAGAGTATCATGTCAGAATATAAAAAGTTTATTTGGACACTAGGGTGGACCCTAAAAATATTTTTTTGTGATTTTGACATAGTTCGCCAGTATTTGCAATGTAGTTGAAAGATTTATTTAAAATATCACGTCAGAACATAGAGTTTATTTGGACACTAGGGTGAACCCAATATATATTTTTTTCAGATTTTGACAGATTTCGCCAGTATTTGCAAGGTAGTTGAACCAATTATTTAGAATCTCATGTCAGAACATAAAAAGTTTATTTTGACACTAGGGTGGACCATAAAAATATTTTTTTGTGATTTTGTCCGATTATGCCAGTTTTTGCAATGTAGTCGTTCCAATTATTTAGAATGTCATGTCAGAACATAAAAGTTTATTTGGACTTCCAGGGTGGACCCTAAAAATATTTTTTTGTGATTTTGACAGATTTCGCCAGTATTCGCAATGTAGTTGAACCAATTATTTAGAATATCATATCAGAATATAAAAAGTTTATTTGGACACAAGGGTGGACCCTAAAAAATTTTTTTTGTGATTTTGACAGATTTCGCCAGTATTTGCAATGTAGTCGGGCCAATTATTTAGAATCTCATGTCAAAACATAAAAAGTTTATTTCGACTCTAGGATGGACCCTAAAAATATTATTTTGTGATTTTGACAGATTTCGCCAGTATTTGCAATGCAGTTGAACCAATTATTTAGAATATCATGCCAGAATATAAAAAGTTTATTTGGACACAATTATGGTCCCTAAAAATATTTTTTTGTGATTTTGACCGATTACGCCAGTTTTTGCAATGCAGTCGGGCCAATTATTTAAAATCTCATGTCAGAACATAAAAGTTTATTTGGACTTCCAGGGTGGACCCTAAAAATATTTTTTTGTGATTTTGACAGATTTCGCCAGTATTCGCAATGTAGTTGAACCAATTATTTAGAGTATCATGTCAGAACATAAAAAGTTTATTTTGACACTAGGGTGGACCATAAAAATATTTTTTTGTGATTTTGTCCGATGACGCCAGTTTTTGCCAATTATTTAGAATGTCATGTCAGAACATAAAAGTTTATTTAGACTTCTAATGTGGACCATAAAAATATTATTTTGTGATTTTGACAGATTTCGACAGTATTTGCAATGCAGTTGAACCAATTATTAAGAATATTTTGACAGATTTCGCCAGTATCTGCAATGCAGTTGAACCAATTATTTAGAATATCATGTCAGAATATAAAAAGTTTATTTGGACACAAGGACGGACCCTAAAACTATTTTTTTGTGATTTTGGCCGATTTTGCCAGTTTTTGCAATGTAGTCGGCCAATTATTTAAAATCTCATGTCAGAACATAAAAAGTTTATTTGGACACTAGGGTGAACCCTAAAAATATTATTTTGTGATTTTGAGAGATTTCGCCAGTATTTGCAATGCAGTTGATCCAATTGTTTAGAATATCATGTCAACATAAAAAGTTTATTTGGACACTAGGGTGGACCCTAAAAATATTTTTTTGTGATTTTAACAGATTTCGCCAGTATTTGCAATGTAGTTGAACCAATTATTTAGAATATCATGTCAGAATATTAAGAGTTTATTTGGACACAAGGATGGACCCTAAAAATATTTTTTTGTGATTTTGACCGATTACGCCAGTTTGGCAATGCAGTCGGGCCAATTATTTAGAATCTCATGTCAGAACATAAAAAGTTTATTTGGACACTAGGGTGGACTCTAAAAATATTTTTTTGTGATTTTGTCCGATTTCGCCAGTTTTTGCAATGTAGTCGGACCAATTATTTAGAATCTAATGTCAGAACATAAAAAGTTTATTTGGACACTAGGGTGGACCCTAAAAGTATTTTTTTGTGATTTTGACAGATTTCGCCAGTATTTGCAATGTAGTTGAACCATTTATTTAGAATATCATGTCAGAACATGAAAAGTTTATTTGGACACAAGGATGGTCCCTAAAAATATTTTTTTGTGATTTTGACCGATTACGACGGTTTTTGCAACGCAGACGGGCCAATTATTTAAAATCTCATGTCAGAACATAAAAAGTTTATTTGGACACAAGGGTGGACCCTAAAGAAATTTTTTTTGTGATTTTGACCGATTACGCCAGATTTTGCAATGTAGTCGGGCCAATTATATGGTGGGACTATTAGGGACTATGGTGGACCCTAAAAATATTATTTTGTGATTTTGAGAGATTTCGCCAGTATTTGCAATGCAATTGATCCAATTATTTAGAATAGCATGTCAGAATATAAAAAGTTTATTTGGACACAAGGATGGTCCCTAAAAATATTTTTTTGTGATTTTTACCGATTACGACAGTTTTTGCAATGCAGTTGAACCAATTATTTAGAGTATCATGTCAGAATATAAAAAGTTTATTTGGACACTAGGGTGGACCCTAAAAATATTTTTTTGTGATTTTGACATAGTTCGCCAGTATTTGCAATGTAGTTGAAAGATTTATTTAAAATATCACGTCAGAACATAGAGTTTATTTGGACACTAGGGTGAACCCAATATATATTTTTTTTCAGATTTTGACAGATTTCGCCAGTATTTGCAAGGTAGTTGAACCAATTATTTAGAATCTCATGTCAGAACATAAAAAGTTTATTTTGACACTAGGGTGGACCATAAAAATATTTTTTTGTGATTTTGTCCGATTACGCCAGTTTTTGCAATGTAGTCGTTCCAATTATTTAGAATGTCATGTCAGAACATAAAAGTTTATTTGGACTTCCAGGGTGGACCCTAAAAATATTTTTTTGTGATTTTGACAGATTTCGCCAGTATTCGCAATGTAGTTGAACCAATTATTTAGAATATCATATCAGAATATAAAAAGTTTATTTGGACACTAGGGTGGACCCTAAAAAATTTTTTTTGTGATTTTGACAGATTTCGCCAGTATTTGCAATGTAGTCGGGCCACTTATTTAGAATCTCATGTCAAAACATAAAAAGTTTATTTCGACTCTAGGATGGACCCTAAAAATATTATTTTGTGATTTTGACAGATTTCGCCAGTATTTGCAATGCAGTTGAACCAATTATTTAGAATATCATGCCAGAATATAAAAAGTTTATTTGGACACAATTATGGTCCCTAAAAATATTTTTTTGTGATTTTGACCGATTACGCCAGTTTTTGCAATGCAGTCGGGCCAATTATTTAAAATCTCATGTCAGAACATAAAAGTTTATTTGGACTTCCAGGGTGGACCCTAAAAATATTTTTTTGTGATTTTGACAGATTTCGCCAGTATTCGCAATGTAGTTGAACCAATTATTTAGAATATCATATCAGAATATAAAAAGTTTATTTGGACACTAGGGTGGACCCTAAAAAATTTTTTTTGTGATTTTGACAGATTTCGCCAGTATTTGATATGTAGTCGGGCCAATTATTTAGAATCTCATGTCAAAACATAAAAAGTTTATTTCGACTCTAGGGTGGACCCTAAAAATACTTTTTTGTGATTTTGACAGATTTCGCCAGTATTTGCAATGCAGTTGATCCAATTATTTCGAATATCATGTCAGAATATAAAAACTTTATTTGGACACTAGGGTGGACCCTAAAAATATTTTTTTGTGATTTTGACCGATTACGCCAGTTTGGCAATGCTGTCGGGCCAATTATTTAGAATCTCATGTCAGAACATAAGAAGTTTATTTGAACACTAGGGTGGACCCTTAGAGTATTTTTTTGTGATTTTGACAGATTTCGCCAGTATTTGCAATGCAGTTGAACCAATTATTTCGAATATCAACTCAGAATATAAAAAGTTTATTTGGACACTAGTTGGACCCAAAATATATTTTTTTGTGATTTTGACGGATTTCGCCAGTATTTGCAATGTAGTTGAACCAATTATTTAGAATATCATGTCAGAATATAAAAAGTTTATTTGGACTCAATCAGAAGTTTATTTGGACTCAATATATATTTTTTTTTGTGATTTTGACTGATTTCGCCAGTATTTCCAATGCAGTTGAACCAATTATTTAGAATATCATGTCAGAATATAAAAAAAGTATTTGGACACCAGGGCGGACCCTTAAAATATTTTTTTTGTGATTTTGTCAGATTTCTCCAGTATTTGCAATGTAGTTGAACCAATTATTTAGAATAGCATGTCAGAATATAAAAAGTTTATTTGGACACAAGGATGGTCCCTAAAAATATTTTTTTGTGATTTTGACCGATTTTGCCAGTTTTTGCAATGTACTCGGGCCAATTATTTAAAATCTCATGTCAGAACATAAAAAGTTTATTTGGACACTAGGGTGGACCCTAAAAGAATTTTTTTGTGATTCTGACAGATTTCGCCAGTATTTGCAATGCAGTCGGACCAATTATTTAGAATCTCATGTCAAAACATAGAAAGTTTATTTGGTCACTAGGGTGGACTTAATATATATTTTTTTGTGATTTTGACAGATTTTGCCAGTATTTGCAATTAAGTTGAACCAATTATTTAGAAAATCATCTCAGAATATAAAATGGTTATTTGGACACAAGGATGGACCCTAAAAATATTGTTTTGTGATTTTGACCGATTACGCCAGTTTTTGCAATGCAGTCGGGCCAATTATTTAGAATGTCATGTCAGAACATAAAAAGTTTATTTGGACTTCTAGGGTGGGCCCCAAAAATATTTTTTTTGTGATTTTGTCAGATTTCTCCAGTATTTGCAATGTAGTTGAACCAATTATTTAGAATATCATGTCAGAATATAAAAAGTTTATTTGGACACAAGGATGAACCCTTAAAATATTTTTTTTGGATTTTGACCGATTACGCCAGTTTTTGCAATGCAGTCGGGCCAATTATTTAGAATCTCATGTCAGAACATAAAAATTTTATTTTGACACTAGGGTGGACCATAAAAATATTTTTTTGTGATTTTGACCGATTTGGCCAGTTTTTGCAATGTAGTCGGGCCAATTATTTAGAATGTCATGTCAGAACATAAAAAGTTTATTTGGACTTATAAGGTGGACCCCAAAAATAATATTTTGTGATTTTGACAGATTTCGCCAGTATTTGAAATGTAGTTGAACCAATTATTTAGAATCTCATGTCAGAACATAAAAAGTTTATTTTGACACTAGGGTGGACCATAAAAATATTTTTTTGTGATTTTGTCCGATGACGCCAGTTTTTGCAATGTAGTCGGGTCAATTATTTAGAATGTCATGTCAGAACATAAAAGTTTATTTAGACTTCTAATGTGGACCATAAAAATATTATTTTGTGATTTTGACAGATATCGACAGTATTTGCAATGCAGTTGAACCAATTATTTAGAATATTTTGACAGATTTCGCCAGTATCTGCAATGCAGTTGAACCAATTATTTAGAATATCATGTCAGAATATATAAAGTTTATTTGGACACAAGGACGGACCCTAAAAATATTTTTTTGTGATTTTGGCCGATTTTGCCAGTTTTTGCAATGTAGTCGGCCAATTATTTAAAATCTCATGTCAGAACATAAAAAGTTTATTTGGACACTAGGGTGAACCCTAAAAATATTATTTTGTGATTTTGAGAGATTTCGCCAGTATTTGCAATGCAGTTGATCCAATTATTTAGAATATCATGTCAACATAAAAAGTTTATTTGGACACTAGGGTGGACCCTAAAAAATTTTTTTTGTGATTTGGACAGATTTCGCCAGTATTTGCAATGTAGTCGGGCCAATTATTTAGAATCTCATGTCAAAACATAAAAAGTTTATTTCGACTCTAGGGTGGACCCTAAAAATACTTTTTTGTGATTTTGACAGATTTCGCCAGTATTTGCAATGCAGTTGAACCAATTATTTAGAATATCATGTCAGAACATAAAAAGTTTATTTGTACACTATGGTGGACCATAAAAATATTTTTTTTGTGATTTTGACAGATTTCGCCAGTATCTGCAATGCAGTTGAACCAATTATTTAGAATATCATGTCAGAATATAAAAAGTTAATTTGGACACAAGGACGGACCCTAAAAATATTTTTTTGTGATTTTGACCGATTTTGCCAGTATTTGCTATGTAGTTTAACCATTTATTTATAATATCATGTCAGAACATAAAAAGTTTCTTTGGACACTAGGGTGGACCCCAAAAATATTTTTTTTTTGGATTTTGTCAGATTTCTCCAGTATTTGCAATGTAGTTGAACCAATTATTTAAAATATAATGTCAGAATATAAAAAGTTTATTTGGACACAAGGATGGACCATTAAAATATATTTTTTGGATTTTGACCGATTACGCCAGTTTTTCCAATGTAGTCGGCCAATTATTTAAAATCTCATGTCAGAACATAAAAAGTTTATTTGGACACTAGGGTGGACCCTTAAAATATTTTTTTGTGATTTTGACAGATTTCGCCAGTATTTGCAATGTAGTTGAACCAATTATTTAGAATATCATGTCAACATAAAAAGTTTATTTGGACACTAGGGTGGACCCTAAAAATATTATTTTGTGATTTTGAGAGATTTCGCCAGTATTTGCAATGCAGTTGATCCAATTATTTAGAATATCATGTCAACATAAAAAGTTTATTTGGACACTAGGGTGGACCCTAAAAATATTATTTTGTGATTTTGAGAGATTTCGCCAGTATTTGCAATGCAGTTGATCCAATTATTTAGAATATCATGTCAACATAAAAAGTTTATTTGGACACTAGGGTGGACCCTAAAAATATTTTTTTGTGATTTTGACAGATTTCGCCAGTATTTGCTATGTAGTTTAACCATTTATTTAAAATATCATGTCAGAACATAAAAGTTTATTTGGACACTAGGGAGGACCGTAAAAATATTGTTTTGTGATTTTGACAGATTTCGCCAGTATTTGCAATGTAGTCGGACCAATTATTTAGAATCTCATGTCAAAATATAGAAAGTTTATTTGGACACTAGGGTGGACCCAATATATATTTTTTTTAGATTTTGACAGATTTCGACAGTATTCGCAATGCAGTTGAACCAATTATTTAGAATATCATGTCAGAATATAAAAAGTTTATTTGGACACTAGGGTGGACCCTAAAAATATTTTTTTATGATTTTGACATATTTCGCCAGTATTTGCAATGTAATTGAAATATTTATTTTAAATATCACTTCAGAACATAAAGAGTTTATTTGGACACAAGGATGGACCCTTAAAATATTTTTTTTGATTTTGACAGATTTCGCCAGTATTTGCAATGTAGTTGAACCAATTATTTAGAATCTCATGTCAGAACATTAAAAGTTTATTTTGACACTAGGGTGGACCACAAAAATATTTTTTTGTGATTTTGTCCGATTACGCCAGTTTTTGCATTGTAGTCGGGCCAATTATTTAGAATGTCATGTCAGAACTAAAAGTTTATTTGGACTTCTAGGGTGGACCCTAAAAATATTATTTTGTGATTTTGACAGATTTCGCCAGTTTTTGCAATGTAGTTGAACCAATTGTTTAGAATATCATCTCAGAATATAAAAAGTTTATTTGGACACAAGGATGGTCCTTAAAAATATTTTTTTGTGATTTTGACCGATTACAACAGTTTTTTGCAACGCAGTCGGGCCAATTATTTAAAATCTCATGTCAGAACATAAAAAGTTTATTTGGACACTAGGGAGAACCCTAAAAATATAGTTTTGTGATTTTGACATATTTCGCCAGTATTTGCAATGTAGTTGAAAGATTTTTTTAAAATATCACGTCAGAACATTAAGAGTTTATTTTGACATTAGGGTGGACCCAATATATATTTATTTTGAGATTTTGACAGATTTCGCCAGTATTTGCAATGTAGTTGAACCAATTATTTTGAATCTCATGTCAGAACATAAAAAGTTTATTTTGACGCTAGGGTGGACCATAAAAATATTTTTTTGTGATTTTGTCCGATTACGCCAGTTTTTGCAATGTAGACGGGCCAATTATTTAGAATGTCATGTCAGAACATAAAAGTTTATTTGGACTTCTAGGGTGGACCCTAAAAATATTATTTTGTGATTTTGATTTTAAAATCTCAAGTCAGAACATAAAAAGTTTATTTTGACACTAGGGAGGGCCCTAAAAATATTGTTTTGAGATTTTGCCAGATTTCGACAGTATTTGCAATGCAGTTGAACCAATTATTTAGAATATCATGTCAGAATATAAAAAGTTTATTTGGACACTAGGGTGGACCCTAAAAATTTTTTTGTGATTTTGACAGATTTCGCCAGTATTTGCAATGCAGTCGGACCAATTATTTAGAATATCATGTCAGAATATAACAAGTTTATTTGGACACAAGGATGGACCCTTAAAATATTTTTTTGTGATTTTGACCGATTACGCCTGTTTTTGCAATGCAGTCGAGCCAATTATTTAAAATCTCATGTCAGAACATAAAAGGTTTATTTGGACAATAGGGTGGACCTTAAATATACTTTTTTGTGATTTTGACAGATTTCGCCAGTATTTGCAATGCAGTTGAACAAATTATTTAGAATATCATGACAGAATATAAAAAGTTTATTTGGACACTAGGGTGGGCCCTAAAAAATTTTTTTGTGATTTTGACAGATTTCGCCAGTATTTGCAATGTTGTCGGGCCAATTATTTAGAATCTCATGTCAAAACATAAAAAGTTTATTTGGACTCTAGGGTGGACCCTAAAAATATTATTTTGTGATTTTGACAGATTTCGCTAGTATTTGCAATGTAGTTGAACAAATTATTTAGAATAGCATGTCAGAATATAAAAAGTTTATTTGGACACAAGGATGGTCCCTAAAAATATTTTTTTGTGATTTTGACCGATTACGCCAGTTTTTGCAATGCAGTCGGGCCAATTATTTAAAATCTCATGTCAGAACATAAAAAGTTTATTTGGACACAAGGGTGGACCCTAAAGAAATTTTTTTTGTGATTTTGACCGATTACGCCAGATTTTGCAATGTAGTCGGGCCAATTATATGGTGGGACTATTAGGGACTATGGTGGACCCTAAAAATATTATTTTGTGATTTTGAGAGATTTCGCCAGTATTTGCAATGCAGTTGAACCAATTATTTAGAATAGCATGTCAGAATATAAAAAGTTTATTTGGACACAAGGATGGACCCTTAAAATATTTTTTTTGGATTTTGACCGATTACGCCAGTTTTTGCAATGCAGTCGGGCCAATTATTTAGAATGTCATGTCAGAACATAAAAAGTTTATTTGGACTTCTAGGGTGGGCCCCAAAAATATTTTTTTTGTGATTTTGTCAGATTTCTCCAGTATTTGCAATGTAGTTGAACCAATTATTTAGAATATCATGTCAGAATATAAAAAGTTTATTTGGACACAAGGATGGACCCTTAAAATATTTTTTTTGGATTTTGACCGATTACGCCAGTTTTTGCAATGCAGTCGGGCCAATTATTTAGAATCTCATGTCAGAACATAAAAAGTTTATTTTGACACTAGGGTGGACCATAAAAATATTTTTTTGCGATTTTGACCGATTTGGCCAGTTTTTGCAATGTAGTCGGGCCAATTATTTAGAATGTCATGTCAGAACATAAAAAGTTTATTTGGACTTCTAAAGTGGACCCCAAAAATAATATTTTGTGATTTTGACAGATTTCGCCAGTATTTGAAATGTAGTTGAACCAATTATTTAGAATCTCATGTCAGAACATAAAAAGTTTATTTTGACACTAGGGTGGACCATAAAAATATTTTTTTGTGATTTTGTCCGATGACGCCAGTTTTTGCAATGTAGTCGGGTCAATTATTTAGAATGTCATGTCAGAACATAAAAGTTTATTTAGACTTCTAATGTGGACCATAAAAATATTATTTTGTGATTTTGACAGATATCGACAGTATTTGCAATGCAGTTGAACCAATTATTTAGAATATTTTGACAGATTTCGCCAGTATCTGCAATGCAGTTGAACCAATTATTTAGAATATCATGTCAGAATATATAAAGTTTATTTGGACACAAGGACGGACCCTAAAAATATTTTTTTGTGATTTTGGCCGATTTTGCCAGTTTTTGCAATGTAGTCGGCCAATTATTTAAAATCTCATGTCAGAACATAAAAAGTTTATTTTGGACACTAGGGTGAACCCTAAAAATATTATTTTGTGATTTTGAGAGATTTCGCCAGTATTTGCAATGCAGTTGATCCAATTATTTAGAATATCATGTCAACATAAAAAGTTTATTTGGACACTAGGGTGGACCCTAAAAAATTTTTTTTGTGATTTGGACAGATTTCGCCAGTATTTGCAATGTAGTCGGGCCAATTATTTAGAATCTCATGTCAAAACATAAAAAGTTTATTTTGACACTATGGTGGACCCTAAAAATACTTTTTTGTGATTTTGACAGATTTCGCCAGTATTTGCAATGCAGTTGAACCAATTATTTAGAATATCATGTCAGAACATAAAAAGTTTATTTGTACACTATGGTGGACCATAAAAATATTTTTTTTGTGATTTTGACAGATTTCGCCAGTATCTGCAATGCAGTTGAACCAATTATTTAGAATATCATGTCAGAATATAAAAAGTTAATTTGGACACAAGGACGGACCCTAAAAATATTTTTTTGTGATTTTGACCGATTTTGCCAGTATTTGCTATGTAGTTTAACCATTTATTTATAATATCATGTCAGAACATAAAAAGTTTCTTTGGACACTAGGGTGGACCCCAAAAATATTTTTTTTTGGGATTTTGTCAGATTTCTCCAGTATTTGCAATGTAGTTGAACCAATTATTTAAAATATCATGTCAGAATATAAAAAGTTTATTTGGACACAAGGATGGACCCTTAAAATATATTTTTTGGATTTTGACCGATTACGCCAGTTTTTGCAATGTAGTCGGCCAATTATTTAAAATCTCATGTCAGAACATAAAAAGTTTATTTGGACACTAGGGTGGACCCTTAAAATATTTTTTTGTGATTTTGACAGATTTAGCCAGTATTTGCAATGTAGTTGAACCAATTATTTAGAATATCATGTCAACATAAAAAGTTTATTTGGACACTAGGGTGGACCCTAAAAACATTATTTTGTGATTTTGAGAGATTTCGCCAGTATTTGCAATGCAGTTGATCCAATTATTTAGAATATCATGTCAACATAAAAAGTTTATTTGGACACTAGGGTGGACCCTAAAAATATTATTTTGTGATTTTGAGAGATTTCGGCAGTATTTGCAATGCAGTTGATCCAATTATTTAGAATATCATGTCAACATAAAAAGTTTATTTGGACACTAGGGTGGACCCTAAAAATATTTTTTTGTGATTTTGACAGATTTCGCCAGTATTTGCTATGTAGTTTAACCATTTATTTAAAATATCATGTCAGAACATAAAAGTTTATTTGGACACTAGGGAGGACCCTAAAAATATTGTTTTGTGATTTTGACAGATTTCGCCAGTATTTGCAATGTAGTCGGACCAATTATTTAGAATCTCATGTCAAAATATAGAAAGTTTATTTGGACACTAGGGTGGACCCAATATATATTTTTTTTAGATTTTGACAGATTTCGACAGTATTCGCAATGCAGTTGAACCAATTATTTAGAATATCATGTCAGAATATAAAAAGTTTATTTGGACACTAGGGTGGACCCTAAAAATATTTTTTTATGATTTTGACATATTTCGCCAGTATTTGCAATGTAATTGAAATATTTATTTTAAATATCACTTCAGAACATAAAGAGTTTATTTGGACACAAGGATGGACCCTTAAAATATTTTTTTTTGATTTTGACAGATTTCGCCAGTATTTGCAATGTAGTTGAACCAATTATTTAGAATCTCATGTCAGAACATTAAAAGTTTATTTTGACACTAGGGTGGACCATAAAAATATTTTTTTGTGATTTTGTCCGATTACGCCAGTTTTTGCATTGTAGTCGGGCCAATTATTTAGAATGTCATGTCAGAACTAAAAGTTTATTTGGACTTCTAGGGTGGACCCTAAAAATATTATTTTGTGATTTTGACAGATTTCGCCAGTTTTTGCAATGTAGTTGAACCAATTGTTTAGAATATCATCTCAGAATATAAAAAGTTTATTTGGACACAAGGATGGTCCTTAAAAATATTTTTTTGTGATTTTGACCGATTACAACAGTTTTTGCAACGCAGTCGGGCCAATTATTTAAAATCTCATGTCAGAACATAAAAAGTTTATTTGGACACTAGGGAGAACCCTAAAAATATAGTTTTGTGATTTTGACATATTTCGCCAGTATTTGCAATGTAGTTGAAAGATTTTTTTAAAATATCACGTCAGAACATTAAGAGTTTATTTTGACATTAGGGTGGACCCAATATATATTTATTTTGAGATTTTGACAGATTTCGCCAGTATTTGCAATGTAGTTGAACCAATTATTTTGAATCTCATGTCAGAACATAAAAAGATTATTTTGACGCTAGGGTGGACCATAAAAATATTTTTTTGTGATTTTGTCCGATTACGCCAGTTTTTGCAATGTAGTCGGGCCAATTATTTAGAATGTCATGTCAGAACATAAAAGTTTATTTGGACTTCTAGGGTGGACCCTAAAAATATTATTTTGTGATTTTGATTTTAAAATCTCAAGTCAGAACATAAAAAGTTTATTTTGACACTAGGGAGGGCCCTAAAAATATTGTTTTGAGATTTTGCCAGATTTCGACAGTATTTGCAATGCAGTTGAACCAATTATTTAGAATATCATGTCAGAATATAAAAAGTTTATTTGGACACTAGGGTGGACCCTAAAAATTTTTTTGTGATTTTGACAGATTTCGCCAGTATTTGCAATGCAGTCGGACCAATTATTTAGAATATCATGTCAGAATATAAAAAGTTTATTTGGACACTAGGGTGGACCCCAAAAATATTTTTTTTTGGGATTTTGTCAGATTTCTCCAGTATTTGCAATGTAGTTGAACCAATTATTTAAAATATCATGTCAGAATATAAAAGGTTTATTTGGACACAAGTATGGACCCTTAAAATATTTTTTTGTGATTTTGACCGATTACGCCTGTTTTTGCAATGCAGTCGAGCCAATTATTTAAAATCTCATGTCAGAACATAAAAGGTTTATTTGGACAATAGGGTGGACCTTAAATATACTTTTTTGTGATTTTGACAGATTTCGCCAGTATTTGCAATGCAGTTGAACAAATTATTTAGAATATCATGACAGAATATAAAAAGTTTATTTGGACACTAGGGTGGACCCTAAAAAATTTTTTTGTGATTTTGACAGATTTCGCCAGTATTTGCAATGTTGTCGGGCCAATTATTTAGAATCTCATGTCAAAACATAAAAAGTTTATTTGGACTCTAGGGTGGACCCTAAAAATATTATTTTGTGATTTTGACAGATTTCGCCAGTATTTGCAATGTAGTTGAACAAATTATTTAGAATAGCATGTCAGAATATAAAAAGTTTATTTGGACACAAGGATGGTCCCTAAAAATATTTTTTTGTGATTTTGACCGATTACGCCAGTTTTTGCAATGCAGTCGGGCCAATTATTTAAAATCTCATGTCAGAACAAAAAAAGTTTATTTGGACACAAGGGTGGACCCTAAAGAAATTTTTTTTGTGATTTTGACCGATTACGCCAGATTTTGCAATGTAGTCGGGCCAATTATATGGTGGGACTATTAGGGACTATGGTGGACCCTAAAAATATTATTTTGTGATTTTGAGAGATTTCGCCAGTATTTGCAATGCAGTTGATCCAATTATTTAGAATAGCATGTCAGAACATAAAAAGTTTATTTGGACACAAGGATGGACCCTAAAAATATTTTTTTATGATTTTGACCGATTTTGCCATTTTTTGCAATTTAGTCGGGCAAACTATTTAAAATCTCATGTCAGAACATAGAAAGTTTATTTGGACACTAGGGTGTACCCTAAAAATATTTTTTTGTGATTTTGACAAATTTCCCCAGTATTTGCAATGTAGTTGAACCATTTATTTAAAATATCATGTCAAAACATAGGTGGTTTATTTGGACACTAGGGTGGACTCAATATATATTTTTTTTTGTGATTTTGACAGATTTCGCCAGTATTTGCAATTTAGTTGAACCAATTATTTAGAATCTCATGTCAGAACATAAAAAGTTTATTTTGACACTAGGGTGGACCATAAAAATATTTTTTTGTGATTTTGTCCGATGACGCCAGTTTTTGCAATGTAGTCGGGTCAATTATTTAGAATGTCATGTCAGAACATAAAAGTTTATTTAGACTTCTAATGTGGACCATAAAAATATTATTTTGTGATTTTGACAGATATCGACAGTATTTGCAATGCAGTTGAACCCATTATTTAGAATATTTTGACAGATTTCGCCAGTATCTGCAATGCAGTTGAACCAATTATTTAGAATATCATGTCAGAATATATAAAGTTTATTTGGACACAAGGACGGACCCTAAAAATATTTTTTTGTGATTTTGGCCGATTTTGCCAGTTTTTGCAATGTAGTCGGCCAATTATTTAAAATCTCATGTCAGAACATAAAAAGTTTATTTGGACACTAGGGTGAACCCTAAAAATATTATTTTGTGATTTTGAGAGATTTCGCCAGTATTTGCAATGCAGTTGATCCAATTATTTAGAATATCATGTCAACATAAAAAGTTTATTTGGACACTAGGGTGGACCCTAAAAAATTTTTTTTGTGATTTGGACAGATTTCGCCAGTATTTGCAATGTAGTCGGGCCAATTATTTAGAATCTCATGTCAAAACATAAAAAGTTTATTTCGACTCTAGGGTGGACCCTAAAAATACTTTTTTGTGATTTTGACAGATTTCGCCAGTATTTGCAATGCAGTTGAACCAATTATTTAGAATATCATGTCAGAACATAAAAAGTTTATTTGTACACTATGGTGGACCATAAAAATATTTTTTTTGTGATTTTGACAGATTTCGCCAGTATCTGCAATGCAGTTGAACCAATTATTTAGAATCTAATGTCAGAATATAAAAAGTTAATTTGGACACAAGGACGGACCCTAAAAATATTTTTTTGTGATTTTGACCGATTTTGCCAGTATTTGCTATGTAGTTTAACCATTTATTTATAATATCATGTCAGAACATAAAAAGTTTCTTTGGACACTAGGGTGGACCCCAAAAATATTTTTTTTTGGGATTTTGTCAGATTTCTCCAGTATTTGCAATGTAGTTGAACCAATTATTTAAAATATCATGTCAGAATATAAAAAGTTTATTTGGACACAAGGATGGACCCTTAAAATATATTTTTTGGATTTTGACCGATTACGCCAGTTTTTGCAATGTAGTCGGCCAATTATTTAAAATCTCATGTCAGAACATAAAAAGTTTATTTGGACACTAGGGTGGACCCTTAAAATATTTTTTTGTGATTTTGACAGATTTAGCCAGTATTTGCAATGTAGTTGAACCAATTATTTAGAATAGTAGTTGAACCAATTATTTAGAATATCATGTCAACATAAAAAGTTTATTTGGACACTAGGGTGGACCCTAAAAATATTATTTTGTGATTTTGAGAGATTTCGCCAGTATTTGCAATGCAGTTGATCCAATTATTTAGAATATCATGTCAACATAAAAAGTTTATTTGGACACTAGGGTGGACCCTAAAAATATTATTTTGTGATTTTGAGAGATTTCGCCAGTATTTGCAATGCAGTTAATCCAATTATTTAGAATATCATGTCAACATAAAAAGTTTATTTGGACACTAGGGTGGACCCTAAAAATATTTTTTTGTGATTTTGACAGATTTCGCCAGTATTTGCTATGTAGTTTAACCATTTATTTAAAATATCATGTCAGAACATAAAAGTTTAATTGGACACTAGGGAGGACCCTAAAAATATTGTTTTGTGATTTTGACAGATTTCGCCAGTATTTGCAATGTAGTCGGACCAATTATTTAGAATCTCATGTCAAAATATAGAAAGTTTTTTTGGACACTAGGGTGGACCCAATATATATTTTTTTTAGATTTTGACAGATTTCGACAGTATTTGCAATGTAGTTGAACCAATTGTTTAGAATATCATCTCAGAATATAAAAAGTTTATTTGGACACAAGGATGGTCCTTAAAAATATTTTTTTGTGATTTGACAGTCGGGCCAATTATTTAAAATCTCATGTCAGAACATAAAAAGTTTATTTGGACACTAGGGAGAACCCTAAAAATATAGTTTTGTGATTTTGACATATTTCGCCAGTATTTGCTATGTAGTTGAAAGATTTTTTTAAAATATCACGTCAGAACATTAAGAGTTTATTTTGACATTAGGGTGGACCCA
Organism: Coremacera marginata; assembly: GCA_914767935.1. Taxonomy (NCBI): domain Eukaryota; kingdom Metazoa; phylum Arthropoda; class Insecta; order Diptera; family Sciomyzidae; genus Coremacera; species Coremacera marginata. The sequence continues at coordinate 99,320,627 of OU612045.1, forward strand.
ATATATATTTATTTTGAGATTTTGACAGATTTCGCCAGTATTTGCAATGTAGTTGAACCAATTATTTTGAATCTCATGTCAGAACATAAAAAGTTTATTTTGACGCTAGGGTGGACCATAAAAATATTTTTTTGTGATTTTGTCCGACTACGCCAGTTTTTGCAATGTAGTCGGGCCAATTATTTAGAATGTCATGTCAGAACATAAAAGTTTATTTGGACTTCTAGGGTGGACCCTAAAAATATTATTTTGTGATTTTGATTTTAAAATCTCAAGTCAGAACATAAAAAGTTTATTTTGACACTAGGGAGGGCCCTAAAAATATTGTTTTGAGATTTTGCCAGATTTCGACAGTATTTGCAATGCAGTTGAACCAATTATTTAGAATATCATGTCAGAATATAAAAAGTTTATTTGGACACTAGGGTGGACCCTAAAAATTTTTTTGTGATTTTGACCGATTACGCCTGTTTTTGCAATGCAGTCGAGCCAATTATTTAAAATCTCATGTCAGAACATAAAAGGTTTATTTGGACAATAGGGTGGACCTTAAATATACTTTTTTGTGATTTTGACAGATTTCGCCAGTATTTGCAATGCAGTTGAACAAATTATTTAGAATATCATGACAGAATATAAAAAGTTTATTTGGACACTAGGGTGGACCCTAAAAAATTTTTTTGTGATTTTGATAGATTTCGCCAGTATTTGCAATGTTGTCGGGCCAATTATTTAGAATCTCATGTCAAAACATAAAAAGTTTATTTGGACTCTAGGGTGGACCCTAAAAATATTATTTTGTGATTTTGACAGATTTCGCCAGTATTTGCAATGTAGTTGAACCAATTATTTAGAATATCATGTCAGAATATAAAAAGTTTATTTGGACACAAGGATGGTCCCTAAAAATATTTTTTTGTGATTTTGACCGATTACGCCAGTATTTGCAATGCAGTCGGGCCAATTATTTAAAATCTCATGTCAGAACATAAAAAGTTTATTTGGACACAAGGGTGGACCCTAAAGAAATTTTTTTTGTGATTTTGACCGATTACGCCAGATTTTGCAATGTAGTCGGGCCAATTATATGGTTGGACTATTAGGGACTATGGTGGACCCTAAAAATATTATTTTGTGATTTTGAGAGATTTCGCCAGTATTTGCAATGCAGTTGAACCAATTATTTAGAATAGCATGTCAGAACATAAAAAGTTTATTTGGACACAAGGATGGACCCTAAAAATATTTTTTTATGATTTTGACCGATTTTGCCATTTTTTGCAATTTAGTCGGGCAAACTATTTAAAATCTCATGTCAGAACATAGAAAGTTTATTTGGACACTAGGGTGGACCCTAAAAATATTTTTTTGTGATTTTGACAAATTTCCCCAGTATTTGCAATGTAGTTGAACCATTTATTTAAAATATCATGTCAAAACATAGGTGGTTTATTTGGACACTAGGGTGGACTCAATATATATTTTTTTTTTGTGATTTTGACAGATTTCGCCAGTATTTGCAATTTAGTTGAACCAATTATTTAGAAAATCATCTCAGAATATAAAAAGTTTATTTGGACACAAGGATGGACTCTAAAAATATATTTTTGTGATTTTGACCGATTACGCCAGTTTTTGCAATGCAGTCGGGCCAATTATTTAGAAGCTCATGTCAGAACATAAAAAGCTTATTTGGGCACTAGGGTGGACCCAAAAAATATTTTTTTGTGATTTTGACAGATTCGCCAGTATTTGCAATGTAGTTGAACCAATTATTAAAAATATCATGTCAGAACATAAAAAGTTTATTTGGACACTAGTTGGACCCAAAAAATATTTGTTTTGTGATTTTGACGGATTTCGCCACTATTTGCAATGTAGTTGAACCAATTATTTAAAATATCATGTCAGAATATAAAAAGTTTATTTGGACTCAATCAGAAGTTTATTTGGACTCAATATATATTTTTTTTGTGATTTTGACTGATTTCGCCAGTATTTGCAATGCAGTTGAACGAATTATTTAGAATAGCATGTCAGAATATAAAAAGTTTATTTGGACACAAGGATGGTCCCTAAAAATATTTTTTTTTTATTTTGACCGAGTACGCCAGTTTTTGCAATGCAGTCGGGAATTATTTAAAATCTCATGTCAGAACATAAAAAGTTTATTTGGACACAAGGGTGGACCCTAAAGATATTTTTTTTTTGTGATTTTGACCGATTACGCCAGTTTTTACAATGTAGTCGGGCCAATTATTTAAAATCTCATGTCAGAACATAAAAAATTTATTTGGACACTAAGGAGGACCCTAAAAATATTGTTTTATGATTTTGACAGATTTCGCCAGTATTTGCAATGCAGTTGAATCAATTATTTAGAATAACATGTCAGAATATAAAAAGTTTATTTGGGCACAAGGATGGACCCTAAAAATATTTTTTTGTGATTTTGACCGATTTTGCCAGTTTTTGCAATGTAGTCGGGCCAATTATTTAAAATCTCATGTCAGAACATAAAAAGTTTATTTGGACACTAGGGTGGACCCTAAAAGTATTTTTTTGTGATTTTGACAGATTTCGCCAGTATTTGCAATGCAGTCGGACCAATTATTTAGAATCTCATGTTAAAACATAGAGAGCTTATTTGGACACTAGGGTGGACTTAATAGATATTTTTTTTGTGATTTTGACAGATTTCGCCAGTATTTGCAATGTAGTTGAACCAATTATTTAGAATATCATGTCAGAACATGAAAAGTTTATTTGGACATTAGGGTGGACTCTAAAAATACGTTTTTGTGATTTTGACAGATTTCGCCAGTATTTGCAATGTAGTTGAACCATTTATTTAGAATATCATGTCAGAACATGAAAAGTTTATTTGGACATTAGGGTGGACTCTAAAAATACGTTTTTGTGATTTTGACATATTTTGCCAGTATTTGCAATGCAGTTGATCCAATTATTTAGAATATCATGTCAACATAAAAAGTTTATTTGGACACTAGGGTGGACCCTAAAAATATTATTTTGTGATTTTGAGAGATTTCGCCAGTATTTGCAATGCAGTTGATCCAATTACTTAGAATATCATGTCAACATAAAAGTTTATTTGGACACTAGGGTGGACCTTAAAAATATTTTTTTGTGATTTTGACAGATTTCGCCAGTATTTGCTATGTAGTTTAACCATTTATTTAAAATATCATGTCAGAACATAAAAAGTTTCTTTGGACACTAGGGTGGACCCCAAAAATATTTTTTTTTTTGATTTTGTCAGATTTCTCCAGTATTTGCAATGTAGTTGAAACCATTGAATAATTACAAATAGAAGGTGACCCTGCCGACGTTGAAGCGACATTACGGCTATGTGGCAGATATTTGCAATCACATAATTATCTTATTCTATAACCCAAATTAATTGATCACAGTTGATCTCGTCTACTTGTCGGTATCGGTGTTGTTTTTTTAGTGTGTGTTGTTATAGTAATTATTATAGTGAAAAATCTAAAATTTTTTAAATAGTTTGTATCAAGAACTATTATGAACTGTATTTATGTGTTTTTAAAAGAAAGAAATTAATTATGTTTAGTAGTAATACAAACATTGTTTAGTTATATTGATTACATAATTTATGTTATTAATATAGAACAGTTTTTGTTGTACTTCACACAATCTAGTGTTTGTATGCCTAATTTTTTCTATTCCTCTTTGTGCGGTGTTTGTTTATCTGTTGTGCAGTGAGAGTCTCTAGTGTTGTTATTGTGCTTAACACTTTGTGTACGCTGCATTTTACTGTGCCAACCCTGAAAGCACATTTTACATTTAAAAACGCTCACAAAGTAAATTAAATTTTTTTCAATGGATTATTTTTCCATTGATAATATTGCTGCTTGTTCTTTGAACGAGCAATGCAAAAGCCAGAATATTCTGTACCCTATGTTCAGCTGTTCTGGCCCATGTGAGCGAATGTTCCACGCTTCTTGTGCTGGTATTTCTAAATCGTGCCTTGACGATTTAATTTCAGTCCGATCTGGTCTTCGCTGGTATTGTGCTTCGTGCAGGGCCCTTTCCCCGGATGAACTCTATTCTAAAATTAAGCTTTTTGGGGAAAGCCTTAACTTATTAAATAATAACTTCAGAGAAATTGTTTTCATTTTTTAGCGAAGTTAGTGCCGCACCCACTACCAGCGTTTCTGATGAAATTACTGTTCAGGATAACATTTCGGTTCCTTCGTCCATGACTGCTTCTTCCGGAATTTTGTCAGTTTCATCAGAAAAAGACCCTAAAAGCTCTAAAAGAAAGAGGAAAAACAAAAATAAGCGTCAGAAGGCGTCCTCCAGACCTTCCAAGGCAAAGCAGCCCTCAGCAATGCCATCAGAAAATAATAATACGGTGATTTCTTATACACCATCTTCAATTCCTCCATTGACTAGTAGTCCAAATACGATTTCAACTACGCCTAACAGTCATTTGACTTTAAGAGCAGTTTCGAGGACCAGAAATGTTTTCATTTCACGTCTTCAGCCCGACACATCAATAGAAAATATATTGACGTTTGTCAGGCAATCCAAGTTAGTGAACTCAAATGCATTCTGTTCATGCAAAAAAATTGGTAATAAGCCTTCCCATGCTTCTTTCATTTTAACAGTTGCAGCCGATGATTTTACAACTGTTCTTAACTCTAATTTGTGGGCCGATAATATTCTTGTTACTGAGTTCAAGCCAAAAAATAAGCCTAAAAGGGTGACTCAAGCCGCCCGCCAGTCTCAAAAAAACTAAATAGGCTATCCCTTTACTATCAAAATGTAAGGGGACTACGTTCTAAGACGCAGAGCTTATTTCTATCAACTCAAAATTGCTCTGAGGATATTATCGCGTTAACAGAAACGTGGCTGAACGGAAGCATTACTGATTTGGAATTGTTTGACAATAGTTTTCAAGTTTTTAGAAAAGACAGATACACTGACAATATTTCTTCTGTCGGTGGTGGTGTCCTTTTGGCTGTAAGGAACTGCTTTGTCAGTTTTATTGTTGACATTCCCTGCTCTTCTAATATTGAACTAATTTGCGTTAAAGTTATACATTGTAACTCTAATGTATATGTTATTAATGCGTATGTTCCTCCTAAGAGTAGTGTAGAGGTCTATGCAAGCCTTGCGGAGTGCATAGATTACATAACTGATTTACTTGATGTTAATGACGACATTTTATTATTGGGCGATTTTAATCTACCAGATTTAAAATGGCATTCTTCTGACGATGATACGTACTATTGTGCATCTAATTCGAAGACCCGCCAAGAACATATATTTGTTGATAATATATGTTCAGACTTACAACAAGTGAGTTGTATTTATAATAGTCTTGAAAGACTTCTTGACCTGGTCTTAACTACAGACAGTAACAATGTTGTTGTTAAGAGGGCCTTTCATGCTCTAACTACTGTTGATGAATATCATCCACCATTGAGTATTTGGTACGAATCCGACAGAGCAAATATAGTAAATTCTAATTCAGCAGATAAGCTTTATGAATTCAATTTTAAAAAAGCTGACTTTTTGAAGTTGAATCAGTTGCTTAATGGCAAACTTAATGCAATTTTAGAATATATAAATGGAAATTGCCTTGATGACTCCATACATTTTTTTTATATGGAACTCTTTGCTGTGTTTTCTCAATCCGTACCTTATAGTCTCAAATTTGCGAGGAATTCTACGTACCCTTGGTACACAAAGGATTTAAAGACTCTTCGCAACAACAGGAATAGGGCATGGAAGAAATACATCTATAGCTTAGGCTCAAACGACCTAGAAACTTACAAACGTTTGTTTCTGGAATTTGAAAATCGCTCAGCTACATTATATCACGAATATTTAGATAATGTTAAGCTGAGAATATTGACAGATCCAAAGAAATTTTGGGGATTCGTAAACACAAAGAAGAAATCTGATGGATTTCCTTCTTCATTTAGAACTCCCGAGGGATTTACTGACAATCCCGTCAAAATTTGTGGCCTTTTCGCCAATCTTTTTAAAGAATCATTCTGTTCAGATTCTTTTAATCCTGATGGAGAGTACTTTGAATATATGAATTCCGAACCCAGAGTATCTTTGGAACATATATCCTTCACTCCAGAGGATATTTTAATGTATATTAGATCGCTCGATGAGGAGTTTGGTGCTGGACCTGACGGTGTTCCTGCCGCAGTGTTAACACAATGCGGTTCCGTTTTGAGTCAACCACTTTCTTTATTATTCAATAAATCTATTAACGAAAGTTATTTTCCACTTTTTTGGAAAAAATCCTTTATAAGTCCTATTTTTAAAAAGGGTTGCAGGAACGATGTCAGTAACTATAGGCCTATCGCTAAGCTCTCATCGATTCCAAAACTTTTTGAGCGGATGGTGTACGATCGGGTGAAAATTCACTGTGGCAAAGTCATAACAACTCGTCAGCATGGTTTTGTGAATGGCAGATCCACTGTGTCTAATCTTCTCGATTTTACAACATTCTGCTTAAATTCTATTGATTCTCGTAACCAGGTCGATTGTGTTTACACTGACTTTAGTAAGGCATTTGATAAGCTACCACACAATCTAATCTTATTTAAACTTGAGTTAATGGGATTTCCACAATATTTTGTGAACTGGACTAAATCGTATTTGGTGGAGCGATCTTATCAAATACGTTTCCGAGGCGCATTGTCTTCTGAATTTATTGCTGGATCAGGTGTTCCTCAGGGTAGTCACCTTGGTCCTCTTCTGTTTATTTTAGCTATCAATGATGTAACTCACGTCATTGAACACTCTCATCTGCTTATTTATGCCGATGATATGAAAATATACAGAAAGATTAATTCTAGAGATAATTCAGATCTACTCCAGTCTGATCTAAAATCCTTTGAAGTTTGGTGTTCTAAAAATAATATGTTTTTAAATCCAGATAAATGCCATACTATGACCTTTTCGCGAAAAAGGAATAATTTTATTTTTGATTATAAGATTAAAGATACTGCCTTGAGTCGTGTAGACACCGTCAAAGACCTAGGTATATGCATAGATTCTAAGCTATCGTTTAACATTCATATTGATAATATTTGTAAAAAAGCATCTTCATTGCTTGGTTTTGTAAAACGCTGGGCCAAAGAATTTAATAGCATGATTACAACTACAACGTTGTATTATGCAATCGTGCGTCCTCACTTAGAGTATGCAAGTCAAGTGTGGTCCCCAAGTTACAATGTGCATGTTGATCGAATAGAAAGAATCCAAAAACGTTTTGTTCAGTTTGCTCTAAGGGGCTTAAGTGGAACTGACATATTAGACCTTCCTCCTTATGCGGATCGTTTAAAACTATTAAAAATGCAGTCTTTAGGTGATCGAAGGAAATCGGCAGATATCGTATATTTACACCAGCTCATAACAGGTGTATTCGATTCTCCAGAACTTCTTTCTCACATAAATTTTAACACTAACCGTAGAAGCAGTAGAAACGCTAACAACTTAATTTATTTGCCATTTAGTAGAACAAATTATATGGCTACTGCTCCTTTAAGTCGCATGAGTTCCTTTGTTAACAATTGTAGCGTTTTTGATGTTAATTTGTCAAAAGGTCAACTCAAAAGTAGATTAAAATTAGTTGTGTAAATAGATCTATGTATACGCATGGTTAGTTGTTACGTCTTGTGTTGTCCCTGAGCCCAACCCATTTATTGGTGGGTAAATTTTTCCCACATTAACTTGTTTGTGGTCACGGGTATCCATAACATTGATATTTTCAATGATTACTGGGTAGTGGCTTTAGATGGGTTAATGCTGAGGAAGTGCGATATAGCTGTAGTAGCTGAACTCTATTGTTATTGCATGTTAATTGTCTTTGCTTATATGCAGAAAATTTCCCTCAGTTTTTTTTTCACTTGTTTTGTTATTGGAATAGTCCTTTTCTTATTAAACAGTTACTTTCTATGGATATTTATCAACAATGGCTAGATTTTTGCTCACTTTGTTTCCTTTTTTATATGCATCGGTAGCGTAAAGAAGTTTTTTATTTTAAATAGTTTTAAAGATATTATATTAAATGACATGAAGTACTGTGATTACGTCGGGTGTAAAAATAAAAAAAGCAATGGCATTCCAAGATATATTATGCCAAAAGATGATAGGAGTGAAATTTGGATAAAAAACTCGGGAAACAGCTTTTCTTCTAAATTAATAGATAATGAACAATTTTTTATATGTGCTGAACATTTCGAAAAGAAGTTCATTAATTTGAGTGGCTTTAAATCAAGACTTTCATTAAGTGCAGTACCAATTTTTTATAGTGACAAAAAACAAAAGAAAAATAGTAATGAATCAAATTTTACAAAAAGACCAGCATTGGCAGAGACAAATTTTTAACAAAAGAATAAAGATCTTCAAAACAATGATGATGAGTGTTGTTCAAAAAAGAAAATCCAAAAGGAAAAAAATAATAAATCAAATTTTAAAAAAAGACCAGCATTGGTAGAGACAAATTTTGAACAAAAAAATAGAGATCTTAAAAACAATGATGATGAGTGTTATTCGCTAAGTGTTAACAAAACGGATAAGCCAAAAACATATTCAAATAAATTTAAAAATTTTGGTATGGCGAAAACAAATGACACCAACGAGCTCAGCATTTCAAATCCTCATCTCGTTTATGATGAAGTAGAAAAATTTAACCCCCTCCATTGAAGAGCTCCTTAAATCTCCCAAAAAAAAATATATGAGACCAAATGTGGTTAATAAAATATCTCAAAACGATAAAATAGACGAAATGTTGCAAAATAAAAAGAAAAGTGTAGCCATTCTTATAAAAAGCCAGCTTTTACATTAAAAAAATTCAAAATGGAACGCAGATGAAAAAGATTTATTTTTGAAATTTCATTAGAAGTCCCCATCCTTTTATAAATTTTTGAAGCAAGAAGGATTTGAACTACCTTCACTAAGGACAATTGTGCGGTGGTACGATACATTACCATTTCAAACAGGCATTTCATTTCAAATTTTGAAAATGCTAAAGAACAAACTCGACCTTCTTCCTAATCAAGACAAAAATGTGTTCTTGTTTTTGATGAGATGAGCATTAAAAAAGAATTGGAGTATAATTCAAAGGACGATAAAATATATGGATTCGAGGATTTGGCTGAATTTGGAAGAAACCAAGCTCTTGCATCCCATTCTCTTCTGTTAATGCTTCGAGGATTAAATTTTTCATGGAAACAGGTACTGCTAGAAGCGTTTATTGTTTGTGTTTTGATTGTATAAGCCGTTTTAAACTTTGAAATGATTTTACAACTTCTCACTAAATGTGAGATTTTGTTTTATTTTGTGTGAATTTCTCTCCAATCTTGATGTCGTAGGAAAAGACAATTGTCCACATGAACACTGTTAAAAACAAAAGAAAATTAAGAGTTCTTCACTGAAACGGCTTTTGTACTTTTTCACAGCTCCTTCAAACCTGGGGCCGCCAAAAAGCTAAGTCCTGTCTTGATTTCTCGTCAATTTTAAAACATTTTTCTTTCAGTGTATATTAACAACATAAAACTTATTTTTATTAAAAAAAAGCATCAAAATAAAAACATTAAACGATTCGCAACAAGAGTTAAGTTAATTTCATTATGTTTTTGCTAGATTATTGGCTACTACTGTCGAAATGTGAAGGGAGATATGCTGGCGAAGATACTTATATCTACTGTCACTATTATGTTTTCACATCCAAGAAAACATAGATGTGGTTGCCATTGTGTGTGATCAAGGAGCACCGAATAGAAGTGCCTATGTCAAATTGGGCGCAATTGTTGATACTCCATATATCACAGTTTTGAAAAAAAAAATCTTTTGTCTCTATGATGCTGTGCATCTACTTAACAGAGTGTCCGAAATAATTTGTTGGTCTCTAATATTGTCATTGAGAACGATGTAGTGTCTTGGACAATACTGCGAAAATTATTTCAAGCCGAAAGCGGTTTGATTAGATCGATGCACAAGCTCACAGAAGCCCATATAAACCCAAATAATTTTCAAAAAATGACAGCCAAATCAGCAACACAGGTATTCAGCCATCATGTTTCTACTGCAATATTTGCAGCAATGTCAACAAATGTTTTTGAAAAACATGAACAACCTATAGCGTTAGCTACAGCAAATTTTTTTTTTAAATTAAATAAGCTTTTTGACAATTTGAACAGCACAAACCAGTTTTCAAATAATCCTGACAAGAATGCTATATCAGACACTCAAATGAATATTATATCCCACTTGCAAGAGTCAGTTGCTTGGATATCGTTATGGAAGCGAGAATATCTGTTGAATATCACAATATCTGTTGTAAGAAACAACCGAGGATCATATGAACGTAATCCCTCGGTATTACGCTTACACAAAAATCTAAAACAAATGTGCTTTTATAACATTATTTCTCCTGATACATCTTCATATGAAACCTCTGATTCATCAGTTTTATTAAATATGGCAGATATAGACAGTAAGAGTTACTGTCACCTTCTTAAAAATGTTTTATATGTATGTAACAATTTCAGAGTTTATTGATCCAGATGATTTTACATTGGAAGAATTTAACCAAGATGATGACCCTCCTCCTAATATTGTTCCGGTTTTAAAGGGTGAGAATTTACCAATAAGCTTCAGGAAATTTCTCGAATATATCTGTGGTCTCAGGCTATAAAAGTCAAAGCCGAAAATCATACTTCCGAGAGACATTGGTTTAAAGAATTTGTTTTCCAAATAAGTTTTATGATAGTCTCTATGGTTTTTGTTTCACAACTTTTTAATTAAGATCACGTTGTTATCTCCTGATTTTAATTGTACATGGAACTATATATGTGGAATACATCTCCAGAATCCGTCGAAATGAATTTCCGACCGTTAGGCTACGTTACGAATACGAAAAATTTTCTTTCCGAACGAAAACAAATTTACTATCGAAAACATCTCACTTTTTACAAACTAAAATATGTATCTACTCTTACTAAAATATGTGCCTGAAATAAACGCAAAAAAAAAATTAAAAAGTGGTTTAAATACTGTTAAAATAAAGTTTTCCATAGCTTTAAATAGTGTACGCTCAATTTTGTGAGTAACTGTATATTGCTTTGATTGGGGTTATAATGTGAAAAAATTTTAAAATAAGCTGTCAAAATTGAATCGTGGAATAGCAATGTTAGGAATGTTCGAATACGCCGTATTGATTATGATTGTAGAAAACGTCATTACGAATCCGGAAGAAAATCTACGCTACGACGGATTCTGGAATAGGGCTGAATAACTCAGTTGTTTCTTAATTCGCTTTAGGCGGTTTTTGAGTGTGACCACATATATATCGCAGCCACATTAAAATATATACCCAAACAACTTATATATATCACTTTTCACTTATATACAGATGATTTCAATATCGAACATTTCACCCGATTTGATACGGAATTTGATGAAGAATTTTGCAATATTTGTGAATTTGACGATTCCGATTCGGAAGAACCATCAGATGTTGTTCCAAACATCAAGGACATGTCAATAACATATTTTTCCGGATATATTGCACAAACTATTTGGAAAAAATACCAATGCATAGCATGCAAGTCATTTATGTGTGATCAAAGCCCTAAAACATATTCAAGCAAATCAAAACTTATTGAAGTCCGTGAATACGAAGGAGCTCATCGTGGTGGTTTGACAATACCATCTCCACAGTTCTCAGCCATTATTCAACATATTATAAATATTTTTGAAAAAAATTTTGATTTTCATTGTTTCAAAGAAAATGTTTTAAAAATTTTGAAAAATATTTGCAAGACAAAATTAGAAAAAACGATATCCTGTTCTGATGCAGAGCATGATTCTTATATGATTTTGCATACACTGCGTGTTCTTATACGCGCCAAAATCCAAATAATAAATTCCAAAGTAAAATTTTCAAAAAGAAAATTGAAAAAATTTGACAATTTAAATCACATATAAGGTATAGCTAGTGACACCCAAAATTATAGGCACAGTCATAGACATTTATTTAAAAAAGTTTGCTAAAAATTTGAGTTTGCATTTGGCAAAACTGTTAATATAAAAAAATTGCTTATTTACCAATGGTTTGCTAAAATTTTTGTGATTGTAATTTTATTCTGTAGAAACGTTGTTACTCGTTATAAGAGTAATTTACAACAAAGTTATGTTTTTTTGGCATTTTGAAAAGAAAAGTTTAGAATAAAATAATCAACTACAGTTATATAAATACATATATTTTGAGTTATACTAAAAGTTATTTATGTTTTTTTTTTATTTTTTGCTAATACCTATTATTAAGGCTATGCCAATAACTCTACTATGTTGTGAATTCATTCTTTATGTATGCATGTCTTATTTATTACTACTTTTATAAACATCTATAAATTTTATAAATAAACATGATAACATTAATTGCAATTAAAAATTAGTAATTATTAATGCAGTTTTAATAAACTGCAGAATTATTTGTAGCCTAAAAACTAAATTCTATTATATTGCCATTCTACACAATTTGGCAATTTGCATAAAAATCAAATAACACAAACGAAAACACTTGTCAGCGAAGCAGAAGCAGCTGACCTTGAACAAGGTGGGATTTTATTTCTGTTTGTTGTGGGATCAATTTCTTTTGTGGGATTTTCTTAGTTATGTGCACAAACCAGGTGAAAAGCTTTGGTTTTCGGTTAACGATTGAAGCGACATGTGGACGACGTAGTGGCGAATGTTGGCGGTGTCCATTCTATATTATAATTATTCAATGGTTGAAACAATTATTTAGAATATCATGTCAGAATATAAAAAGTTTATTTGGACACAAGTCTTAAAATATTTTTTTTTGGATTTTGACCGATTACGCCAGTTTTTGCAATGCAGTCGGGAAAATTATTAAGAATCTCATGTCAGAACATAAAAAGTTTATTTTGACACTAGGGTGGACCATAAAAATATTTTTTTGTGATTTTGACCGTTTAGGGCAGTTTTTGCAATGTAGTCGGGCCAATTATTTAGAATGTCATGTCAGAACTCATGAAATGAAATGGACTTCTAGGGTGGACCCTAAAAATAATAATTTGTGATTTTGACAGATTTCGCCAGTATTTGCAATGTAGTTGAACCAATTATTTAGAATCTCATGTCAGAACATAAAAAGTTTATTTTGACACTAGGGTGGACCATAAAAATATTTTTTTGTGATTTTGACAGATTTCGTCAGTATTTGCAATGTAGTTGAACCAATTATTTAGAATATCATGTCAGAATATAAAAAGTTTATTTGGACACAAGGATGGTCCCTAAAAATATTTTTTTGTGATTTTGACCGATTACGACAGTTTTTGCAACGCAGTCGGGCCAATTATTTAAAATCTCATGTCAGAACATAAAAAGTTTATTTGGACACAAGGGTGGACCCTAAAAATATTATTTTGTGATTTTGACAGATTTCGCCAGTATTTGCAATGTAGTTGAACCAATTATTTAGAATAGCATGTCAGAATATATAAAGTTTATTTGGACACAAGGATGGTCCCTAAAAATATTTTTTTGTGATTTTGACCGATTACGCCAGTTTTTGCAATGCAGTCGGGCCAATTATTTAAAATCTCATGTCAGAACATAAAAAGTTTATTTGGACACAAGGGTGGACCCTAAAGATAATTTTTTTTTGTGATTTTGACCGATTACGCCAGTTTTTGCAATGTAGTGGGGCCAATTATATAGTGGGACTATTAGGGACTATGGTGGACCCTAAAAATATTATTTTGTGATTTTGAGAGATTTCGCCAGTATTTGCAATGCAGTTGATCCAATTATTTAGAATATCATGTCAGAACATAAAAAGTTTATTTGGTCACTAGTTGGACCCAAAAAATATTTTTTTGTGATTTTGACGGATTTCGCCAGTATTTGCAATGTAGTTGAACCAATTATTTAGAATATCATGTCAGAATATAAAAAGTTTATTTGGACACTAGGGTGGACCCTAAAAATATTTTTTGTTATTTTGACCGATTACGTCAGCTTGGCAATGCAGTCGGGACAATTATTTAGAATCTCATGTCAGAACATAAAAAGTTTATTTGGACACTAGGGTGGACCCTAAAAGTATTTTTTTGTGATTTTGACAGATTTCGCCAGTATTTGCAATGCAATCGGATCAATTATTTAGAATCTCATGTCAAAACATAGAAAGTTTATTTGGACACTAGGGTGGACTTTATATATATATTTTATTTGTGATTTTGACAGATTTCCCCAGTATTTGCAATGCAGTTGAACCAATTATTTAGAATATCATGTCAGAATATAAAAAGTTTATTTGGACACTAGGGTGGACCCTAAAATTATTTTTTTTTTGATTTTGACAAATTTCGCCAGTATTTGCAATGAAGTTGAACCATTTATTTAAAATATCATGTCAAAACATAGAAGGTTTATTTGGACACTAGGGTGGACTCTAAAAATATATATTTGTGATTTTGACCGATTACACCAGTTTTTGCAATGCAGTCGGGCCAATTATTTAGAAGCTCATGTCAGAACATAAAAAGCTTATTTGGACACTAGGGTGGAACCTTAAAAATACTTTTTTGTGATTTTGACAGATTTCGCCAGTATTTGCAATGCAGTTGAACCAATTATTTCGAATATCATGTCAGAATATAAAAACTTTATTTGGACACTAGGGTGGACCCTGAAAATATTTTTTTGTGATTTTGACCGATTACGTTAGTTTGGCAATGCTGTCGGGCCAATTATTTAGAATCTCATGTCAGAACATAAAAAGTTTATTTGAACACTAGGGTGGACCCTTAGAGTATTTTTTTGTGATTTTGACAGATATCGCCAGTATTTGCAATTTAGTTGAACCAATTATTTAGAAAATCATCTCAGAACATAAAAAGTTTATTTGGACACAAAGATGGACTCTAAAAATATATTTTTGTGATTTTGACCGATTACGCCAGTTTTTGCAATGCAGTCGGGCCAATTATTTAGAAGCTCATGTCAGAATATAAAAAGCTTATTTGGACACTAGGGTGGACCCTAAAAATACTTTTTTGTGATTTTGATAGATTTCGCCAGTATTTGCAATGCAGTTGATCCAAATATTTCGAATATCATGTCAGAATATAAAAAGTTTATTTGGACACTAGGGTGGACCCTAAAAATATTTTTTTGTGATTTTGACCGATTACGCCAGTTTGGCAATGCTGTCGGGCCAATTATTTAGAATCTCATGTCAGAACATAAAAAGTTTATTTGAACACTAGGGTGGACCCTTAAAGTATTTTTTTGTGATTTTGACAGATTTCGCCAGTATTTGCAATGCAGTTGAACCAATTATTTCGAATATCAACTCAGAATATAAAAAGTTTATTTGGACACTAGTTGGACCCAAAATATATTTTTTTGTGATTTTGGCGGATTTCGCCAGTATTTGCAATGTAGTTGAACCAATTATTTAGAATATCATGTCAGAATATAAAAAGTTTATTTGGACTCAATCAGAAGTTTATTTGAACTCAATATATATTTTTTTTTGTGATTTTGACTGATTTCGCCAGTATTTGCAATGCAGTTAAACCAATTATTTAGAATATCATGTCAGAATATAAAAAAAGTATTTGGACACCAGGGCGGACCCTTAAAATATTTTTTTTGTGATTTTGTCAGATTTCTCCAGTATTTGCAATGTAGTTGAACCAATTATTTAGAATATCATGTCAGAATATAAAAAGTTTATTTGGACTCAATCAGAAGTTTATTTGAACTCAATATATATTTTTTTTTGTGATTTTGACTGATTTCGCCAGTATTTGCAATGCAGTTAAACCAATTATTTAGAATATCATGTCAGAATATAAAAAAAGTATTTGGACACCAGGGCGGACCCTTAAAATATTTTTTTTGTGATTTTGGCGGATTTCGCCAGTATTTGCAATGTAGTTGAACCAATTATTTAGAATAGCATGTCAGAATATAAAAAGTTTATTTGGACACAAGCATGGTCCCTAAAAAGTTTTTTGTGATTTTGACCGATTACGCCAGTTTTTGCAATGCAGTCGGGCCAATTATTTAAAATCTCATGTCAGAACATAAAAAGTTTATTTGGACACAAGGATGGACCCTAAAAATATTTTTTTGTGATTTTGACCGATTTTGCCAGTTTTTGCAATGTACTCGGGCCAATTATTTAAAATCTCATGTCAGAACATAAAAAGTTTATTTGGACCCTAGGGTGGACCCTAAAAGAATTTTTTTGTGATTCTGACAGATTTCGCCAGTATTTGCAATGCAGTCGGACCAATTATTTAGAATCTCATGTCAAAACATAGAAAGTTTATTTGGACACTAGGGTGGACTTAATATATATTTTTTTTGTGATTTTGACAGATTTCGCCAGTATTTGCAATTAAGTTGAACCAATTATTTAGAAAATCATCTCAGAATATACAATGGTTATTTGGACACAAGGATGGACCCTAAAAATATTGTTTTGTGATTTTGACCGATTACGCCAGTTTTTGCAATGCAGTCGGGCCAATTATTTAGAAGCTCATGTCAGAACATAAAAAGCTTATTTGAACACTAGGGTGGACCCTAAAAATACTTTTTTTGTGATTTTGACAGATTTCGCCAGTATTTGCAATGTAGTTGAACCATTTATTTAAAGTATCATGTCAAAACATAGAAGGTTTATTTGGACACTAGGGTGGACTCAATATATATTTTTTTTTTGTGATTTTGACAGATTTCGCCAGTATTTGCAATTTAGTTGAACCAATTATTTAGAAAATCATCTCAGAATATAAAAAGTTTATTTGGACACAAGGATGGACCCTAAAAATATATTTTTGTGACTTTGACCGATTACGCCAGTTTGGCAATGCAGTTGGGCCAATTATTTAGAATCTCATGTCAGCACATTAAAAGTTTATTTGAACACTAGGGTGGAGCCTTAAAGTATTTTTTTGTGATTTTGACAGATTTCGCCAGTATTTGCAATGCAGTTGAACCAATTATTTCGAATATCATGTCAGAATATAAAAAGTTTATTTGTACACTAGGGTGCACCCTAAAAATATTTTTTTGTGATTTTGACCGATTACCCCAGTTTGGCAATGCAGTTGGGCCAAGTATTTAGAAACTCATGTCAGAACATAAAAAGTTTATTTGGACACTAGGGTGGACCCTAAAAATATTTTTTTGTGATTTTGACAGGTTTCTCCAGTATTTGCAATGTAGTTGAACCATTTATTAAAAAAATCTTGTCAGAACATAAAAAGTTTATTTGGACACTAGTGTTGGACCCTTAAAGTATTTTTTTGTGATTTTGACAGATTTCGCCAGTATTTGCAATGTAGTTGAACCATTTATTTAAAATATCATGTCAGAACATAAAAAGTTTATTTGGATACTAGGGTGGACCGTAAAAATATTTTTTTCTGATTTTGTCAGATTTCGCCAGTTTTTGCAATGTAGTCGGACCAATTATTTAGAATCTCATGTCAGAACATAAAAAGTTTATTTGTACACTAGTGTGGACCATAAAAATATTTTTTTTGTGATTTTGACCGATTTTGCCAGTTTTTGCAATGTAGTTGAACCAATTATTTAGAATATCATGTCAGAATATAAAAAGTTTATTTGGACACAAGGATGGTCCCTAAAAATATTTTTTTGTGATTTTGACCGATTACGACAGTTTTTGCAATGTAGTTGAACCATTTATTTAGAATATCATGTCAGAACATAAAAAGTTTACTTTGACACTAGGGTGGACCCAAAAAATATTTTTTTGTGATTTTGACGGATTTCGCCAGTATTTGCAATGTCGTTGAACCAGTTATTAAAAATATCATGTCAGAACATAAAAAGTTTATTTGGACACTAGGGTGGACCCTAAAAGTATTTTTTTGTGATTTTGACAGATTTCGCCAGTATTTGCAATGCAGTCGGACCAATTATTTAGAATCTCATGTCAAAACATAGAAAGTTTATTTGGACACTAGGGTGGACTTTATATATATTTTATTTGTGATTTTGACAGATTTCGCCAGTATTTGCAATGCAGTTGAACCAATTATTTAGAATATCATGTCAGAATATAAAAAGTTTATTTGGACACAAGGATGGTCCCTAAAAATATTTTTTTGTGATTTTGACCGATTACGACAGTTTTTGCAATGTAGTTGAACCATTTATTTAGAATATCATGTCAGAACATAAAAAGTTTATTTGGACTAAATCAGAAGTTTATTTGGACTCAAAATATATATTTTTTTTGTGATTTTGACAGATTTCGCCAGTATTTGCAATGCAGTTGAACCAAATATTTAGAATATCATGTCAGAACATAAAAAGTTTATTTGTACACTAGGGTGGACCCAAAAAATAGTTTTTTGTGATTTTGACGGATTTCGCCAGTATTTGCAATGTAGTTGAACCAGTTATTAAAAATATCATGTCAGAACATAAAAAGTTCATTTGGACACTAGGTGGACCCAAAAAATATTTTTTTGTGATTTTGACGGATTTCGCCAGTATTTGCAATGTAGTTGAACCAATTATTTAGAATATCATGTCAGAACATAAAAAGTTTATTTGGACACTAGTTGGACCCAAAAAATATTTTTTTGTGATTTTGACGGATTTCGCCAGTATTTGCAATGTAGTTGAACCAATTATTTAGAATATCATGTCAGAACATAAAAAGTTTATTTGGACACTAGGGTGGACCCTAAAAGTATTTTTTTGTGATTTTGACAGATTTCGCCAGTATTTGCAATGCAGTCGGACCAATTATTTAGAATCTCATGTCAAAACATAGAAAGTTTATTTGGACACTAGGGTGGACTTTATATATATTTTATTTGTGATTTTGACAGATTTCGCCAGTATTTGCAATGTAGTTGAACCAATTATTTAGAATCTCATGTCAGAACATAAGTTTATTTTGACACTAGGGTGGACCATAAAAATATTTTTTTGTGATTTTGTACGATTACGCCAGTTTTTGCAATGTAGTCGTTCCAATTATTTAGAATGTCATGTCAGAACATAAAAGTTTATTTGGACTTCCAGGGTGGACCCTAAAAATATTTTTTTGTGATTTTGACAGATTTCGCCAGTATTCGCAATGTAGTTGAACCAAGTATTTAGAATATCATATCAGAATATAAAAAGTTTATTTGGACACTAGGGTGGACCTTACAAAATTTTTTTTGTGATTTTGACAGATTTCGCCAGTATTTGCAATGTAGTCGGGCCAATTATTTAGAATCTCATGTCAAAACATAAAAAGTTTATTTGGACTCTAGGGTGGACCCTAAAAATATTATTTTGTGATTTTGACAGATTTCGCCAGTATTTGCAATGTAGTTGAACCAATTATTTAGAATAGCATGTCAGAATATATAAAGTTTACTTGGACACAAGGATGGTCCCTAAAAATATTTTTTTGTGATTTTGACCGATTACGCCAGTTTTTGCAATGCAGTCGGGCCAATTATTTAAAATCTCATGTCAGAACATAAAAAGTTTATTTGGACACAAGGGTGGACCCTAAAGATAATTTTTTTTTGTGATTTTGACCGATTACGCCAGTTTTTGCAATGTAGTGGGGCCAATTATATAGTGGGACTATTAGGGACTATGGTGGACCCTAAAAATATTATTTTGTGATTTTGAGAGATTTCGCCAGTATTTGCAATGCAGTTGATCCAATTATTTAGAATATCATGTCAGAACATAAAAAGTTTATTTGGTCACTAGTTGGACCCAAAAAATATTTTTTTGTGATTTAGACGGATTTCGCCAGTATTTGCAATGTAGTTGAACCAATTATTTAGAATATCATGTCAGAATATAAAAAGTTTATTTGGACACTAGGGTGGACCCTAAAAATATTTTTTGTGATTTTGACCGGTTACGTCAGTTTGGCAATGCAGTCGGGCCAATTATTTAGAATCTCATGTCAGAACATAAAAAGTTTATTTGGACACTAGGGTGGACCCTAAAAGTATTTTTTTGTGATTTTGACAGATTTCGCCAGTATTTGCAATGCAGTCGGACCAATTATTTAGAATCTCATGTCAAAACATAGAAAGTTTATTTGGACACTAGGGTGGACTTTATATATATTTTATTTGTGATTTTGACAGATTTCTCCAGTATTTGCAATGCAGTTGAACCAATTATTTAGAATATCATGTCAGAATATAAAAAGTTTATTTGGACACTAGGGTGGACCCTAAAAATATTTTTTTTTGATTTTGACAAATTTCGCCAGTATTTGCAATGAAGTTGAACCATTTATTTAAAATATCATGTCAAAACATAGAAGGTTTATTTGGACACTAGGGTGGACTCTAAAAATATATTTTTGTGATTTTGACCGATTACACCAGTTTTTTCAATGCAGTCGGGCCAATTATTTAGAAGCTCATGTCAGAACATAAAAAGCTTATTTGGACACTAGGGTGGACCCTAAAAATACTTTTTTGTGATTTTGACAGATTTCGCCAGTATTTGCAATGCAGTTGAACCAATTATTTCGAATATCATGTCAGAATATAAAAACTTTATTTGGACACTAGGGTGGACCCTGAAAATATTTTTTTGTGATTTTGACCGATTACGCCAGTTTGGCAATGCTGTCGGGCCAATTATTTAGAATCTCATGTCAGAACATAAAAAGTTTATTTGAACACTAGGGTGGACCTTTAGAGTATTTTTTTGTGATTTTGACAGATTTCGCCAGTATTTGCAATTTAGTTGAACCAATTATTTAGAAAATCATCTCAGAATATAAAAAGTTTATTTGGACTCAATCAGAAGTTTATTTGGACTCAATGTATATTTTTTTTTGTGATTTTGACTGATTTCGCCAGTATTTGCAATGCAGTTAAACCAATTATTTCGAATATCTACTCAGAATATAAAAAGTTTGTTTGGACACTAGGGTGGACTCTAAAAATATATTTTTGTGATTTTGACCGATTACGCCAGTTTTTGCAATGCAGTCGGGCCAATTATTTAGAAGCTCATGTCAGAACATAAAAAGCTTATTTGGACACTAGGGTGGACCCTAAAAATACTTTTTTGTGATTTTGACAGATTTCTCCAGTATTTGCAATGCAGTTGAACCAATTATTTCGAATATCAACTCAGAATATAAAAAGTTTATTTGGACACTAGTTGGACCCAAAATATATTTTTTTGTGATTTTGGCGGATTTCGCCAGTATTTGCAATGTAGTTGAACCAATTATTTCGAATATCATGTCAGAATATAAAAAGTTTATTTGGACTCAATCAGAAGATTATTTGGACTCAATGTATATTTTTTTTTGTGATTTTGACTGATTTCGCCAGTATTTGCAATGCAGTTAAACCAATTATTTAGAATATCATGTCAGAATATAAAAAAAGTATTTGGACACTAGGGCGGACCCTTAAAATATTTTTTTTGTGATTTTGTCAGATTTCTCCAGTATTTGCAATGTAGTTGAACCAATTATTTAGAATATCATGTCAGAATATAAAAAGTTTATTTGGACACAAGGATGGACCCTAATAATATTTTTTTGTGATTTTGACCGATAACGCCAGTTTTTGCAATGCAGTCGGGCATATTATTTAGAATCTCTTGTCAGAATATATAAAGTTTATTTGGACACAAGGATGGTCCCTAAAAATATTTTTTTGTGATTTTGACCGATTACGCCAGTTTTAGCAATGCAGTCGGGCCAATTATTTAAAATCTCATGTCAGCACATTAAAAGTTTATTTGAACACTAGGGTGGAGCCTTAAAGTATTTTTTTGTGATTTTGACAGATTTCGCCAGTATTTGCAATGCAGTTGAACCAATTATTTCGAATATCAACTCAGAATATAAAAAGTTTATTTGGACACTAGTTGGACCCAAAATATATTTTTTTGTGATTTTGGCGGATTTCGCCAGTATTTGCAATGTAGTTGAACCAATTATTTCGAATATCATGTCAGAATATAAAAAGTTTATTTGGACTCAATCAGAAGATTATTTGGACTCAATGTATATTTTTTTTTGTGATTTTGACTGATTTCGCCAGTATTTGCAATGCAGTTAAACCAATTATTTAGAATATCATGTCAGAATATAAAAAAAGTATTTGGACACTAGGGCGGACCCTTAAAATATTTTTTTTGTGATTTTGTCAGATTTCTCCAGTATTTGCAATGTAGTTGAACCAATTATTTAGAATATCATGTCAGAATATAAAAAGTTTATTTGGACACAAGGGTGGACCCTAAAGATAATTTTTTTTTGTGATTTTGACCGATTACGCAAGTTTTTGCAATGTAGTGGGGCCAATTATATAGTGGGACTATTAGGGACTATGGTGGACCCTAAAAATATTATTTTGTGATTTTGAGAGATTTCGCCAGTATTTACAATGCAGTTCATCAATTATTTAGAATATCATGTCAGAACATAAAAAGTTTATTTGGTCACTAGTTGGACCCAAAAAATATTTTTTTGTGATTTTGA